>NW_004624819.1:4560180-4578408 GCF_000247695.1 Heterocephalus glaber | reverse complement strand
TGACTGATACTAATGATTTTGGACTTACTCAAAAAACTAAGAAAATAAAATAACAAAAATAATCTCTGCTAAAATGAGAATAGTATTTCAATGTTTTTATTAATCTTAGATGTATGTATGTAATTCAATTGCATGGAATTTTCTACCACTTGGTTTTCCTTGCAGGCTTCATATCATACCTGATCATATCATATCATACCTGATCATCAGTGCTTTTATATGGAGTGTAATATTCTATCATGTAAACTGTGATTATTCAACTTGATCAGCTGTTCTTATGTGAAGAAAGTCTCCATTCCAAATGAAAGACAAAAGATGGAATTTATTCTACAATAGCAAAGGGAAAATTTAATATTCAAAAAGTTTTGAAACACTTGACCATATAAATTGAATTACCTTCAAAATAAAGATTGGAAAAAAATGTATGCTATTTCTACTGCCTTGACTCTCTTTCTAGGTACTCACATTTCGCAAATCTGACTAAAATATAAGGTGCAGATAACAAATAAGCTTCTCTATGATTTCCTCTGATTTCCACTAGGCAAAGTTAGGTACTTTTCTCTTCACTTTTTCAGAAAACCATTTTTGGGCTTTAGTGCAGACATATATGACAAATCTGATAGTATTTGCTTAAATCTTCGGTGTGGACTACAGGAAGAGAACAGCTACTTATGCATTTTAGGAAGTACTTTAGTTTCCTAAGGTTACTGTGACAAGGTATCACAAAATGGGTGTCTCAGGACAGCAGAGTTTAGTTTCTCACAGTTCTGTAGGTTAAAAGTCCAAAATCAAGAGTTCAGAAAACCCATGACTCTTGTAGAATCTTTCCTTGTCTCTTAACCTATTTTCTGGTCATGGCCAGCAACTCTTGGCATTCCTGTCTTGCAGCTTCGTTACTTGTATCTCTGTTTAAATTTTCTGACACAGTTCTCCTTGTATGTTTCTGCCTCTTCAAATAGTGAACTCTTCCTGTGTCTTCACATCATTTTCTTATAAGGATACCTCACACAAAATGATATTGTTTTAGCTATTGTATTTGCAACAATTTTGTTTATTAAAAGGCTATATTCTGAGATACTAGTACTTAGGTCTTTGACATATTTTGGGGGACAGAGTTCTAACTATAAGAATCAGGAACATCAGGGCATATTTTGTTGAGGAGACAAAGTCAGACCTGGATGAGGAGGGCAATTATTTTTCATTCTCAGATATTGGTCCTATGGCTTAGAGTTTAGATTTGATTCTGGCCCCCATGATGACAGGAACTGCAGGTAGACAAGGAAGAGGAAATTCTTATGAGGGGGTACCAAGCAGAGATGGACTAAGAGTCTGCAGAGACAAAGACGGCTGGAGTTCTCAGGACAGAGTCTCTCAGGTCAGAGAGGAGAGAGTGGAAAGGAGTGGAAACACTGGAAATCAAAAGACAGCCCCCTTGAATATTCAGCTGAAAACTAGTCATCTCACATGTGGGAGAAAACTATCTAAAGCCAGAGAAGGAACCACATGGAATGATTACAGATAACAGTGCGCTACAAGAAATGTTGAAGTGCTGCCTTCAGGCAGAAAGAAAATGATAACACCTGGAAATAGGGGTTCAAGAGAGAATAAAAAGCTCTGGAAATAGCAACTACAAGAGTAAATACAGTATATAAGACTTGATAATTATTGTTTAGATTTCTTTAAAATATAATTGATCATTTACACAAACAATAACTATCTGTGGTATTTTCTGGTAAAGAAGGCATTCATTAAACACTTTTTGCTTTTAAGGGTCACAGTCTTGAGAAAATTGAGAAATTCTGAATAATGAAAAGAACATAGCTTTTAGCCTAAAAAACATCGAAGTAAGATGTGAATTCTGGTAGCAGATTCTCATTATACCGAGGGACTGATAGTCTTGGAAAAGTTTTTCTCTTACAGAATAGAATTTCCAAAAGGTTCTAATTCTCTGTCAACACCGAAACATCCCCTTAGACCCACTTAGGATAGCTTTGAAAAATGGAGAACAGCTTACTAATTAAAGTAGGCTTTAGTTGTTCTTTCAAAAGAGATCTTGTGGAAAGGTGTTTAGAAAGAACATTTTCTGGATACACTAAAGGATAATGAACTCAATGATAAGCCTTATGAACCTTTATTGAAATAACTTATAAAAGAACAGACAAAAATGAACTACTCAACTTTTAATAATTGATATTTACATACTATATATTTCATAAAAACAGATATTTATTTTATGAAATAAATTACTGTAAAGTTAAAAATCTCACCAAAAAGAGAAAAAGGAGGAAGAAGAGTGTAAGGGGAAAAGAGAAGGAAGAGAGAGAAGAGAAAGAAGAGAAGAGTAGAAGGAGGAATCAAAGTAAAATTATGAAAGAGCATGACTTCTGAGAGAGTTTTTACAAAGAGGCCTCCATTTTAAGATATTTCTATAGCACTGCTGTATTACTTTAGTCACATATTCAATTTATATTAGAAGCTTTTATGGAGAATTAAACTATTTCCATTTCTTATTTCCTGTTTGTACTTAGGAATGTAAATAACAATTCCACAGTAATTCTATACTAAGAAGAGTCAGATTTAGAAATATTCAACATTTGTTTCTGAAATTAATTCTGGAGTTTTATCAGTTTCAAGGCTTAAGATCGTCCAAGCAGTATTATATTTGAGAAGGGTAAATTGCAGTAGGAATGTGGCAGATGATAAAGCTGGGCAGATAGGCAAGGGTCAGAGCACAAAGGCATTTGAACATTGGGCTCATTTGGTTCATGATTCACTCTTTGGCATTGCCAACACTGTAGTTAGTGGCCTGGAAGCAAAATAATAAATATGTTGTAACTTACAAGTGCATCAAGTTTATTCATTAGCTGGTAAGGCTGGTGTGTTATGGGTAAAACATTTTTAAAATTTAGCATTATAATATACTTATGTTAGGGAAGTTTATTATTTATGGTGAAATAAGAAAGTTTAAATACATTGAAATCTGGCAGTGCATGATAAACATCTGCTAGGGTAACTATGCCCTTTGCTTTCTACAATACTTTTGAGAGAAACACTTGAAAGTTGTAGATAACAGGTTCCATATTTAAGAGAAGGATCTAAATGTGTGTATATTTCCATAATGAAATGAAAATTGTACCACCTGTTTTGCTTAGCTTCAAGAACATTTTTGGGTTGAGAGATAACAATCAGCACCTTAGAAATGTAAAAGAACTCTTGAAATGTTTTAAAAAGAATAAAAGCAGCAGCAGCGATAAAATTTTAAAAATGACTTGAAGGATAATGAATAATCCTCAGATTTAGGGAAAAACTGAAGTTCTTTTCAATTAAGTTTCTTCAGTTGTCAGGGGTACTTGACTGGATGCTTTTCTTACTCCAGACTTCTGAGGTGTTACTTAATGCTCAAGTATCCCTGACTACTTTGCAGAATGTGTTTATGGATTCTCATGCATTTCTCATTTTTAGAAATTCCTCTTTGCTGGTCTCATCTCCAAAAAGCTGTCTTAATTGAAACTACTATTGTTGAACTTAGCTACAAGATTAAATTCATATCTATACCAATTAAACTTGATTGTCAACTTTACTGAATTAAGAGGCTCCTGGAGAGATAATTAGATTTTGAGGGCACTAACCTCATCCATGACTTAACCTATTGATGAATTCATAACTGAATGGCTATTAGGATGTGGGGCTTGACTGGAGAAACTGGGTACATTAACTGGGGGGATGTACCTGGTCCCTGGCTTCTTCCACTTGGGCTATTCCCCTACTCTCTGCTTCCCAGACACAATAAGTTGAGCAGCTTTTTTTCATGAGTTTCCTCCATGAAGTTTCTGCCTTGAATCCAACAGATCATAGATTGAAACTTCTGAAACAGTGAGTCAAAATAAACCTCTCTTCCTTTAAGTTGTGAGAGTCAGAAATTTTGTCTCACTAATCAAAAGATGACCAATATAGAAAGTTGGTACCAGACAAGTGACCAGAAAATTAGTAGCAAAAAATTGATATCAAGAGCCATTATTCCCATGTGTTTCAGAAGCCTTTGGAACTGGTTTTCAGTAGAAGTTTGGAGAAGTGGCTTAAAGAAGGCCTAAAATGCTGTAAGAAGAACCTGTTGGGCAATTCTGATTGGAGCACAGAAGAGTGGATGTTGATAGGAATGTAGGTAGTGAAGTCCAGGCTCAAAAAATTTCAGATGTAATAGGGGCTGAATAGGGAACTGGACTAGATGCCATATGTGTTTCATTCTGACCAAGCATTTGTCTGAAGCTGAGTATAAAGGTGGGGATTGGGCTAAATGATCTGTTGGAAGAAATTTAAAGGCACCCCAAAGATCAAGCTGTAGCATGTGGGCTGCTGGCTGCTTTTTGCTAGGTTTCTTGTGAGAATCAGGAGCAAAAAGCAGAGCAGAAAGGTTAAAAAAAGTTAATTGAGGGCCAAAAAGATCCATGTGTAAAGTTGTGGCCAATGGAGGTATAGTTGTTAGAGAGACTGGTGCCATTAGAAAAAAACCAAGCACTTTAAAACAGGACAAGAAGAAAGAGTCCTTGAGGGTATCTCAGGAATCAAAAAGATTTCACCCATCCCTGGCTCAAGCATGAAAAAATATAAGCCTTTCATTTAAAAGGGGAATACCTGAGTCCTCTACTTGAGAAGGGTTACCTGGATAATTGGATCCCCAGGATTCATTTTAGCATTCTTCACTCAGGATTCTGTAGCTATGGCCCAAGGGTGCCAGGCTCCTGCTCTGCTACTGCTAGCAGCAAACATTAGCCTTTTCCATGTGATGCTGGTTGTGCAGACATGTGAATGCAAAGGTTATGGGGTTATAAAGTCATCCTCTCATATTTCAAAGGAAGGCCTTGATCAGGTAATTTGAAGGCCAAAGTCATCTAAGAAGTCTTAGGAAAGAGAAATTCCCAATGATTTGAAAAGTGTGTTTTTACTTTGCTATTTATCACAGTGTGTTCGAGATTAAATACACAGACATTAGTACTGGCTATAAATTTAATGTGTTGAAAAAATTCAGATCTCAAGCAATGAATTTCTATTTTATCTTTCAGAATTCAAATTCTATTTACAGGAAGTACGTAGTTTGCCACATATTACCAGTAAACAAAATCTGAAGGACCATGGCAATAAACATGTAGCAATAATTGTATTCTATATAAGAAATATTCCCATTCTTATTTATATTCAAAATCTCTAGATTACAAGCATATTTAAGTGAACTTTCTTAGGTAGTGCTATTATAAATGGCACAGGAGAGACTACCTGGACACAGGCCTTACATGAGCAAAAGGCTTGATTTATTTCTGTCTACGTGCAGAAAGGCTGAGATTGTTAATGATATCAGCAGCTGGCCAGAGTGGAAGTTAAGTTTTTGTAGGGTTTGGGGATAGGAGTTGTAATCCTAAAGAATCTGGGTAAAATGCTTGGAGTCAGAGTTCCCAGAACAGTCAGCACAGGTTTACAGATAATAGGCTTCTTGGCACTAGGAAGATTGTATGTCCTGTCCTATTTTTTCTTTATTTAGGACATCTGTTCTGTTTGCTGAGGGTAGCATGGCCCTTTAATGGTTTCCTGTTGTTTGTTGGTGGCTGCATGTTTGCTGAGAGGGTCTTACTCAGGTCAGTTT
Organism: Heterocephalus glaber; assembly: GCF_000247695.1. The sequence goes on along the minus strand of NW_004624819.1, from coordinate 4,572,773 downwards.
GGTAAGTGCTTTCTCTTGAAATGCTTGCTACATTCTGTTCTCTTCACAACCAATAGCCCATAATGAAATGCATACACCTTGGTGTCATGGTTCATAGCACATGGTATTTTATCTATCCTTCCTATTGCTCTTTTTAAATTTTTCCTTCATATAGTGCTAGGGTTGTAATATAAGGCAGGTTTTGCATATACAAAGAAAAATATTAATTTTGCAAAAGAAGAATTAAAGGGCTTTTTAAATCAAGCATTGTTTTCTCTCTGATCCTGAAAAAGAAACTGGATAATATATAGGACACCATGCATTATACAGTATCTGTATCTCCATGAAGACATTGAACTACAAAATAAGTAACATTGAGAAAGTTCATTGAAGTTTCCAGCTAACTATTTTTAAAGATGGAAGTTAAAAGAAATGAAGAAAAAAAGATACAATAGTGTAAGCAGCAACAGCAACTTCTTTTAGAAGACATGTCAAAGAAAGAAAATATTCCTTTAGAATATACTCCTCTAGTTAGTTTTCAAACAAGACCTAATATAGAATACAATCACAAATACTGCCTGACAGGTGATCAATTCTGCCTTCCAATTAAATGTTTTCAGAGACTATAACTTCCTGCCTTCTCTAAAATATGGCAGATTAGAGCTACGTGTCATGCTTTCCTTTTGGAGAAACATCTGCTCTCATTGCAATTGGAAGGGATCATTAAATAATTAAATTAATCCACAAGAAGATATGACTACTCACCCTTATTAAATATTTAAATTAAAATATTTACATATTGTATTAATATTAACATTAGTATAAATATTTCAAATATATTATCAATAGTTAAAATACTTTATATTATTGTTTAAGAATATTTAAATATTTTAATTTTAACTTTAAATTTAGAGCAGGGCATAGGAAAGGAATTTCATTAAGTAATTTTAGTATTTTTTAATCAATCTAGTACTTTAGCTTGATACATTTAAAATAATATTTGTTGAATTCTGGACTAGCTACATTAGTGGCTACAAAGAGAAATAAAACACAGTTCCTCAATTCAAGTTACCTAGCTGCTGTGCCAGCTAGAATACAAGTCATTTTTTTAACCACGTAAGAATATATATTTAGAAAATGCTGCAATGTATATTGTAAGGAAGAAGAGCTAAAATCCTGTTAGGAAATTAGAACAAACTTCATTAGGAATATAGTATTTGAAATGGAACTTAGAAAGATATTAGATGTGAGCCTGTAGATTTAGCTCAGCGGTTTTGCCACCTGCTGCGCAAGCGCAAGGACCGGAGTTTGATCCCCGGTACCGAAAAAAAAAAAAAAGATATTAGATGTAGTTTGTAGGAAGAGAGAAGAAAGGTATAAGTCACCAAAGCATGAGATTAGTGGTTGTTAAAAAGAAAAAATATTAAATGACACTTGTTAAAGCCCAGTTGGATGAAATTATCATGATCGAGATAGAGACCTTGTAGCTGGAAAGGGAAATCTGAAACTCAACATGAGCAAGTGAGAATTTACTGCCAGGGATCCAGGTAGGGATCAATGAATAGAAAATCACTATTGTGGGGATTCTTGCTAAAGACAGGCCAGAATGGACACTCATCACTTGGAAAATGGTGGAGGATGAGGAACCCAATGAGATGTTGAAGTTTGATTGTTCTTGTTAAACTGACTTTGCAGCATTCTTGCTAAAACTGGATTTCACAAGAAAGTGCAAGAATCGCCCTAGAAGGTTCAGAAACCTGTCTAAAGTTTGGTATAGTAAAATGTGAATGTATTTGGAGAAAATCAAGTCAACTGGTTCTGCAGAGACACAGCAACCAGCTTCGTGTGGCTTCCATGGAGACTGTCATGCCTATTGCAATCTCAAACTGCTCTAAGCACAATATGCTATCTATAAAGCAGTTCCAAATCCTCACCATATCATCTAGAAATAGGGATGTAAGTATAGATTTTTATAGAGAGATGGAAAGAGCATTCATAACACACAGGTCAGAGAATGAATTCTCTAGTGGCCAGTTCTGGGTTTGCCACCATAGTTCATTTGTATGAGTTGCTGCCACTTCTTACATCTCTGCATCACTCCACCACTCCTTCTGGAACAAGTTTCCTGCAAATCAAGACAATCCCTACAGCATTCCAAGTCCCTTATGACTTGTATTCTGCTTGAATTCCCTTAGCTAAGCTGTACTTCCAGCCCCTATATGCTCAGGCCAGGAGTGGCCATGACAGGCAGGGAGAGTAGAGAGAACATGGTGACTTTATGTCATGGTGCCAAAGATGAATCAGCTTTGTTTATTTCACATGGTGGTTTGCTTATGGAAATAATCTGCTCTACGAGAGTCTGATCATTTTTTCTTATCCCGTTACTGCTATAATTGTGGTTTTAGGGCACACGGTACTTTAGAAATTGTACCCTTGAAAAATATATCCAAATATGTCAATTTAATATGAAATTAGATAAAGTATATTTAGTGCAATGGTTTTTATGAAAAAGAAAAAATATTATGTCCTACAAGGATGAGTTTATTTTTTAGCTTAAGTGAGGATTCTGAAGGTCATTGGTATACCATTACCCTTAAAAGCCAGATGTGATGAACTAACAGTTATTTAGAATATTCATCCATTACTAAGTATCACTTTCTTTTTTTCCAGCAATTTCTTCCAAACCACAGTATAAAATATCACATTATTGATGTGACATTATCAAGTTTCATCATGATTGACCTGATGTCACATTGTTGTGTAACACAACTATTTGCTGTCAGTCAAAGGCACTCACAGAAAACTGTTATAAACATAGAGAACAATTTGTGCCAACAAAGATCCATCTGGTACAATCATGCTTCAAAGTTGAGACTTGTAGTTATTTAGTCCTTAAAATTAAATATGATTTTTTCTATATTAAAGAATTTACTTGATTCTTGAAATTTTCAACATTTTAATAGTTCCCTGAAGTTGGTAAGAATGTATGTTACTTTTGTAGGAGTTTGAATTAGTATTGGAGATCCATGCCACATGGTGGAAAGTATGGGATACAACCATGGCTCTAGCCTGGAAATGGGAAAACATTTCTTAATGAGGGTTAGAAATAGAGATACAAGGAGGAGAAGAGAGAAGAAGAGAAAGAGAAGGAGAAACAAACTTCGAGGCAAAGAGATCCTTTGGCTAAGTTAAGAAAAGGAGGAAAATAGACAACAATAAGTAAAAGGAGTGCTTTTTTTGATGTTCTGAAAAGCAGTCTGAGTTTCCCTGAGTGCCTAACAAGAATCTGGTTTCTTAAACATGATTTCTGTGCTGGTGGTGTTCTTTCTGCTTGGTGTGTGATGGATCTTCTCCATGAATACTCTGCTCTGGGGTTCCAAACACTGCTACTTCTGCTTGCTACCACTTTATGTGTTTTTATTTATTTGTTTGTTTTTAACCTAGCTCAAGTAATGCCTATTTTTAAAATTTCATTTTATAAGTACATAATGTTTACATTCCTTGTGTGGCATTGGTACATATACAGAACACATCCCAATTCTTTTTTTCACCCCCTGTCCCTCCCCTCTCTCAACCTCCTTTGATCTCTTGATTTTCTTCACCTTAAAGAAAGATGTCATCTACCTTTTATTTTGCTCTTTATTTTTACTTTGGGGCTCCCATATAAAAGAAATTATGTGATATTTAGGCTTGTGTGTCTGATTTATTTCCCTTAACATTTCAAAGTGCATCCATTTTCCTACAAATGATTCAAATTTATCTTTTTTTAATGACAGAGTAATACTTCATGGTATATAAATACCACATTTCCTTTTTCCATCCGTCTGTTGATGGACATAAAGACTGCTTCCAAGATTTAGCTATTATGAATTGTGCTGCTATGAAAATGAATATACATGCGTCACTGTAATATGATACCTTTAACTCATTCAGGAACATAATTAGAAAGGGAATAGCTAGTGCAAATGGAATTTCTAGTTGCAGGAATCCTCACACTGATTTTCATAGTGGTTACTAATTTATATCCCCACCAATAGTTTAAAGGGGTTCCATTTTCCCTGCAGCCTCCCAGTATTTGTTATTATTTGATTTCTTGATTGCCATTCCTTCTGGCAATCAAGAATCTGCCATTCTTTCTGGGTAAGATGGAATATCATTTTTGTTTTAATTTGCATTTCTGTAAGGCCAACGGTGTTGAACATTTCTTCATGTATTTATTGGCCATTTTTATTTCTTTTTCCTTGAAGAAGTATCCATTTATTTCACTTGCCCATTTTTTGATCGGTCTTTTATTTGGAGGGGGCCTAATTATTTTTTTTTATATATTCTTTATTCTAGATATGAGTCCTCAGTCTGAGCAATCATTGGCAAAAATTTTTTTCTCATTAAGTAGGTTGTCTTTTACTATATTGGTTGTTTCTGTGCAGAAGATTTTTAATTTGATATAATCCCACCTGTTGATTCTTGGGACTAGTTCTTGTGTTACCACTTTATTTAATAGAGGTCTTTAGTATATTTCAGCATTTGAAGGCATTTCTCTGTGCTTTCAAAGAGAAAGAAAAGAGAGCAATGAGTATGATTTAGGGTGAATGTGATAGAGGGTAGAACAGTTTCTTGCAGCTTCTGCAATCTTCCTCTACTAGACATGAGGTAGTCACTGATTTCAGGATGGTTTGGTGGCAGGAAAATCCTTATTGCCAGGAAAATGCCATGAATGACTTCCTTTTAGACTCTGGTATTCTTCATCCTCTTAGCCATTTTGTCCTTAAAGTCTTTCTGCTTACATAGATACTGACCACTTGCTGCCTTTCCCTTTCACCTAACTGCTCATCTTGTCCCTAAATATAAATATAGGTGTCCTCAAAATCAGTTTTGTGTCCTTCCTTCCTCTCTCTCTCTCTCTCTCTCTCTCTCTCTCTCTCTCTCACATCTCATCATCTTCATGATTTTAATGATTACTCCTTCCAGGTGTAGTGACTCATGCTTGTAATCCCAGCACTCGAGAGGCTAAGGCAGGAAGTTAGCTGTGAGTTCAAGGCCAGCCTGGGCTACATAGTTCAAGGTCAGCCTGGATTGCACAGTGAGATCCTGTCTCAACAAAAAATTAAAAATTAAAAGTTATTGAGATGTCAGAAATATTTTTCTAAAGCCTTAAGCATGCTCCTTCATGTGGATATGAATGTACACAATTTCCAGTTTTCCAAATTTTATTATGTAGGGTATACTCTGAAGAACACAGTAGTACATCAGTAGTTAAATCATTACCAATGCCAATAAGAAATCATCATTCTAACTGCATGTCTATAACTAGTTTAGAATCTTCTTCCTCTTTTCAGACTACTATTGTTCTGGACAGATAGAATGCTAAAACTTACAGTCTGTTCCAAACTCAACATAATTTCCTACAAGCTAGAAGGGGATAATACTCAAGACATTACATCTTTTTGGCCATTGGTAAAATTGTGTCTTACAATGAATGTATTTTAGCACTTATAACAACATTTTTAAAGCACTTAAAGAAAATGTGACTCTTAAACTTAAATTTCAGGAAGTTTTCATTTGTTTACTCACACAGGTCCCTTTCTTTCTTTTCTTTCTTTCTTTCTTTCTTTCTTTCTTTCTTTCTTTCTTTCTTTCTTCCTTTCTCTCTCTCTCTCTCTCTCTCTCTTCCTTCCTTCCTTCCTTCTTTTCTTCCTTCTTTCTATAATCCAGGCTGCCCTAGAACTCAGTAAATACCCCAGGCTTTCCTCAAACTCACAGTGATCCTGCTGCCTCAACATCCCAAGTGCTGGGATTGCAGACATGTGCCACCATGCATGGCTTTCTCACAGAGTTTTAGCAAATGCTTTATAATGTGTTGAAAAGTGTTTCATCAAGGGTTTGTGTGATGAGTCAAATTTAAAACTTATAATCCATTCTATATGTTACACCTTGTGTCTAGATGTTCTCCCACAGCCTCATGAAGTCATAGGTGGGGCTTTTTCAGAGGTGACTAGACCTAGAGTGTGTGATGCTAGAATTGATTCATAGTTCAATGTGAGACTCAAGGGCACTAGGATTAAGGGTGTGAGTGCTACCTGCCCTAAGTAGTCTGGATAAGAAAAAAGGGGAAGAATGATGCTGTTAAGATCCTTTGCTGCTTTTGCTGTCTTTCACATGCAATGTCCTCTGGGACATTCTTCTGGCATGTGCCACTCTGCCTTGGAGCCAGCCTACTATGGACTGAAACCTCTAAAGACTGTGAGCTATACAAACTTTTCCTCTTTTAACTTTGGGTGTCAGGTATTTTGTCTCAGCAATGAGAGAAAAGTAATTAAGACATCATATTTTTGCACAGTTTAGAACAAGTAACATAGGTGATACCTTGTCCAACTACTCTCATTTTCTAGAGATACTAACAATATAAAACAAAATTGGGGACCCCAAAAGTGAATAGATTTTCCCAAGTGTACACATACAGTAATGATGGCTCTAGGACCAGAACTCCAAACATTTGCTTGTTTGAATATAGCATACATGCAATTTAAGTCCTTTTCCAAAGATATTCTTAATCTATATGACTCTTCTCTCTTTGCTGGAATCAAATCTTCTCAACTGTTCTTCAAGAGTTCTTTGAAACAGAAAAAGTGAGCTAGAGCAAAAGAGTCAGATGGGAGGCCTAACAAAATTCACACTCAGATTTAACATGTTCATAAGAGCTACTCCTCTGGAGTGCCTGCTCCAGTACCTTGGCTTCCTACAAACATGTCCAAATGTGAGCCTGTTATGTTGCCCTTAGAAGAATGTTGCTCAATACTTAAAAATATTTACAGAAATCTTTTTGTTATTACTATTATCTGCCTTTTTTGCATGTTTTGTTGTATTTTTACTTTGAAGACTACTCTTCTTTTTTCATCAGTATTGAATGAAGCCATTTTCCACCTAATTCACTCAACTTGTTTAGATGTGTGTGATCTTGGTCTTTTCTACATCCTTTCAGATACTTAAAAAATTTTTTAAGTTGCTGTTTTTCCTTCTCCAAAAAATCATTTGGACATTTTTCTTATTAAATTTTTGGGGGGGGGGGTACCGGGGATTGAACTCGGGTCCCTTATTAAAATTTTATATTTTATCTTTTCCTTCTTTAATAAACATTAATTACACAGTCTTTTTCATAGGTTAACTGGCCTAATTTTATTTGAGTTACTTCTTTTAAAGGATCCTGACACAATTTTATCTGTACATTTTATATGAAAATTGGCCTTGCCATTTTTAACAGGAAAATTATTATTCTTTAGGATGTGTTTTTCCTTTCTTCTAACTTCAAACACTTATTTTGAGTGTTCTTTTTAAAAAATTGACAGGTCACATATCTCTTTTCATGTTTACTTAGTAGAAAAAGCATAACTAAAATGTGTCCTCAAAAGTTCCTCTAATTTAGACTTTTGTATTGCAGGCAGCATTTCTTCTACACTATGGATAATTTTACATCACATCTTGCCAGATTCTTGATCTGTAGGAAAGCTATGTTTCTTAGATGCCAGATCCACCTGAGTAGCTGCAGGCCAGTGTAGCCCTTTGGACCCCAGGAGTGACTCCAAATTCTTGTCCACTGATACTTAGAAGGGCTCCCAAGGGTAAGAAAAGGCTCCACTGAGTTCTCACACTGGGTATTAACAATCGTGTTGTGCTGTGTGGGAAGATCTCTTATGGAGGATCCTGAGAAAAGTGCAGGGGAACAGAGAATTACAGCCTTGGTCTCTCCCTAGAGCTTCACCAGTGTATCCAGAAGCCTCTGTACTTGGCAATCATCCCTCCTACCTCTAGGAGATGGTGTCTTTATCTTTTCCCTGCCCTTGGAATTACTGCAGATATTGGTGCTTAACTTATGTGGTGCTTGTTTCTTTTCTTTTAGGATATAAAATTACTTAATTGGATTCCTGAACAACCATGGCGTTCTTTCCCCAGAATTTTGCAGCAGGATCTATTTCTCCTTTATCCCCCATGTAGTCCACCTGGTAGGATATTGAGGAAAACAAGAGGTCAGCTTACATGTTTACTAATAATTTTCTACTATTTTAAAGGACTAAGGGGATTCATTGTGGTAAATTATCAATTACATGTTCAAATCTATCAATTACATTTCCTTTGGCACTATTGTTCAAAGTATTTTTCTTAATTTTTCAACTATGTTCAAAGTTTTTAACATGTGAGGTTGCTGAAGATCAAGTCATTGCCTTGCAATTTACTTTAGAATGAATATCCTCCAAATTTTCTCAGTTCTTCTACTCCTCCATGATTCTTCCTTACAGGTATGACCTGGCTTGACCACAAAGACATTCTCAGTGCAGAAGTTTGTGATGAAATCATTTAAAACCTCCAGCAAATTCCTGTCCAAAACTATTCTGCCATGTCATTACAGATGTGTACCCTTTACCTGAGGCATTTTGTGTTTGCATTGTTAAGAATGGCAAGTTGACAGACAAGCAGTCTTCTGGTTGGAAAAAAAAATAGAACAGCAGTTTCTGTTTAATAAGGAGGGTGGGACAAGAAAGAATGTATTGAGAAGGAAATCTTTCTATTGGGGAAATATATATGCTAGAGGACATGATGGACTAGAAGAGAATCGTCTTCATAGTACCAATGTTTGAGTAGATAGCTTTTTTATTTATTCATTTTTTATGTCTTCACTCTGTGCTAATGGGAGAAGAATGAGTCTTTAGATTTTTTAGGGAAAGCAAGCAAAAAGAAAGTAAAATCAGTGAGCCAACCCATTTATCAAAGCCCTGGTGTGTTCTAGGCAGTGCAGTGTGTTTCCTGACTTGACCTCAACTGATAAGCAAAGCATAATGGAGGCTGTGAATGCAGAGAGAAATGGAAGATGAAGGCAAACTGCTAGAAGCCGACTATGAATTCAATGTCCAACTATATTAAATAATAAGGGAGAATTTTAATCAAGATATGTGTGTCAGATTATATTATTTTCAAGCTGAAAATTAAACAGTTGCTCTGGTAAAAGTCAGGTTATATTAAATCATTTGGAAAGTGGAGACTAACTTAAAGCTAACTCTTAAGTGAGTAGTTTGTTCAATAATTTCGATTTAAAATTTATCAGATATAAAGAAATAACTAGTTCTTTAGAAATAGTTGAGTTGTTTTATTGTAGTACAATATCACTCCTCTGCATGGTGCATTTCTAAGTCCAGATCAAGGGTTATTTTTGCTATTGAAATTATTTTCAGAGCTGGGTGTGGTAACACAGGCCCGTGATCCCAGCACTGTGGGTGGCTGAGGCAAGAGAATCACAAGTTCAAGCCTAACCTGGGCAAGTTAATAACTGGTGAGATCCTGTCTTAAAATTAAAAAAAGAAATTTAAAGGCCAGGGTGGTATCTCAGTGTGGAGGTGTTAGAATCAATTCCAGTGGCTACGACAAGGAGAGAGAGAGAGAGGAGAGAGAGATTATTTTCTGAATGCTAAAATGGAAAAGTATAGGATAACTGACATTTTTGCACACTTAAGCTGTCTTTCTAGTTAAAAAGAGCAATTGAACATTTGGTATCAACAGCTCTTCTTTCCTGATATATTTTGAGAATGGACAAAATTTTCATCATTACCATTATGTGGGCTGTGTTGGTACTGTCTGTCATTATATAGATGAGTGCTTTCCAGTCTTTTCTCTGTCCCAATACCTGTAGAGTAATACAACTTGTATGGTATAATGGGGTTTCAGGATATCACAATTCCAGGTCAGCAGCACAGGGTCTTTAGGTTATTAAGCCAATTTCCTAGAGGTCAAGGACTGAGAGACCATGTATTGCCATTCATGTGAATTTTCTTAGAACACAAGTATCAGATAACTCTTTTCTAGATGCCACATGTTTAGCAAAGCTAGATTTACTTTGATTGCTATTTTTCCCCATTTATTCAACTCAAAGCAGGACTATATAACCTGAATCATAGTTACAGAGCACATTTTCTTGATGCTAAATCATAACAAAGTTTTTAATAGGCAAAATACTCCCCTGGAGAGAGAGAATGGCATGATTATCCAATTGCCCTCTGGGGTATCTTATCTGTTCCTAGGAGGTGCTTGGTAAATACTTTTAATGACTTGGATATTAGGGCAGAAGCAGAATAATAGGGCTCACAAAATATGTAGATTTTATGTTTTATTGTGTTGAGTATAAGTATTCCAAGGGAATTTGGCTTCAGTGATTCCCTAGGTAAAATTACTGTTGGATCATTTTATCAGACATTGATTGTCAAAAATGTAGCACAAAAAAGCAGAGAGGAGAGAACATACACCATAAGCATCTTTTTATGAAACAGATGGCACCTCTAGGGGTAGCCCAGTACTAATTTGAGGGGAAAATATTTTCATATTTGTAAAGAAATGACTACCAAAGGTAATATGATAGCCTGATACAAACCAATACTAATGACTCAAGCTGTTATGTGCTGATTTTGTAAGCAAATTCAAGTAAGGAAAAACAAACATATATGCCTTTGTATTTTGGGCTGTAATAACCAAATATCAGAATCCAACTGCCTGAATAGCTCCTACTTCTTTGAACCAATTGGTTTTATTTGGCTCTTACTAAACTTTGGCATATGATAAAGACAAGACAGGAGAGCAAAATGAAAAGAGAAATGTTTCTGTTTTAAGTTCCTGAATTTTGACCTAATCAATAAATCTAATAAAGGATAGCAATATAAACTATGTCAAATTCGAATTAGATACGCTGCGTACTTAAAAAAGAAAAGCTTTGATGGCATGGGAGTTTTGCTCTACTAATGGAGGTAATCAATCAACACATAAGTAAAAGGCAGGACACCTTATATTCAGCAAAACTTATATATAGTAAAGACAGCAAAGATAAATTTTATAGTACATGTTTAACAAGAATATTGCTGATTGTTTCTGTTATTTACATTAAAAAGTAAAGCTAGTAAATAAGCCTTCTGGGCTCCAGGGAGTTTTACAGGCATCAAATGAATTCATATTTCATATAAGGAGCTCTTGCCCATGGAATTTAAGAAAATGTTATCACATACCTAAGAGTCAACTTGTAAAAGTTAACCAATCTAATGAAAATTAGAGAACTTAATTATTACCTTGTCACCAGCTTTATATGTTTGCTTTTCCTTTTACCTGCTACTACACAGGTGTTGTTTTAGAGAATTGGATCAGGGTCTCAGCTTTGTCTTTTTGACTTTGCCTTTAATCAACCCAGATGGTTGCACACATATTCTACATCCCCTACTCATTTTATTAGCTTAAAATTACAGAAAAACATTGCAAATATGAATAAGTATGCTGGAAATTCAAATGTTATGAGGACTGATGCACATAAGGAAATAATGATTAAGATGGATAGATGGAGGAGCACTTGAAAAAGTTAAACATTTAAACTCCTTAAAAGTTACATATAATGCTAGAAGCAAGCTTATCTTTGAAATTGTTTGAAACTCACAAATAAAAGAAGTAACAAGTTAGAGGACTCACTGCCAAATATTGTCTTTCTCTCTTGTCACGCAGCAGACAGCAGAAATATTTGGTTCGTGCTGAACCCAAGAAGGTAGAAGGTAGAAATGTAGAACAGTAGCAAAGACAATTTACAATCTTCCAAAGGCAAACAGAACCCACAATAACAGAAAATAAGTTAGCATGTCTCTCCTTGCACACATCCTCACTGCTGCAGTCAAACAAAAACAAAAACAAAAACAAAAACTGGCATTCACAATTTACATCCACAAATAGTCAAATAAAGATTGTGAAATATAGAGATTAGAAGAAAACCAAAAATTTTGAGCTTTGACAAAAATTGACATGAGCAGGAGACAGATTAAGCAATGGAGCTATAACCTAGAGAAAAGTAGTAAAGCAAAAAACAGAAATCTTGAAAATAAGTGTTATTAATATGGTTAGAATGACTATCTTCTATATATAAAAAGGTAAGGAATTAGTGATGCCAAAACTGATCTTCAAACTATAAAAATTTGCCCCATTGCTCCTGGCTGAGAGGAAGGGGCTTCTGGGCTGCTGTCCTTCCTGCTTCTCCCGGCTGAGAAGAAGGGGCTTCTGAGCTTCCATCCACCACTCCCAGCTTCAAGGAAGGGGCTTCTGGGCCACTGTCTGTCCCAACGTTCCCAGCCTAGAGGAAGGGGCTTCTGAGCTGCCATCCCACTGGTCCTGGCCCAGAGGAAGGGGCTTCTAAGCAGCTGTCCATCCCGCCACTCCTGGCCCAGAGGAAGGGACTTCCAGGCCACCATCCATCCCACTGCTCCTAGGCCAGAGGAAGGAGCTTCTGAGCTGCTGTCCCACCGATCACAGCTCAGAGGAGGTGAGCCGCATGGGTGCCAACAACACCCCTGCCACGCCCCCCCCAGGTCAAAATGAGAAGCCACATAAATAAGTCTCAAAACCAGGCTTCCAGATCACCTACAGTAACCGCAAAGGGAAATGAGATGGAACATTCTTACACTGAACCACCACCTAGAGCCCGTGAACTGGCAACAGAAGAGGATTTGGAAAAAATGAAATCAGAAATAATTTCTTAGATAACAGCAGAGATTGTGCCCATAGTGCAAGACATGATTAATAAATCTAGAGAGGAGCTGAGGAACATGATG
>NW_004624819.1:4532714-4546375 GCF_000247695.1 Heterocephalus glaber | reverse complement strand
AAAAAAAATTTTCAACAAGAAATTTAGAGTAAAATTCTACGTTTAAAACTTTTTAGATTACACTTGATTATGTTCATGTTTCTCTGGAAAATAATGTTCACTATGTGGTACTCCAGGCAGATACACTGAGCAAGAAGACAGTGATGAGCAGAGTTTGTAGGGCCGCTCCTTTCATATGAGTTACAGAGACTGCCATTGTAAATGTCCTTTGGAGCCAGGTCTGGTTGCACATGCTGGTAATCCCAGTACTCTTAGAGAATGAGGAAGGAAGATCACATGTTTGAGTCCAGCTTGGGCAGTTAGCAAATTAGCAAGTTGAACCCAAGTACTCCAATAAATAAATAAATAAATAAATACATCTTAAATCCCTCATCTATGCAGAGCCATGTCCTCAATCAAAACTGCTTCAACTATTACTAATTTAATCTATACTAATATTCATACCAATGAAGGAGAATGGATCCCTGGGTAATGAAATGTACACAACACAGAGCCATTACAATCAAGCCATGCTTGATTACAGCATCTTCTCCAAGCTCCAGGAAAATTAACAAAATCAGTTGTTGAATTACATCTTCTTATCAACAATCATCAGTCAATGCATGCTTGGAAAAAAGAGAATTAACATATTTTTATTAAAATTTTACTGCAGTCTATTATCTGTAACCAACACTGTCCTGGGCACTCAGAATGTGATGATATTTGAATTAATGCTTGCTACTTTTAAGGAGTTGATTATGAAAGACAGAGAAGTAAATAAGTGCCTAGGTAATAAATTCTTGAGAAAATAGAATTCTCTCATCATTCTCTGCATGCTGTTGTATTTAGTCTATTTATGACTAACCCTTAATCAGAAATTGTATTGGTAGTAATGTCAGTCCAAGTATCCATATCTAGAGAAATATCTTTTGAGCCACTTCTTTTTTGTAGTTGCAAAAAAAAGATGTTTTCCTAGACAGTTAATGCAGATTTTCAACATAGTGAACTTCCTGTTAAAAATAGCTGTGATTTATAATAGACAAAAATGTACATGTCTCTGTAGAATCTTTTCTCCGTACTAAAATAAAAGCAGGCAATTCCATTATAAATCTGCTGTGCATTTTACTTCTACTGCTCCTTGGAATACAGTGCTACTCTGCCTGTTCTCCTTTAGAATCCTGACATGACATATTATTTCTTCTTCCCTGTATGTTAGGATGTCAATTCTCATTCTTCACTATCTCATTTCTCTTAGGTAAGGATAACTTTACTTTTTGTGTCTTTTATATTGATATGATACTAAAATACACACTTCACTTTCCCACTTTTTATTCAGTCTTTGCAAATAACACGAAACATGGTTTGATGTTTTAGGTACCCAGTAAATCTCACTAGCAAGGGTTTGAGTTAAAATGTTTTCCCTTTCCTTTCAGAATCACGCACCTTTTGGCAGTCAGTAAGAATTTGGGGAGGAAAATATGCTGGCAGCCCTGCAGCTGACTGGCACTCTGAGTGGCTAGAAATGAGAAGTGACAATTCATTGCTCTTTACTGTCTGCATCAGCTGGATCACTAGAGATGGCAGGTCCCCCTGAGAGGACTCACATTTTATTCTGTCACCGTTCTCATTCTTTTTCGGCAGTGGTATCAAGAATGCTTAAAAATTAATGTATATTGAACATATATGACTGTCTTCCTACATGTCTTTCCTTTTAGACACTCAAAAGCACAATCAGTAATCCTTAGTCCAGAAATCCTTAATGAACAAAATGCCCAACATATTGATTTGATATTTATTCTGTTTTTCTTTCGCTCTTGCTCTATCTCTCACTCTCTCTCTGTCCCTGTCTCTCACTCCCTTTCTTTCAAATGTTTATGAAATTTTAGTTTACTCTGGGATTATTGTAATATTAAAAAAGAATCCAATAGTTAAAAACAATATATTTTGTTATATATTTCCAGTTTAAAATGTTTTTCAGGGATAATCATAATAGTAATATAAATATAATATAAATTCTATGTAAATCATAATATAAATATGTCAATACATTTTATTAGCCAGGATACTAATTTTTTACATTTTCAACTGCTGTCTAGGTTCTTTTATGTCTCTTACCCTATTTAAGGTCTGATTCCTGGTCATTCTCTTGTGGAAAGATTAACTATAATTTTGTTTTGCTCTCTCCCAGATCCCCAGAATGTGTCTTAAATCTTGAGGAGTCTGGTTAAAAAGATGAAGTTGCTCCTAAGTTTTATCAGTATAACACATCTCATAGGCAAATGATTTTGCTGTTGCTGGAGTGCACAGAGCCACATCAATTATACCATTCCTTCAGCTTCAAGTTCGTTAGCTTCAGCTTACTGACTGCTAAACTCCCTGCCCACAATCACTCACAGGGAGCACAATCACTACTGCCTTTGAAGAGCAGCTCTGGTAATTCAAATTAAGTTTGATTATTTTACAGGTTCCTGCTTTGGTCCTTGCCCAGCCATCTGGGTCTTTCTATTTATCTATGTTAGATTTCTGGGCCATAAAATTACAGCCAGTATCACCTATCTTGCCAGCCTAACCCCTGAACAGTCATCCTTAATAGGCATCTTCTGCATGCACATTCATTAAGACACCCTTCTATTCACTGCTGCTTCATTCACAGCCCGGTGCACCAGGGTGGTGGCGTAGGTTGATGAGATGCAAGAAAATACCTAGAGATGATTTGTGAGAGATAAAATTTATTAAAGTATCAAGAAGGATGGATAGAGTTAATTGTGATTTACAAGCAGAAAAGACTGGAGATTAAAAGTGGCCAGACAGATTTGGAATGGTTGGACTAGTTAATCTCCAGAAAGTCCTGGGTGGTGAGCTGCACAGGAAATGTCCAAAAAGAACTCTAAGTGTCCAGTGGCAGCCAACTGGACCACAGCACACCACAGTGCTTTGTCCTGAATCCAGCTATGGCAAAGAGAGGGCTTTATAGATTAAACGCTCCACCTTTGACATCATTAGCTCTCTTTGTTTTATTTTATGAGCAGCATTTCAAGGAGCAACTTAGTACACCGGGAGGCAGTTTCAACCGATGACACTAGTTTGTTCAGCTCCAAGTGTCCCTTACATAAATCTTATTTTCATACTCTAGTCCCCATATACAATGTCCCCTTGATGTTACAAGAATTTTGGAACACAGAAGGGGCATTTCAGGAACATGGTGCCAAATACCCTCGTCTTTCTCAGGGACAATATGGTAGGTCACTCACATACTCATTTTGATAGCCAGTGACTCAGTTCCTCCCTTTCTCTTGTTGTTTCCTTTTCTTCTATTTCTTCTTGCTCAGCCTCTACAACAAAAGCCAGCCAATTGTCCTTCTTAGAGTTGCGCCTCAGATCAAATGTCAAAGATTCAAAAAGTTAAAAGGGGCAGCTGCAACTTTCTTGAGACCTGGAATCAGAATTCTCTCTGTCCTAGGCTTAGAACTTCTGTTCTCAACTTACAACTTTCTATGCATTCTGTTGCTGAAAAAATGGCACAAGGCCAGATAAGATTCAAGGATTAGAAGTGAGAAATTCAAACTTTCATCAGAAGAGTGGCAAAGTCATATTGCAACGGTGATTAGATCCAGAGATAAGAAACATTATTTGTTTTTGGAAACAGTCTTCTTCCCTATCGACACAATTTTGCTTACTTCTTTTCTCACATGAAATCACATTTACTCCCTCTCACAAATTGCCTCTTATCACAGAATTAGGCCTAAAGTCTAGGGATTTGTGAACTCCATCAGGTCTAAATCTGGATTGTCAAAAGTTCACCTGAGGAGAGAGCGGGAGGGAGAGAGAGAGATAGAGATAGAGAGAGAGAGAGAGAGAGGAGCTGTCAGCTGCTAGAATAGTTGATTAAAGCAAAAAGCCAAAAACAAAAGCTACAACAAAGCAAATGCCTGTTCCATTGTTCCCCAGAGAACAGTGTTGGTTGAGAATCAGGTGTATTAGCACAGCATTTTCTGTGTCAAGAAAGTCCTCAATAAAAGGATCCTCCAGTTTGATGGGCCCAGAGGCCGCAGGAAGAGGAATTACTACAATTGGAAAAATACCGAGTGAGGAGTTGTGCTGAAGAAAAGTGCCTCCTAGATTTCCCATCCTTCTCCCATTAGGAGACCTCTGCAGAGGTGCCTGAAGATGTCGGTCAAAGGACCCAGACAGAGACCTAGGAATGATGGTGTGGAGGTCAGGAATGAAAATTTGCTTCAGAGCATGATGGGCCAGACAGGGCCCAACTCTAGATACCAACTCTCCTTAGAGTGTCCCTCACTGACTTGCACCAAGTCTGCTGCAAAGAAGGCAGCTATTCCTTGCAAGGCCAGTCACGTAAAACTTTGTAATTGCTCATTGTCGGGGCTGGAAAATCATACTTTGGTTTTAACTAGAAGCCAGACTCCATGTGGATGAAGCTGTTGCTTCTTCTGTGTGACTTCTAATTCAGAGATGGGGGTGGATGGGCTCTTTTTGCTCCCCCTCTTCCTACCTACTACATTCAATACAAAAAACCCCACAAAGTGACAGGATAATGGAGATAACCACTCCTACGCAAAAGAAGAAAGTAAGTGATGGAAGACTCACAGCAGTCACTTGTCCATGTCAATTAATTCTGAAACCTAGCTAAATGAAAAATGTTCTGGATTAGGGCCCATTTCAGCTTCAGTGGTTCTTTGATCTGTTCTCTATGGCACTTCTCTCTTGGTTCTTGGATCTGCCTTTTGAGGAAGCTTTCTTCTATCAATAGGACATGGCTTGTTTATAGCTGAGTTGCATTCTCAGCCTGCTTTCTCCAGATAGGAAGTGGTGAGCATGGAGAACTGTTTTCACATTGAATGATATCCGTCCCAATTATTCACAGCTGATACAGATCCCATAAAAATTGTGTGGGCTTTCTAAGCATAAGCATGTAGCCAACTCAGTTAGATAATATGACATGTACAATTATTTTCTAAAAAGCCCTCCTCTTCATGAAGATACCATTTTATTTAACTGAAAGGGACTCATTGAAACTGCCTTATAGCATTCTGAAATCTTAAAGAATCAAAGGATCATACAAATACACCCTGATTTAATATTTACCAGGAAGCCTTTTCTTATTTTGAAAATCTTTGGTAGATAGGAAAGTATAGGGTTGAGGTACAATTTTATTTTCCAATTGAGTACATACTTGCTTTTGTTTTCCTCTAATATCTGCTTGCAAACTGAGTAATTCCTGTATCTCTTCACTCTCTCAGAGAAACTTATCTTTGTGCAAACTAGAGGCAGCCAAATGACACACTGAGCCTCCTGCATAGAGAGCTTTATAGCTAAACCCACAAGTTGTTAAAACAGTTTTGCCTCCCTCCTTCTTCCTTCTCTTTCTTCTTGCCTTGCTTCTTTCATCACTGTTGTTATGCATCTCTATTCCTTACCAAACAGTTCTCTTGCTAATGCACGTGTTTTAGAGTTCTACTATGGCACCCACAATACCCTCAGTATCATATTTTGTCTATTTTCTCTCTATGTGACAAATTACACTATAATTTGTGACTTAAAATAGCAATTATTTTACTTAAATCTCTTTAGTGGATATTTCAGTTTGGGCTCCCCTAGGGAGTTCTGCTAATCTCAGCTGAAGACATTCAGGCAGCCACCCGTAGTTATCTATCCACTTGACCAGGCTGAATGGACAGCAATGACCTTCATCACATCCTTGGCAACTTGTTTTGACTGTATATCTCCACTACTTGTTGTTTATCATTCACAAGAAGGCCAGTCTGGGCTTCTTCACATGGTAACAGCAGCATTCCAAAATAATTGAAAGCAGCAGCTATAATACCTCCTGAGGTTTAGGCTTAGGACCCCTCCTCCCCACCAAAAAAAGTCTTCTACTACATTCTGTTGGTTAAAATAAGAGCTCTATGCAGATCCAGGTTGGAGAAATAGACTCTACAATGTTTAGTGTTGTTGTTGTTGTTTTTGTTTTTTGGGTGTTTTTTTCATTACTAGGGATTAGCACAAAAGGCTTCTGGAGTCCTAAGACTCAACTTCTTAATTAAAGGACTAACAAAGTCACATTTCAGAGAAGTTCAGTGCAGAGATGGAAAGAATTATTATAACTATCAGTGCCAAAAATACACTAAAGATGCTTAATAAATATATTTTAAAGGAATTAGTGTATGACCAAAGTATCTGAAATATAAATAAAACTGCTTGTCTAGCTAGTGTAAACATCATTTCTGATTTGATTGATAAGTTTAATGATGAAATAGCCACAACCATCAGACAATAGATTCCCTCCCCAAAACACATATACTTCCATTTTTCACACGGTATGCAGCGTCCAGGTAGCATGCTGGCCACTTCTTACACTTAAAAATATTTTCTTTCTACCTAAAAAATTTTATTCTTCCCATAGAAGAAAATTTTCAAACCTTCTAGAATGAAATATTACCTTAAATTTGATTATGTATAAATATATTCTCTAAACATTACTTATGTGTAATGCAATGAATATGAATTAAAATGATAGACAAAACAGGTCTTCAGCTAAAAAGGAAGTAAAGAGTGCATTTTATTTAAAAAGTATGTTAAAAAATTGCATTTCTCAGTTTAATTATTTGGAAATTAATTATTTGGAAAGTAATAAAGACTACAAGATAAACTAAATAATTAAGAACTAAATAAATGATTTCATACAGTTAACAAAACAATGGATTTTCTTTTTTTTTTTTTTTTGTACCAGGAATCAAACTCAGTACCTTGTGCTTGCCAGGCAGGTGCAGCACCACTGAACTAAATTCCTGGCCCCAGTTAACACAATAAAATATATATATCTAGAACAGTGCTCTGAGGAATATATAATTCATCATCATTATTTGTACATTACTCAATAAGAAATATATTTTGAGCTCTATAATAAAAAATTCTAATTTTTCCTGCTTTTTTCCCCCTTCTATCATTGCATACCTGTAAGAACTCTCAGTTGATGAAGGAAGAAAAGATAGCATTGGTTATTATTGATATTATTGTTTTTACTCAATTTATAGTATCTGTAGTGAGATTTTCTTTTTTTGAGTCATGTTATACTGTCCAGACTGGTCTGGGACTTACCCTGAGGCCTAGGCTGGCCTTGAACTCATGATTCTTTTCCCTCCACTTCCTAAGTACTGGGATTACAGGCATGCACCAGCATACTTGGCTCCCAAATTATTTTATTAGTGATTCTCTAGTGTTAGTTTTGCACCACTGGAGATTTTTGAGTCTGTTATTGCCAGACAAAACCATTTTAGATTCAGAGGAGGATACAAAGTTATGTATAAGAAAATAATCATCACCCTCAAGTGATTTACAATTTTGGTTGATATTATGTCTATATTCTCTATAATCTAATAATAAAGGTAAAGTTGTTTTCAGTTTTATATATTAATGATTAATTCTGCTAGCCATCCTAAAAAATGCATGGCATACTATTTGTGGTGTACACTTGCAACATTTTGTCAATATATCTATAATTTAATTATAAGTCCCATATATAATTTGGGTTATTTCCTGATTTTTTCCTGCCCCTTAAATGAAGAAAATTTATGTAAGTTTCAGAGTTTTATTGATAAGAAAATATATAAAAATGAATTCTGACAAATCTGGAAAAATCAAGTCAACTTATTTGGCTATACCACTTGTAGTATTAATTTTCAAACTTCCATAAAAATGGTCTAAATATGATTTTTGTAATAGATACTTAAAAATCTAATGTGGAAAAAATTTGAAATACAGTCCACAAAATTTAGGGTCAAGTTAATCTTATTTAAATAAGGTAGTTTACATAATTATGTCAAAAAGTAAAGGCAATATTTATAATTAATTTAAACCAAAATCAATGATGAGCATCACTTATCCTTCCAAATTCAGTACACAAGTGTGTATAATTTTACCTTCACTGCCTTAATTGTTTCTAATGTTCTTGTTCACATACCCACTGACTTTGATATATAGGCAAAGCAGTTTGGACATATTCATCATGACATGCGATGGTTTAGTTCATACATATTGAAAGTTTAGGAAATCAGTAGCAGCTGCTCGCCTAGCTATCCCTCCTCTACTGATGTAGCATTCTTTCTGCTTCTGTAATCACTCAAACCTGGCTTCCCACTTGTAAAGCATTGTAGAGAGTTGGGTGGCAGCACACTTTACATTCAGAGTCTTAATTAATTTATATATTTCTTTTTTCAAAATTTTCACTTAATTTGATCTAATCTCATTAAGTCAGTATCATAAAAATATTCTAAACCCACTGAAAGAAGCAATATGTGAACACAACCTATAAAATTAGAACAGATGTGTGTGTCTCCAGCACCAGCATTAAATGACTCAGAATAGGTAATCAGTAAAACTCACAAACTGAACTGCTGTGGGTTGGAAAAGTTTCCCTTAAAGGCCCACATGTTCAAGGCTTGGTTGCCCAGTGGTGCTACAGGGAGGAGGTTGAAACTTTAAGAGTTGGAGTCTCTTGGGAGATCCTTTGGTTATTGGAGTCATGCCCTTACAGGGAACTGTAGGACTCAGGTCTCTTCTTCCTTCTCTTTAGCTTCTTGACCTTGAGGGGAGAAGTTTGCTCTACCATATGCTATCTGACATTGCCATCTGACAGGCCCACCAGAGGCACTGTGGGTCTGTTCCAGTTTAGACTGGAACTTCCAAAATTGTGAGCCAAAATTAAACTTTTCTCTTATAAGTTATTTATCTCAGGTTTCATTTTAGTGACAGAAAACAGATGCACAGAAAAATTCACAAATTTTCTGTGTATTGCTGCTCTATTAAGTTACTGCTGCAAAGTTTCATATGACATCATATCTCATGTCAGGTACACAGATGAATTCATGACACACAGAAACCTTCTAGAAGTTTGATAATTCTTTGGTATTCATTGCTCATTCATGTTTCCAGGACATTGCTCAGATTGCTAAGTTAACAGCCATTGTATTAAGGTGGGGTAGAAAATTCATGGAATTAAAGGCATAGTCTGTCTCATTCACAGTAGTCACCACTAATTGATCATGTCACTTTTGCTGACCGAATACAAAAACAACTATCAAATTATTTTAAAATAATGTGTTCTTTATGGAGAATCAAGATAGTAGAATAGTGAATGGCAGCAATATTCAGCCTCTCCAAAATCCGGAATACTGACACTGAAAAATAACGCTGGGAAGAAGCAAAGAGAAGCGGATCACTGAGAACTGGGAAGAAACTAGCAGGAAAAGTAAGGCCACAAAGAAATTTGAAAAATGCCATTTGCCTCCAGGAAGAAATGGCAGCAGTGGACCAGACCAGTGACACAGTCTCCAGGGGGAGCCCACAGTTGTTGTGAACTGCAAAGAAAGGGTGAGTTTTTTTCTCTGAGGGACTCCTTCCACAGGGCAGGCAACAGCTGGACAGGGATCCCAGCACAGGCACTTGCCATATTGCTGGAGAGTGCTTTGTTCAGTGCCATTATTAGAAGGGGCTGATTGAATTTGAGACTCAGACCACTGGGGGGATGGCTTCACTTTAGGGCTTCTAGTGTTACTCTCCAACACTGACTGGATAAGACAACCACAGGAAACAGCCATAGACAGTGGGTGGTCTGGAAAGAGATACCGCTCCCACAACACTGGAAAGGCAGCCTGGCATCAGTTTTTCTGGGTCTGAAAGGCCCAACATTGAGTATTTGAGCCTTGCATTGAGACCTGGTATCTAATTGCCTTCCTTATCTACTGGTGCAAGTGGGGACATGTCTTGTCTTGGACACTGCAACAGCTTGAGATAAGCAGAGAGGCCTCTGGAATGAGGGGATACCTTGCAAACCCACAGGCCAAGACTAGATGGAAAAAACTGTGCATTGCTGAACTCCAAAACTATGGATCCAGGAAGGAAACCTCTCTGTCTCCCCCCCTCCCCCTCCCCCCCCTTCTTTTTTCTTCAGTGATTTATTTGGATCAGGGGAATTTCCCTTTGTCCTTCCTCTTTTGTTACTTCTCTCTTTCCTATATTCCTCTTATTTTTTCCTTTTAATCTTTTCTTATTTTTACCCTCCCTATTATTTTCTTCTTCTTCCCACCCTTTTTTCCTTTAATCTTCTACTTCTTGTTGGTTTTTCTTGTTACCTCTATTTCTATAAACATCCTTTTACTCCTTAATAGATTACATTATCTCACTTTTCTGTCCTCATTTCCCATTGTTTAGTTTTTCAAGTTTTTATTCCTGCATTCTCCTATTCCCAGCCTCTTATATTGTTAATAGCATATCCATTAATATTTATTAATCTTTAGATGGTTGACTGTTACTGTTGAATTCTTTTTTATCATTAGCAGAGGTATAGTTGTTGCATTTAGTACATATTTGTGGTCTGTCTATATCTGGGTTGTCTTAGTGTTTACACTATAATGATGGATTTCTTTTCTATGCTTAAGGATGGTACATTATTGGCTTTTAATGTTATGTCAATATTCAATTTGATTTTGATGACATTTCTGATGTTGATTTGCTTGATATTGCCAAGGTAACAAAATTATTCCTTTTAATGTTTTTTCTGTATGGCAATACCTGGATTACCCTTGTGACATTAACAATACTGCGGTCCATTCCCAGAGAACTGGGTGTTGGGCCAATCGCACTGCCCTCTGAAATTAACACAGTGGTCAGTCCACCTGCTTGGGTTAGAGGCAAAAGATTATAGTTAGCCATGTCTAGAGTTTATCACTACAAAGCAGTTAATGAAAGGTATTTCTATAATAACAACAAAGTATTTCCAGTGTAAGTATCCCCCAAATTAAGTACAAAATAAAACAAAACGGACAAAAAACAATAGAAACATAAGTCAAGAAAA
Organism: Heterocephalus glaber; assembly: GCF_000247695.1. Next base: position 4,535,523 of record NW_004624819.1, on the reverse strand, counting down.
CAAACTGCCCCCTGAAACTCAAAACTTCTTTAAAGCCAATCCCAGGGGCTCCAAGTGGGAGGAGCTCCCAACTCATACAGTTGAATTATTTGAAAGGATACAGACAGATTACAAAAGAGATCAATGTGTGCTTGGTGGAATCACAGAAGATATAACTAAACAGATAAAATAAATGTTAAACAAAATGATACAGGAGCTTATAGAAGACACTAACAAAAACCTAGCTGAGCTAAAAACAATTATACAAAGCATTAATGATCAGTTTATCAAAAAATTAGAATCCATGAAAAGGTTCCAAATACAAATCCAGGAGATTAAAAATTTTATTGAAAATATGGACAGCACAAGTGACCAAGGTGAGGACAGAATGCCAGAATTAGAAGAGAGGAATGCTTTCCAATAGAAATTACTCAGAGGTACCTTAAAAGCAACAATATGAAAAATGGAGGCAACAGTTGCTAGAAGATAGAAAGAAAGCTGAGATTAATTGGAATAAATGAAAAATCAGAAGGCAGCACAAATGGCATAAAAAAATCTTTTTACTGATAAAATAGTATAAAACATTCCAAATATAGGAAAAAAAACCCAAATAGATACATGAGGCATATAGAACCCTAAATAGTCACAATCAAACGAGAATCTCTGCACATCATATGATAGTAAAGTACCAGAAGTCCAAAACAGAGACAGAATCTTAAAAGTTGTTGGAGAAAAGCAACAGTCCCATATGAGATAAACCTCATCAAAATTACAGCAGACTTCTCAACACAAACCTTAAAGGCCAGGAGATTTTGGAGTAAAGTGTTTGAAGCCCTAAAAGACAACAAACTCCAACCCAGACTTATATATGCCACAAAACTTTTGTTCTTAATTGATGGAGAAATAAGTTATTTCCATGACAATGAACACCTGAAGAAATTCATAACCATGAAACCAGGATTCCAAAAACTTTCCAAGGATATCTAGAACAAGCAAACGAAGCCAACAATACAAAAAAAAAAAAAAAAGAAAGAAAGAATACTCCAGGAAAAGTAAGCAGTTTAGCAGAAAGGAGAAGAATAAAGGAAATCAACAGAAAAAATAATGCAATAGGGACAAACCAATACCTTGGGCTGGGGATTTAGCTCAGTGGTTCTGCTGCCTGGCTCGCAAGTTCAAGGTCCTGAGTTCAATCCCTGGTACCAAAAAACAAAAACAAAAAAACAAAAAATAAACAAACAAAAAAACCCAAGTAGTATACAAGAAACACATTTAATTTAGAAAGAAATTGACAGATTAAAAATCAAAGGATGAAAAACAACATTTCATGAAATGGGAACCCAGAAAAAAGCAAGAATAGCAATACTAATTTTAGACAAAGTGGATTTTAAGGTAAACTGATCAAGAGGGTCAAAAAAGAAGATCATTACAAATTGGTTAAGGGAATAATTCAACAGAAACATAAAAATTATAAACATATATATACCAAACACTAACACATCCACCTTCCAGACATAAAACTGGACATGTACAGAATCTAAAAAATCAGATACACACCAACACAATTATAATCAGGAACCTCAGTAGCTTACTGTGACAAAGAGACAGACCAATTAGACAAAAAAAATTAACAAAAAAGTATCAGAGTTACACAAACCTTCAAACAAATGGACTTGATTGTTATCTCCAGACAGTTGCACTCAACTACCATAGGGTACACATTTTTCTCAGCAACCCAGGGGACTTTCTCCAAAATAGACCACATGCTAGCCCATAAAGCAACCTTAAGTAAATGAAAAAGAATCAAAATTATATCGAGTATTATCAGATCATAGTGCAATGAAACTAAAAATCAATGACACAAGGAACCACAATTATGGAAATTATGCAAATTCTTGGAAACTAAATGACATTCTCTGAAATAATCATGGGTCATCAAAAAAATCAGGGTAGAAACTATATAGTTCATAGAATCCAACAATAATTCAAATAAAATGTACCAGAACATATGTGACACAATGAAAGCAGCTATACACTTCCCTCTGTAAATCCCTACATCAGAAAAACAGGGGCTCCTAGGGCACTGAAGCTCAGCTGGTCCCAGCACCCAGAAGGAAGCTCCCCTGCCTCCATCCCAGGCTCTTAGGGCAGAGAAGCTCAGCGGGTTCCAGCACCTGGAAGGAAGCTCCCCACCTCCATCCCAGGCTCCTAGAGCAGTGAAGCTCAGCCAGTCCAGGCACCCAGAAGGAAGCTCCCCTGCTGCCATCCCAAGCTCGTAGGGCACAGAAGGTGACCCACATGGGTGCCAGAAGCGCACCCTCCCCCCACCCGGGGAAATGAGAAGACACAGAAACAAGCCTCAAAAACAGACTTCTGGATCACCTACAGCAACCCCAAAGGGAAATGAGGTGGAACACTCTGATACTCAACCACCTGGACTCTCTGAACTGGCAACAGAAGAGGATCTGGAAAAAATGAAATCAGAAGCAATTACTCAAATAACAACAAAGATTTTGCTCATAGTGCAAGACATGATTAATAAATCTAGAGAGGACACAGATAAAAGAATACAGGATCTGAGGAACATGATGGAATCCCAACATAGGAAACAAATGGAATCCATAAAACAGATACAAATTTTCAAGAGATTAAAAACTCCATCGAAAGTCTGCGCAGCAGAATGAACCAATGTGAAGATAGAATTTCACATATAGAAGATAAGATTGCAATTAGTGACCAGGAAAAGAAAAACTGCTTTAAAATTGTAAGGGAACATTAGAAATCAATCCAGCAGCTGCTAGATGATGCAAAGAAGAATAACATAAGACTG
>NW_004624819.1:4495720-4523007 GCF_000247695.1 Heterocephalus glaber | reverse complement strand
TTTCCAATGATGACTGTCATTATATTGTATACCTAAAATGTACCAATTATTGGAATGAATAATCGATAATGTAAATTAGGAAGAAAAGGTCCAAAGGGGTAGGGGTAGTGGGAGGGGCAGGGGAAAGGAAAGAAGGGAAAGGAAAAAAATGCTGAGAAATGGAAAAAATGGAACTAAAGTCTTTGTAAATAGGGAAGGGTGGAGGGCATGAAGGGAGGGCTAGGAATGAGGAAAAAATAAGAACCAAGATGCATTATATAATGGTACAGTTCCCAATGAGAAATGTAATTGTGTTGTATACCTACAATGTACCAATAAAAGTATTTAATACAAAAAAAAATTCTGAACAGAAAATGAAACAAACAATACAGTGAAGAGACAACCTACACTATGGGGTCGGTTTTTGCCAGCTATTTCTCAGAGGACTCATATCTACAATAATCAAAGAACCCCCAAATATAGACAGTATAGATACCTCCTCCTAAATGAAAGACTCAGTCCAAAAATGGGCAAATGAAATGAGTGGAAACTTCTGAGAAGAAGTACAAAGGGCCCAGAAATGCATGAAAAATGTTCAATATTGCTAGTCCTTAGAGAAATGTAAATTAAAACTACACTGAGTGTCTGTCTTACTCCAGAAAGAATAGCCATAATCAAGAAATCCCAACAATGAATGTCAGGATACTGTATATCTAAAATGTACCAATAAAATTAATGGAAAAAAGAGAAATCAATCAGTAACAAATGCTTCCAAGGCTGCTGGGAAAAAGGAACCCTTCTACATTTTTGGTGGGAATGTAAACTAGTACAAACACTGTGGAAACCATTATGGAGTTTCCTCAAAAAATTAAAACTTGAAAATCAATTTGACCCAGTTCTTCCTCTTCTAGGTATCATCACAAAAGTGTTAAAGACATCATATTACAGTGACATAAGTACACCCATGTTCATAGCAGCACAATTTACAATAGCTAAATCTTGGAAGCTGTCTACATGTCCATGAACAGATGAATAGAAAAAGAAAATGTGGCATTTATACAAAATGGAGTACAATTCTCCCATAAAGTAGGATAAGCTTGAGTCATTTGTAGGAAAATGGATGCACCTGAATGTTAAATGAAATAAATCAGACACACAAGCTTAAATATCACATGATTTCCCTTATATGAGAAACCCAAATATAAATGAAGAGTAAAATAAAAGATAGATAATAGGGGGAAAAAAAGAATGTTTCCTAGGGGTGTTCTTGGTGTATTAGTCAAAAGACCACTTTTACTTCTGCATGTGGTGATGTTTGTAGTATTTGACATCTTTTAAAAAGAGTATAAGTTTTAAACTTCACAAACCAGGATCTCTCCCCATTCATGATATCACTTTGTATTTTTTTCAGGTAAATAAGCCTTTGGGTGTGAAAAATGAATAAACAAACTAATTAATTAACTAATTAAAAAGCAGTGTTCTGTAAGCCACTGGTAGTCCATTTGAGCTGGCATGAGATTTGAAGGTTTTTGTCATGCTTGACTTAATTTAGAAGAGTAAACATTTTTATATCAATCCAATATAGAACCTGACATCTAATGAACATAACAACCACTTGTTGATGTTTTTGACACTGTAGATTTTTATTGTTGAATATTATATTTCTCTGACAATATCAAGATGAGTGCTTGGGAAAAATACATTTTGTCTGGTAAATATAATTATAAGAGATGGTGAAGAACAGATATTTTTAGTTATGTACAGTTTTGGTATCATTTTGTTTTAACCCATGTATACTTCTTGATTATTTAAAAAGTATATTATATCTTGCTCATATTTTATATTGTAAAGAATTTGAAACATTTCCAGATCATATCTAGCAGATGTACCCAAATCCCTACACTGTTTCAAATTGTGTGAGTAACTGCAAGTTGTCGCCTTACATTAATTAGCTGGAAGTTGATGACAGTAGCTGCCTTGTCTCCAGTGAGGCAACCTTTTAAGATAAAATTATGGCAGATGCTAGCATGGTTAAAAGCAGGATTCTTTTGTTCTGTTTACCAATTGTGAGGAATACTTGGCTTCATTGCTGTTGATTTGCTACATGAGCAGCATTCAGGTTTTAAAGTGACACTGACTTCAAGTTGGATTGTATGGCTATGGTGTTATGCTTCTTCTAATAAGCAGGAAACAGGAGTGATTTAGATGCCAGTTAGTGTGTTCCAGGAGGGAATGATTATATTTCTATAGTGCTACCTGTCTTTTGTTCTCAATTTCAAAAACAATATTATTTCATAAAGAAATCCATGTTTCTTTATAGATAGATGGCTAGTTATCTTACAGGGTAGTCCAATTCTACCTGAGATATAATTGGCAAGAATGAATTTGTCAGACATGCAGTTACCCACAAGATGTTCATCATACAAAAATCTGAGACAATGCAATTAATATGAAAAAATGGAAACAAAGTCTATGTAAATAGGGAGGGATGGAGGGGTGGAAGGGAGGGCAAGGGAAGGGGAAAAATAAGAAGCAAAAGAGATTATGTAAAGGTGCAAATTTCCAATGATGAATGTCATTATATTGTATACCTAAAATGTAGCAATAAAATAAAATTTTTAAAAAAAGAATCTGAGACAGAGTTAGAAGCAGCAGATCATGAACGTACCATAAAATAAAACTAAAGGAAACATATATGCACATAGCCCATTTGATGGTAATAAAGAGGAAGAGATGTGGTTTTATCATTGTTTCATTCAGTGACATGTAAAAGGCAATTCCAGCACACAGCCCAATCTATCTAATCACCCTAGCAGCACAATGAAAGTTTTAGCAGTCAGCCACGGTGTGAGAATTCAGTGTTATTAATAACATTCCTTGGGGCCGGGAATTTAGCTCAGTGGTTTCACTGCCTGCTGCTGTGTAAGCGCAAGGACCAGAGTTCAATCCCTGGTACCAAAAAAAAAAAAGAAATAAGATTCCACATTCTGTCCAATTGGAAACAAAGACACTAGCTGTTTGAGGGCAGGTGCAGTTTATATGGTTTAGCAGTAAGTAATCTGCTTGACTTTCAGATTTACTTGCCTACAGCAAGGAGTTGGCTACTTGAAGAAAACTACTTTTAGTACTTTCAGTAGTTTTGGTTTAATCACAAAACTTACCTTGTAAGCCCATTCACTATTACAGTGGCTTCTTATATATTGTAACTGGTCATTGATTTAGGATTTTCTGTCACTTTTGTGGGTGACCATTTAGTTGGTTAAAGAATAAGTGACATAGGGGCCTGGGATTTAGCTCAGTGGCACCCGCCTGCTTCACAAGTGCAAGGTCCCTGAGTTTGATGCTTGGTACCAAAAAAAAAAAAAAAGTCACATAGAATTGATAAAATTTGTTCATTCTAAAGTATAGTTTAAAGGTTTTAGTAACTTCTAGTTGTGATATAGTACAAATTAGAATCCATTTAATACTACAAGTTGCGTATTTTATAGAAGTGGATTTATTCAGAGAAAGTAAGCTTTTATATTTTTTATCAGAAGCTCATGTATACATCCTGATAAATTGTTCCATTTTGATTGCTTGTGTTTATTCTTTTTCCACTAAATTCATTGTGTTTTTATCACATCATATGCATTATACTCCAGAGTGAACTTATTTTCCATTTGAAACAGACTCATTTCTCATTTTCTTTTCTCTGTCAATATTGTCAATATTTCTCCTTTTATATAAGTTTGAAATTTTATTTTATTTTTCTTTCCCATATAATCATCTCTGTTGTCTTATTCCTACCACCTTGTGTCAGGATGAAGTACTCTTCTCTATCTCTCATGGCATTTATATCTTATATTGCCTATTGTTTGTTTCTTCCAACTAGATTATAAACTGAGAAGAAGGCTTGGCACACAAATGTTTATCACTTAATAAATATGTGGTGAAGGAATTAATAAAAAGGTCATTATTCACTAGTGGTGGGACCCTAACTGAATTCTATTCTTCTGCATCCTACTGGCTAACAATAATTACAGACTAATTTAACTGTACCACCCATTTTAAAAATTAAAGTTCCTTTAAGATTTTTATCATTTGTTACATCATATATATAGATATTATATATAAATAATATATAAATATATATTAAAGATATTCCTCTTTTTAATGACCTACCTAACAATTGTTCAGACTTACCAGTGCTGTTCAGGCTTATGACTTGTCACTTGGATTTATGACCTGGATTTTTTAGGTAAAGTTTTATACATCTTGTTTATAGAGCCTCAGGGTCATATTTTTGGACAATCACCTTCTTTACACAGTACTGTAATTTTTGCTTATTGTACTGTATATTACAGTACTGTAGTTCTATGTTCTGTTATACATTTCAGTACTGCATGTAAGAGTTATGCAAATAAAAACAAAGCCATCAAATTGGAGTTTCCTTTGACCATTTCTTTGTTCTGAATATTGTAATGTACATACTATATACAAGTCCTCATTTAGTGAGCAATTCATTTAACCACCTAGTTGCAAGACCTGGACTCAGTTGTTAAATGAGAAATGTTTGTATATAAATATTACATCTATCTTTTTAGGCGCTTAATAATTGTTTCCTCAACCCACTTAATCAGCTTAATTTATCACTGCCCTTCAATATGTAACTTCCTTTAAAAAAAAAGCCTAGGCTCCCCCATCCAGAGAATACATTGCATTCAACAACGTGTTCTTTTTCATGTTCTTTTCCCCCTGGATTGGGAATTCCCTGCTTTCTCCCTGCTTGTTTAAGTTCTACACAGCTTTATAGGTCTAACCTACTTCCAAATTTGCAAAGCCTTTTGGTACTCATCATTTTTTTTCTTTTTTCTCTAACATCTTCTGGACTACAGATTCGGTGCTGTGTAAATTTTAGAACTAATCATGTTATATTGTATACATTACTCACTAGAACACTGCTAGTCTTTTGTCCCCATTAGCTGTAATTTCTGAGAGGCGATACTTGTTAAACTTCAAAATAGCAGTCACAATTTTAGGCTGAGAGACTATCAATAAATCACTAGCATATAGATATAGGATAAATAAATTTGTAGTCATTCAGTGTTCGCTTCAAGTCTGTATTGAAATACAACTGGATATTTGCTTGTACTTCCTGATGAACATGTAAAGAAAATAATTTATCATTTTCTGTGCTATTTTCTCAATCTCTTTCTCATCCCTAGAATTCAGAATCTTCTCAATTTACTACAGTTCATCACTGGGTACTCAAAATGAAATCCCCCCAACCATGTTTGTCTTTCCCCATTTCTTTGTAACCAGTCACCTCTCAAGATTTTCATCACTCAGCTTTCAGAATCAGGCTTAGTTTTCTTCCTCCCTCTCATTTACTCTTCACTAGGCTAGTTCAGGTTTTATCATTTTTTTTTGTGACTTCACTTAGAATCTGAATTTCTAAGAATGCCAAAGTACCACCCTATTTTATACCTTCTCTCCCCATCATCCTTTCAGGCCAGGATACTCTCAGAGGTATATATCCTATTCCCAAACACACTATAATCTTTTTATTAATTTAGTAATGTATTCCATCACCCAATACACCAGGCTCCACATTTTCCTATCCTCCAACTATCCTCTCTACATTTTTTTAAATTGTAATTTTTTTCTGAATTAAGATCTGTCTAAAACTTATTCTCCCCTGGGAAGTTTTCCCACATGCCTTTACATAATACCAATTTTTCCTTACTTTCTTTCATGTTTCATTATTATTTTACATTGTTCATATTATAGCTATCATTTTATTTTGTCAATGTTTATGTTTCTCTCCCAATTTAACTACAATGTCCTCATAGATTTAATTTTGCCAATTTTTGTTAAGTGAACAATCACAGCACCAATCATTTAGAAGACTGGTTAGAATTGCCTTTTTAAATTTATCACTTGCTTGGTGTCTTAATTGTAGCTTAGGTCTCTGGTTATGATAAATAATGGTATATTCTGTAGTTCATATTGAGCCACAAGATAGTTACATGTTCTTTTCAGTTTCTATCCAATACTCACATATTGTAGCTTTTCCTATTTTAAGCAATTTTCTTTTGTTGTTAAAGGAAAACATTATTCAATGATATTGGTTAAATAATGGTATGGGAGATTTTATTCAGGACCATGCTAATAGGAACAGGGAGCATAGCAGTAAGATTTTATAGTGAAGGGGAGAGATTAGGCTCTACTCCCAAAACAACACAGCCAAGTGGTAATTTATAGCAGAGCTGGACTGAGGTCCATGGATATAAAATTAGTAAGAGGAAATATCAGGGTAGGGGTGGGGGATTCTTTTTAAATTGACTGGACAGGATTCTTGCTCAGTACAGGCTGGGGTGATCAGACAACACCCAGATGATGGTGGAAATTAACAGCCTGGTGAGATATTGAAAATGATCAACTATTGAGACTGGGAAGTCCTTGCTAACCTAACTCAGCAGGGTTCTTGATAAAAGTTGATTTTATAAAGAAACGTATAGATGGGGCCAGGAGAAGGTACATGAACTTGCCTAAAATTTCTCCAAGCAAAGAGTCTTTGTCTCTTGTTACTATTGGCATTTGGGGCTGAATTTGCAGCAAAAACCGTTTCATACATCATGGGATGTTCAGCAGCATGTGATAATTTATCTACTAAATGCCAGTTCCAATACTTCTCTCCTTCAGATGTGACAAACAAAAATATCTGTAGATATTGTTCAGTGTTCCCTAGGCAAAAATCACCCCAGTTGAGAACCACTGCTCTGGAAGAGTCCATTCTGACTTGCCTTACAGCTATGCTTGGCTTCAAAGAATGGAAACATTTGTTCTCAAGGTTGTTGGCAAGATAATTCTTAGGAATAGAGCATGCACAAACCCTGTTCTTCTGAATTTTTCCTTTGGGGACTACAGAAAATCACAAAATTTCACAGCAGAAATGCTCCTTCTCAGACTCTACACTGAGAAACTTGACCAAACTTGACCAATATGACTTCTTGCAGCCTTGAATCTTATCCCTGGAATAATCATTCACCGGCTTTGGAGTTCTTGTCTAGGAGAGCTCAGGGCTGTCAAAACAATAAACTGTGTGTTCTAGCCAATGACTAAGACAGACCTCTTTTTCTTAGAGTATTTTATAAAGGAGGCTTATGTATATGAGTCTCTTTCTGTTTCTTTCCAATGTAGATGTATCCCCTCCAGCTCAAGAATTTTTTCAAGGACCTGAAGGCTATTCTTAGAAATGCCATAATTAGGAGAGATAGGGCCTCTATCTCTTGGTCTCTGGAGGTGGAGCTATGGAATGCAATTTCAATACTTGTCAGTTAGCTACCAGGCACAGCTGGGATGTCATTTGCACTGACCAACCTTTTGTAATTTTTTTACTTCTCAACTGTGACAAGCTTTTGCTGTTTCCTGCCCCTGTTTCCTTATTTTTCCTCTAAAATGCCCCATCAGCTCTGTATAAATGCAAGCTAAACTCAGTTCACACTGTACCCTATTTCATCTTGTAATAGTATATTACTGATTGAAATCTATCCTTATTGCCTTAGTACCTTGTTTTATTTATATTTCACATCTCACTGTCCAAAAGAACAGTCCCCTTCCACTCCTACTTTTACTTTCTAGAACAACAGGGAGCATAGAGTAAAATCCTGGGATAATGAGTTCAGACGTACACTTGGCTACTGGTCAAAATTGCATTCTCAGTCCAAATTTATACAATCTGTTGTTCATCTATGTGACCCTTGTATATTCCTCTCATTTGGTTTCATATTCAGGAAATGAATGAGATTAATTATTCCTTCAAAAATCTCAAGGGAAACTATAAAGCCTTACACAAAATTTTATTTCTGTAATCACTGATTATTTTCTAAGCAAACTGTGTCCATTTTTGTCTTGATGTTAGTAATGAATAAATCTCAATATATTTCTCAAGGACATTTTCTCTTTAAGGGATTACATTGAGTTTGTAATGTTTTAAAACGAAGAATAACTTTCTCTGGTAAGAAGTTTAAGGCATGTAATAGCCTAATGGAAAAGAAGATCTGAGAGAGTTGGGTGAAATTTACGAAGCTGTTAACAGTCTCCTCAATTCTGCCTACACTGTTGTCTACTTTACGCAGTCAGATCTTGTATTTGGGTAAGAAATGCTGATTGCAAGGGACTCTTGTTTTGCCCTTATGAAAAAGTAGAATTTTTGGCATGCTAAATCTCTTACACACATATCTGGGATAATAATTACAAGTATTTGGGGCACAGTTAATCTTCCTCTGGTGTTTTTCAGGGTACAAATAAGTAGAAGTTATATATTAAAATAGGTTCATCTGCACATCAAAAATTTATTGTCTAAACCATTGTAATTATAAAAGCTTTCTAGATTAAGGTAATTATCTAACAATTTGAAAGTAGCATAGATACTGATGAAAACAAACAATTGCTTCAAAGGTGCCACCAACTGTTTTGATTATAAATTACAATTTAGGAACTTTAACATGTATTAAAGTAACCCATTAAATAATATCACAGCTTCACTGCTCTCAAGATCTCTTGTTCTAGGAAAACAATTTCAACCATCTGTATTGGTTTCCAATAAATTTCCACTCAACAAATTGAAATTCATGTTTCATTTCATTTTTTCTAAGTTTCCTCTTGGTGATGACCAGGAAATACAGACATGTAATGCATTTCTATAAGAGTTAAGAGTTTGAGTTCCAAGTTTTGGAATTCATATTTAAGATATATGTGGCACAGTTTCATTAAGAAATTATTAATAAGAAAAAAAGGGATATATGAGCTGCAAAAATATAGCTATTGAATTAAATTAAATAGCAACGTTTATAGTTGTAGACTAAAGATAGGTTTAATCAATAAAATATTTCTGAAAAAATGTGGGTATTGACCTGAAATTCAGAGGAAGGAAAAATGTATACATGTTTATATCTTTGAACAGTCAGTGGATAAGTTTGAGGACAAGGTTTAGTAGTACATATTGAGAAGCTAGAGGGCAATAAGTAGGAAAAAAGTTGCAGAGATAAGAAACTGACATGCAAAACAACTTAGATGGAGAAAAGAGTACTGGTGGTTTGAATACAGTGTCTGGAAATAAAGGATTAAAGAAGACTGATATGATGCCATTTTCATCTCCACAAAATATTATTTCCAGTGGAAGTCAGGAATCTTTTTAATGAATCCAAGATTATAAGCTAAGGCTAAGAAAAATCATTGCATTTTTCTCAAACAATGAGGCCAAGCTACTCCTTAACTGTTGCTCAATTAACTTTTAAGGTTATTCTTTGTGGAAATAAAAATATATGTCATAATTGAAGAATAGGACTCCATACTACCAGAGCAGCATAATTAAATGTTTATTGTTATCTTGTTTCCTGTATTTTTTTTTTAAAAATTGGGACTCTTATCTAAAGTAGCTATACATTTTGTCATTTTATTCACATATTATTGCCAAGTGCATTTTCACTAAAAGTTTTTCATGTCTGTTGACATATTAGCATCTTGCTTGTTCATTCAGTAGAAAATATTCAGTATATATGACAGTCCTGCTTTTGAGTAACTGCTTTGAATTAATCTCAATAATTAGTAAATCTAAAAATATTAAATTTTGTTTACTCTGGTTGGAAGAAGCACATGAACTGTTGACTATATAAATTCAGGACCAAAGGATTCTTGGACTCATTCTTAGTTATTTTATTCTTAAAACCTATTGGTCACTTACATGTTAATCTTATTGAGACTTAGATGTAACAAGTTGAATGAGTGAGTTTATTCTGTTGATAAAATTCATACTGTGAAAATTACTATGACATTTCAAACTAACTAAAATTTTCTCAATTAAAAATATTCTAGAGGAACAAAATATGATTTTGAAGTGTTTGATTGTTTCAATGATAAATAGGAAGGCTATATATTGACCTAGTGCTATAAAATATTAAATATAGCATTATTAATAAATATGTTTTACTTACAGCTAGTAGTGACTTAATTAATACAGTCTTTTATGATTGTTTCTTGGTAATCTTAAACATTAAAATTTACTTGTGGGGTATAATTCAAAGCTATTATGATAAATATAAGGATAATCCTATAAAATTATATGAAGACAATTACCTAATAGAATTATTTTTGAAGCTTCTTTTATGTTTAAGGAAAAAGACGGGCATAATTGTGTATTAGAGAAAAAAGATGAAGGGACAGTTGGGCAAATAATTCTTTCTAATTTGTGCTTTTACAGCAGGGAAAATAATGTGACAATAGCCAAGTGCACATAAGACAGTTAGATAGATTTTAGGAGAAAAATCTTGCTGTTGTTGTCACTGTTGTTGTTTTGGCTAGGGATTGAACCCAGCGCCTCATAAATGATAAGCTTTTGTTCTGTCACTGAGCTATTCCCAACACGAGCCCCAAGAGAAGATGATTTTTAAAAGATTAAGCAATAACAATAAAGAACAGCTTTGAAGTAGAGAAAATAAACCCATCTATTGCAGGAGAGAACAGACCCTGTAGAAGCATACAAATAGTATAAAAAGTAATTATCTAGTAATTTTTCAGAAGTAACAGAAGATATTTGGGGTTATAGTTTTGAATACAAAAAACCAGGCATTGATTTTGAATTAAGTTAATAAATATGGGAATTATTAGAAAATAATATGTGTGATTTTAGTAGTTATATGTAACTATATATATATATATAAAATATGTACCTATATCTCATAATGCCTATTAAACTTGATTTTACAAAATAATTTTAATATCTTGAAATATTTTGGACAGTGCTTTTAAGTATCACAAAAATAAAAATAGTGGATTCACAATATACTGCATATTTTTTTCTGATTTTCTAAAGTATAGCAAAAACCCCAGTGGCTGTGAGTTTGTGTAGTTTATTGATGCATCTTGAAATGTACCAGATGAAGTCATTTTGAAAAAATAGAAAAAAATATAGCACTGTAATTATGCCAGTAAGCTTTTGCTAAGTGTCATAGTCTAGCTTAGTGAAGCAGGAAGAAAAAAGCTCCATTAGATGTGACTGTAGTCTAAACATAAGAAGTCCTTATTTGCAGTATTTTTCATTTAGATTACAAAATTCAGGGAGAATAACAAATGGAGCTTCCATTTGTCAACTAAATTCAAAGAGTGATTTTGATCAGATTTAGCAGAGAGTCTATCACTCAAGTCTGAAATATTAAAGCTGCAAATAAAGAGTAAGAAAGAAACCCTTAAAGTCACAAGCAGCATAGTTCAGAACTCTTTTATGACTACAAGATCTATTATCTGCTCTGGATGGATAGGTGTTAGGATTTAGACATAAAATGTCCCATATTAAGTCTCATGTGTTTGGAAGTGGATTGGATCATGGGGGTGGATTCATACATTGATGAGTTCACTAAACGAATATGCTGTTACCAGGTGGGGCTTGGTTGGTGGAGGTCACTGAGGGCATAACCTGAAAGGTATATATTTCTCCTTAGTTTCTTCCTTCTCTCTCTGATTCCTGTCTCTCATGAGGTGAGCACGTTTCCTCTGCCATGCCCTTCCACCATGCCATTTCTGCCTTGGAGCCAACAAACTATGAACTGAATCCTCTAAAAACCATGATCCCAAATAAACTCCTCCTTTAATTTGTGGGTTTTGAGTATTTTGTCTCAGGGACAGAAAAGTAACTACTACAAATTAATACAAAGTTTTTGAATAACCTATTTTATACCAAATACTGACACTCTTTTGAGTTCATACAAAGAAACAATGAAAGTTATCCTTGGGTTATTTATGAATATCTAAATTTTCCATTATCAGTGGTACCTTTAGTTCTTTTTACTTTGGATAAAAACTCCTCTGGATGGAGAGGTATAACATGTTGAGATTGTACAAGCTAAATCAGAGGTGCATGTGTAAGTTCATGCAAGTTAGACTGACTTTTCCTCCTGGCAACCATGTTCTGGGGGCTATCAAGAGGAAAGTTTTTCATTTCTCATGGCATTTCATGCTACTGTATAGCCCAGCTTTTTCCTCAGGTGCTCAGTACTTTCCTACTGCTCTACTTGTATGGAAGCATTTCGAAAAACTACAAGAATGTACTCAAAGATATATTTCTTCCTTCTGAAGGGAAAATGAACTTTGGATGGCATAAGAATAAAAAAATACGTAGCCATGACATTTTCATTTTTTCTTTTGGCAAGGAAAGAAAGTCAGTATACTAATTTATTGAAAACCTAATACCTATAGATGTATTCAAGTAAATTTCTACTTCAATAGGGCTGGAATTTTAGAATTTTTGTTTTGCAAGTGAATCACAAATAGCATCATACTTTCTTCTATTTTTGTGTAGTTCTTCTATTTTACAACAGTGGTCTTTTTCCACTTAATATTTACAAACACAGTTCAGCTACATAATAAGAGAAAAATTCTGAATAAGACAAAATTTAATTATAAGGGTTGAAAGATGGAAGAAAGGAGAAATTATAATCAGTTACCAAGCTCTGGGCTGACATCAAAGAAAACTTCACATTTTTAAATGTACAGTAAAACCTTAACTGGAATCTCATTGTGACCACTATAAACAAAATCGGAAATATTTAAATACATTACTAGTGATTTACACATACTTAAAAAGATGATTGTTCATAGAATTCAAGCACATGCTTCCAAGTCCAAATTTCAATTTATCTATCACTGTGGGGATTTTCTAAGGCCTTTTTGTTTCACTAAGTATTTAATTATTGCATCCTTCATAATAGTTCATATCTTACATTTTTCTGAGACTTTTGGTACATATTTATAAACAAACAACTTCTATTCATTTGGAGAACATATGTGTATATGTTTATATTTCTAAGATAAACTTTTATGAATGGAAATTTGCACACACCATTTCTATAAGGCTTCACTGAATATTTTGTTTCTCCTGTTGTATTCTATACAGAAGTTTAGAAGTCTTACAATTTTCTCTTTATAATGGGAACATAAATTTTGAATCTTTATTGGGGAACCCTGGTAAAACTGAAGAGGATGACACCTGAAGAGGTTGTCTCACACAGGATAAAAGCAGATTTCATACTTGTATACTCACTGTAACTGATTCTGTGATTAAAGATCTCCACATATGACACAAAAAGAACACTCTCAGTACAGAGATGAGAAATCTAAAGATTCATTTTGAGGCAAAGAAATGCTGATATTTTTATGATCTGTAATGCACCTTTGGCTGATGTGTAGTGGAAAGACATTTGGTGTACCAAGAACACTCAACTTCTATGAATGTACTAAAATGAAACTTGTGCCAATGTAAATAAAAGAGAGAGATCAGCTATTATGACATAGATCTAAAATATCCCCCCAAAATTTCATATATTCAGAAGTAGTTATTGGAACATGATTGGATCATGGGGTCACTATATTTATGATGAGTTCATAGTTGAATGTGCTATTAAAAGGTTGTGCCAGTTGGAAGAGGCTGGTCCCTGAAGGTATGACCTGGACAGATATATTCCTGTTCCCGACTACTTCCCTCACTCTCTGCTTCCTGGCTGCCATTATATGCACAGCTTTTGTCTGTCATACTCTTCTACCACACTATTTCTGCCTCGAGGTCAGGCAATAAACTGAATCACCTGAAAGCTGTGGGTCAAAGTAAACCTCTCCTCTTTTAAGTTGCAGGTGTTGGGTATTTTTATCTGCAATGGATAAAGTAACCAATCCCCAAAAAATTGGTACCAGGAGTGGAGTTTTGTTGTCACTGTGCACTACCATGTGATTCATAGACTTTGGAAGCTGAGTTGAAGGAGTTCTGGTATATTTAAAGAAGTGACGTGGAGAACCCCAAATTGCTGTAAGAAGAGCTCAATGGTGATTTGGGTCAGAGCCAAGAAGTCCAAAATGCTGATAGGAAAAATAGACAGTAGAGGCCAGGCTCATCAGATTTCATTTGGAAATGAGAACTCTGTTAGAAACTGGATTAGAGTGCATGGATAGTTCATTCTGGCAAAGAATTTATCTACATTTGGCCTAATTTTGTGTAAGACTGAACTTAAAAGTGGTGAACTAATTGTAGAGAAAATTTCAGTGCAGCCTAATGCTCAGGCTGTGGCATGGATATTTCTTACCAGTTTTAACCAAATTTATGGTGAGAATCAGGAGCAAAAGGAGCCAGAAGATGTTAAAATTTTATAGTTAATAGTTTTCCTGGAAAGGAAAAGCTTGAAAAGTTGTGGCCAAGGAGACTATAATTACTAAAAGGGTTACAAATGAACCAAAATATTTTGCAACCGGATATTAGAAAAGATGGCTTAAAATCATCTCAGAAATTGGCCAGACTCCATCTTTCCCAGGATCAAGGGTGTAAAAAAGTAAACTCCTTTGAAAGCTTTTACTTTGAAAAGAGAGTATCAGGTCTCCATGCTCATTCAGGCTGCTGTAGTCCTGGTCCAAATCAGGCTAATGGTCAAGCTGGTGGCAAATCTTGGTCTCATTCACATGCTGGTGTCTCAGGCATGCCAAAGGTAACTATCATGGGTTCTTTGAGGCTTCCAGCCAGATTTTAGAGACAATATGCCCTTAGAAGGAAATTTCTGAAACTATGACCATGAAACTGATGGAAGTAGTGAAGACTGGTCCCACAATGGCCTTGTTGGTTGCAGTTAATATGGCCTCTCTCTTAGGCTAGCTCCATTTACTGTCTTGACTTTCCTCATTAGATGTTCCGTGTTCCCAGCATGTCCAAATTTCTGGGGTCTTCATTGTGCAATTGACTTCATTCCCTCCACTTCATACCTCATCCTCTCAGGAGCTCCTTGACTGGCCTCCTCAGCATTTCTTTGAAATTTTGGTGGAAGCCTTCCTAAAACCATAATTTCTGCATTTTGCATGCAGATAAAAACAGCATGATGTGGATGATGGCAAGGTCCACTGCCTGCTCAAGTAGTAGCCAGGATACCTTGAGCCATGGCTGTAGCAGCATCTGAGTACCTGTATGGCTGGGCAGAGTAAAATGAATCTCAGGGAGCCAATTCCTTTGGAGGTTCTACTTAAGAAGGTATCGGACAGACTCTCTTTTCAAATGAAATATTTGGTTTTGTGTCTCTGAGCCTGTGATGGGTGGGGTCTTGCAGATTCCTGAGATGTCTTCAAAGAATCTTTCCACTTATCTTGATGCAAAATATTTGTATTCAATTTACTGCTAATCTTTTCAGCAACCATCCTCTCCTGGCCCTAACTTTATAGGCAGTTCCTTTCTGGTGAAACTGTACACTTTTAAAATCATTCACTTCTGATTTTATCTTCTGATTCTCACTGTAGATCTGGCTAAAAGTAACCAACAACACCCTGTGTGGTACAGCTTGAACATTGGACTGCCTTGAAATGTCCTCTGAAAATCAATTAGTAAACTGTCTTTAAGTTCATCCTCACACAAAGTCTTAGGACAAGAACAAATTATAGATAAATTCTTTGCCAGAATGAAACACATATTTTCTAGTCCATTTTCAAAGAGAATCCTCATTTCCTACTTAAACCTCATGGCCTTACTGTCTGCATTCCTATTAGCATTCTAGTCCTCTGAGCTCCAACCAAAACCTCCCATGAATCTCTACTTACAGGAGTCTAGGGCTTCTCTAATCCATTTCTACAAACTTTTCCAAACCCATCTCATAAGCAAGTTTCAAAGACTTCTAAACCACATGCTCTGGTAGTCACAGCTATATCCCTACTTCTCTAGTACCAATTTTCTATATTAGTCAGCTTTCCCACTACAGGAAAAACTACCCAAAATCTACAATTTAAAAAGAAGATGTTTAATTTGGCTCATATTTTTCTGGGATTCAGTCCGTGGTAGGCTGGCTTCAAGGCAGAAGCAGCATGATTTAAAGGTGTGGCAGAGAAAAGCTGCTTACCTTATGGTAGCCAGTAGCCAAAAAGGAGAGAGAGAGAGAGGGAGAGAATGAATCTGGGGAAAGGAGATTTACCATCCAAAGACACACTGTTAATGACACACCTCTTTCTACAAAGCCCTTTCACCTAACACATTTACCTGTAAACTCACCAACGGATCAATCCAATGATTAGTATAGAACCCCCCAAATCTAATCACCTTCCAAAATCTCCACCTCCAAATGTGAGACTTTTAGGAAACATTCTAGATCTAAACCATAAGGACCCTGACATTCTATGCATTGTTTTCTTCTAGATCTGGCTTCATCCTCTTATTTGCATTCTAGTGTTTGTAGTTCAATTTCTGAGATAAAAGTAGGATCACAGATGTCTATGAATTTCTGTGGCACTTTCTCTAGGGAGGAAATTTGCATGGGTTTGAGGTGCTTGAGACATTTATGAGGACAAGGCAAAGATGGAGTTTAACACTGTTTGCACATGTGTTCTTTCCAGCTGATAGGATTCCTTTGAATGTAAAGTCAGACTAACTGAATTTAAAGTGATTAGACATTTGTCTAAAATCCTCAAAAAACAACCAAATTAAAGGTATTGTCCATACCAGGTTGAATCAAATGGTGTATTACTATTTCAATGGATTAATGAGATTTTTGGTGACATTTGTTAAGAAATATTTTAATATGTTAAACATGAGTTTAGAGATTAAAATCATGAAAATATGGAGGAAATAAACATGAGGAAAATGGACAAGACTGATAATACAACCTATGACTAGCACATGAGCTATAGCTAGCAGGATACTATGACACTAAATGGAGTTTGTTTGAATTTCTAAAAAATATTCTAGTATCTTTGAGAGTTCTCTGAAGAAAAAGTGTAGCAAGATGTGAGACACTTAAGTTACATAATTTGCTTTGGTAAATATGGCACTGAGTGACAACCTTAGCATTAGATTAGAAATTCCTCTAGGACATGTGGCAGTAAAAATTAGGGCAGAATATTAGAGTGAATGTCATCTATAACTCCTTCTATCTCCATTTCTCCTATTGCACTATAAAAAGGTAGTGTCCCACCAAGCAACAACTAGTCCAGAATAAATATGGGCCTGTTGGATAATTGAGAAAGGAAAATTCTGGCAGGATGTGGTCTAAGAAATTTTAAAATACTTTCTAATTTCTTTGGGGCTTTCTGTGCCATGAACTATCTCCTCTTTGTCAGATGATAGGTAAAAAATGTATATGGACCACAAAAATACAAAATATTATTAGAGATTATATGAACAATTATATGACTACAGATTTGATAACATAGAATATATGGACCAAATCTAAGACATATACACCTTACCAAGAGTGAACCATGAAGAAACAGAAAGCTTGACATACTAATAATAGGTGATGAGGGCTGGGGATTTCGCTCAGTGGTTTTGCTGCACAAGTGCAAGGACCCGAGTTCAATCCCCATTATCAAAATAATAATAATAATAATAATAATAATAATAAAAATAGGTAATGAGACTGAATCAATAATAAAGTTAATGAAATTAGTGAAAGAGCTAAGGGCAGATGGCTTTACTATTGAATTCTAATCAACATTTATAGAAGAACTAATATTAATTCTTCTTTAGTTGTTCCAGAAAATAGAAGAGGAAGAAATCATTTCAAACAAAGTTTTCAAGGCCAAAATTTTCTTGACTCAAAACCAGATTAAAAAAAAAAAACAAAAATGGAAACTATGGGCCAATATTCTTGATGACCATAGATCAGAAATCTTGAGGAAAACATTGCCAAATCAAATTGAACTCCACATTAAAATAATACTCCACTATGATCAAATGGTATTTATCTCACACACTCAAGATTTCTTCACATATGCAAATTAATAGATATGATACAGCCCATCAATAGAATGATAGAAAAAGACTGGATGGTCAACTCAATACACAAAGATAAAAACATTTGACAAAATTCAACATCCCTTCATGATAAAAAAAAATGGAATGAATTAGGCCTATAAAGAATGGAGCACAACATAATAAAAGCCATTTATTATAAGCCAAAAGCTAGCATTATATTGAGTGGGAAAAAAGCAGAAAGCTTTCTCTCTCATATCTGTAACAATAAAAGAATATATATTTTCAACATTTTTTCTCACTTACAATAACTATAAAAAATTAAAATAAAATATCTAGGAATAAGTTTAATCAAAGAGTTGAAAGATCTCCACAATGAACATGATAAATATTGATGAGACAAATTGAAAGAACACAAAAATTTGAAAAGACAATGGTATTTATGGATTGGAAGAATAAACATTGTTAAAATGTACATATTACCCAAAATGATTTATAGATTCAACACAATCCCTATCAAAATACCGATGTCATTCTTTGTAGAACTAGAAAAATTCTATAATTTATATGAAATAAAAAATACCCCAAGTAGCCAAAGCTATTTTAAACAAAAAGAACAAAGCAGGAGGCAGTACACCACCTGATTTCAAAGAATACCTCAAACCCATAATAATCAAAACATTATGATGTTGCCTTAAAAACAGGCACATGCCCCATGGAACAGGAAAAGAAACCCTAAAATTAAATTCACACATCTATAGTGAACAAATTTCCAAAACTAAGAACACTCATTGGAGAGAGGACAATCTTTTCCATAAGATGCTGGGAAAATAGGATATATGTGTACATAAATATAGAACTAGATTCCTATCTCTCATTACAAAATCAATTTTAAAAAGACTGAAGTCTTAATTATAAGGATCCAAAACTGAAACTACTAGAAGAAAAGAGAGTGGAAATGCTTCAAAACATTGGAATGGGCAAAGATTTTTTTTCACTAAGATACCAAAAGTTCAAGGGAACAAAGTGAGCAGAGACAAATGTAATTGCAACAACCTAAAAAGTTTCTGTACAGGAAACAAAACATTCAACCAAGTTCAGAGACAACTTAAGGAGTGGAAATCATAACAGTAAAATAATCCAATTAAAATGGAAAGCAGAACTAAATAGACATTTTTCAAAAGAACACACATACAAATAGCCAACTGGTATACCAAAAAAAAAATGCTTAACATTATTTATCAATAGAGAAATGCAAGTCAAAAATATGAGATATCACCTCACCCCAGTTAGAATGGCTGTTATCAAAAATACTGAAGATAACTTGTGCTGATGGGAACTTAAGAAGGGAATCTTTGCTCAATATTGGTAGGAATGTAAAGTGATACAGTCATTGGAGAAATTTTTGTTGAGGTGCGTCAAAAATTAAAAATAAAACTAAGATATAATAAAAGAAAATGAAATAGTATGACAAAGAAACAGCTACACTCCCATGTTTGCAGCACTGTTTACAGAACCCAAGAAATGGAAATAACCAGTTTCTATCATCTGATGAATGGATAAAGAAAATCATATTTAATGCAATTTAAGAAGAATGAAAATTCTGTCATTTCAAGCAATGTGGATAGAACTGGACATTGTTATGTTAAGTAAAATAAGCCAAGCAAAGGAAGACAATATTGGATGTGTTATCTCCTATGAGGAATTTTTTCAAAATTGATTTTATAGATTTTGAGAATAGAATGCTGAGGCTGAGGCGAGTGGAAGTGGGTATGTCAAAGAAAAGTTGATGAACAGGCACTAAATTGCAGTTAGATAAAAGATATTCTGGTGTGCAAATACTAGGGTGATTATAACAGTAACATTCCTTACAATTCAGAAAATATTTTGAAGGTTTTTAACATAAAGAAATATAAATATTTGAGGAGATAAATTTATTTAACTGAATATAAACATTATATAGTATATGCATGTACCAAAACATTACATAGTACTCCATACAATTTTTATGTCTATGTATGTTGGTTAAAAAGGAATTTTAAAAATGGAGTGTGCGGATTTCACCGCCCTATATCACACTTCAGAAAACGCCCTTTTTTCCTGCCACTTTGACATCTGCCTTTTCCCC
Source organism: Heterocephalus glaber (assembly GCF_000247695.1). The sequence continues at coordinate 4,503,157 of NW_004624819.1, read as the reverse complement.
ATTTTTCCAAGTCTCTTTGTTATAACTGGATTCCCTTCCTTTGCTTTATTTCTTACATCCTCTTTTCTCCACTGACTAGTGCCTGAATTTGATAGCAATGAAAGGCTAGAAGTATAAAATTACAATTAAAAGTTAGAAATGTTAAAAACATTATGAAAGACATGGGAATAAGGAAAATGTGTTCTCCACAGATGTGACCTTGTATTTGCAGGATTTCTTCCTTTTTAAAAAGCACTATAACAGATCTCATCACATTAAACTCACAGAATGATCTAAAAACCTATATCCCACTAAAAATTGCATTTTACTTGTGCTTTTTGTTTTATTTCTTTCAGTAATTTTATTATTTTATTCCTTACATATGCAAATTTATCACAGTACAGCAAATGGCATGAGATTTTGGCATTATGTGAATACATGGATAATTTGCAAAGAAGAATATAAGCATATTATTGTCTTTTACATTTTATCCCCAAAGCATATGATCCAGAGCTAGACAAATAGCTGGTAAATATGCATGACAACTTTCAATAAAGCATTAAATTAGGGATATTTCTATAGAATCTTAAAAGTTATGACACGACATGAACTAAATCCTCCATTGAGTGCACCTGTGGCAGAGGTTTTGAGACAGTTCTGGAAATCTTGATGAGCCCTCAAATTATCCATAAGAACCTTATACATATTTTATTATTTTCAGCCTCTAAGGACCTAGCAGTATTTGAATTTGCTTCTTCAAATCATCAAAGGTTTTGGCTACTTGTGTTAGCCGTTTTTCCTGAAATTCTCTCAGGTGCATCATTTATTGTTTTATTTTATGAAGTTATTCAAGTACAGATATAATAATCTGGGATGCCTGGAGATCTTTCTTCTGTGTAAAATGCTGGAAAAGTCTGTGTAGAGCTATGTAGAGTACATACATCAAAGGATGTAGGGAACAGGGAAAGAGGACATTACTAGAACCTCTGCAGTTAAGTCGTAGTCTCCCGTGAGCCATGGCAACACATGGCAAATTGCAGGAAAGGTAGAAAAATGAGACTGAGAAGAAGCTGAGCTTTGGGTCTGATCAGTGCTGCTCTGGGAAGCAAAGACAAAGACCCCTAGCTTGCAGCACCTTTTATTCAGTACATTGAGAGAAACAAATGTAACAAGTGAAATGCAGAGTTTAGTACTTCACATTGGGATAAACAAAGTGTAACAAAAGACTGGGGGGCAGTGGAAATCTAAGAACAATGAGGAACTATGCAGATGAAGATTTGGTTCCTCCCAAGGTGTCTCCCTCAGGTGTGGTCTTGCCCTGGAGCATCACAGCATCACAGGATCACTGAGGTCTCAGTTGTGACCTGAGGCCAAAATTGAATTATGTCTCAGAATGCCATGGCTGGCCTGTAGGCAGAAGAACTAGGCCTAATCAAATGATTTTTCCCTAAAATTATGTAGCATTGCTCCCAACAAAAGGACAGTATTCAGATATTCTTCTATGCACTCAAGTACTTAGTTTTCTTTATTTAAGCCCAGGCTTGTCATTTTATTGAAAGAAGTTGTTCTCTGTTTGTCACTCTAAGTGACTTGAAGTTTAAGTATGGTGTTATTAGAACAGTTTCTGGGACATAAGCATCCAAAAGTATTTGCACAAGCTTACTGGACTAAACTGAAGGATTGGAAGGGATATAAACATGGGAAAGCAGGATGAGATGATGGTGAGAGGATAAGATCGGGGAGCAAATGATGAGTAGGTTGGACTGGAAAATGGTAATTATAATGGGTTCATAGAACATCCTCCTAGAAGGACTTACTAGGCAGTTGGTGATATTAGACTAGTATGTGAAATAAAAGTTTACTATCATGATAAAGCACCCAGCAGCACAGCTCATAATGACTAAATCTTGGAAGTGACCTATATGCCCACCAAGAGTAAATGGATGAAGAAAATGTGGTATTTCTACATGATCAATCAATCAATCAATAATAAAGAAGGATAAATTTGAGTCATTTATAGGAAAATAGATGCACTTTGAGACCATAGAGCTAAGTGAAATAAATCCAACACTTAATCATAAATATCATATAGTTTATCTAATATGAGAAAACCAAAGCATAAATGAATTAAAGAGCAAAATAAAAGACAGATAATAGGAAACAGGGAGGTAGATCTTTTGCAAATGGGAAGGGGACCAAGAGCTGGAAGGAGGGGAGAAGAGGAGATGCAAAAGAGTTAAAATGTGTTATATAAGTGTACCATGTCCTCATGAGGACATGAGGAATGTAATCATTATGCACTGCAAACATGTACTAATATAAATAAAAACATTCAGGAGGGACAGGATGTAGACTGGCTGGCTTGTTGAGGAGCTTGCAAGAAACCACAAGCCTAGTGATGCAAACAGTGTCTAGTGTCTACATTTACTGCAAGTGGAAATTTCTGAAAGCAAAAGAGGGCTTCTGCAGAGAATTTGGGCTGTTTTTCCTGTGAAAGCAAGGATTAATTACATCTATGTTAAATGTGAACTAAATTTCTGGTTTGAAATGTCAGGTAAAAGGGCCGAAAACCAAGACCAGACCAGGCCACAACAAGCCTTTATTAGGGGAATAGATCTGCTGGGATGTCTCTGAACAAAGGAGAGACAAAAGCAATATGGCTGGGGCAGGGAGAGTCTGGGGTGGGGTTTGGAGGGGCTGAGGTGGGGTTGAGTGAGGTAGTGACTAGGGAATGGAGGAGCCAGTGATGTCACTAGGTGGTAGGAGGTGAGTGTGTATTAGGTTACTTTCTAGGCGGGAACAGGGGCATGCTGGGAGGAAGGGTTTATTCTTTGGTGGGAGCAACCATCTTGGCATGATGTCACACAGGGGAGGGGGCAAGGCATGATAGGAAGAGGGCAGCTACTATACATAATAGCTGCTGAGGTAGTGGGAGATCTATCATAAAGCATAGGTGAATGAGGTACAGGAAACCAGAAATAAAAATGTTAGGTAGAGGCACATTAAGCTCAGGATCAAGAATTTGACCAGGGAAATTTTGTGGCACAATTTCAACAATGCATTTGACAAGATCTCTCATGACTACTTGAGAAAAAAAGACAAACAGGGATGATAATATCACAACTACTTTGATCCTCAGTAGAATGACTGCACTGATAAAAGTGCTGACGTTAAAGTGGAGAGTGGACATGAGTAGCCTGCCTCAGATTTCTATTCTTAGACATCCTGTTTAATGATTTCTACCTGAAAAGGATCACTTGAAGGCACACAAATCATGTCAATCCCAGAGGTCATTTTCTCCCCTTCTTTCCTGCTTTCCCTCTTCCCCTCCTTCCCTCCATCCCTTCTCCCCCTCTCTTCTTCTTTTTTTTTTTTTTTTTTTTAGTAGAGGAGCAATATAATTTTATTTATATCTACAAGAAAAACATATTATGTTTTGTTGGGATAAACCATAGATTTACCCAAGTTTGAAAAATGTGCACAGTTAAGGAGACATTGCAATAATCTAAATGAGTACTAACAGTGGCTTGGACCTGGTTGTTCACAATAGAGTGTGCAGAAATGTTCAAATTCTGTATATATATATTTTTTTTTCTTTTTTTTTTTTCTACCTCGGATCAAACTCAAGACCTTGCGCTTGCAAGCCAGGCACAGTGCCACTGAGCTAAATTGCCAGTCCTGCATATATTTTGAAGATAGAGTCAACAGGATATGCTGACATATTGGATGAGAGGTATTAGAGAAAGAAGTGTCAACAATGACTTTGAAATTTTTTAAATAATTAACTGAGAATCAGTTTCTATTAACAGAAATGAAGAGGGCTAATATTTGGTGGGATCAATAACTAAGGATTGGACATGTTGAGATTAGGATGTGTACTGGGCATTTAAGAGAATATATCAATTAAAAGGTTGGATGGAAGAGTCTGGATTTCACATTTGAGGTTTGCACTGTAAATCTAAATTTGAGAGCCCGCGGGATATGAAGAGTGTTTACAGATAAGAGATTGAGTGAAATCACAAAAAGAATAGGCATAAACAGAAAAGAGCATGCTAAAGAGGAATAAGCCTAGTGGCAAAATTAAGAAAGAACCTAAATTTGTTACTAAAAACATGGTTAATTTTCTAGGACTTTGATTTAAGGGCAAGTTGAGAAGTGAAGCATTAGCTAGGTATATGTGGTCAAAAGTAGTTCCTTAGGTTATTTGTTTTTAAATGAAATTACAGGATGTTCATAAGTTGCTGAGAATTTAGTAGTAGAAGAATGTTTAAGCTGCAGTTCTGAGGATGAACTATAATATGAGTTAAGCTCAAAGCCTAACGTATAAAGTATTGTGCAGATACTATGTGTCAGTCTTATTCTCATGACCTTCTAAAGACCTTGTAGGCTGTGTGAGAGTTGCTGATTTGGTCTCTAATGCCAGAGCAGTCTATCTCAGGTTTGCTCTGAAATAAACCTGCTGTGTTGAGGTCGTCCCCCTACTTCATTTCCTTTTCGTTCTAACAGTTTCTCCAAAGTATTGTAGCATGATTATTTGTGTTGTGTTGGAGCTATTTTTATAGATTACTTTAATTTTATGTATAATAGATTATTTTTATTAAATGTTAAAATTGTTTGATTTTCAGATACTTCATCTTTTAACTTTCTCTGCACTGATTTTCACTTAGATCATCACTTACACAAAATATAATGATCCCCCAACAAATTATTTCATAGTATATACTATAGCTATACATCTTTATGCGAATTATTTTAGACTGAAAAATGTAATTTTGATTTAGCTGAGAGTCACTTTGAAAATATATCAGCTGAATTGCTAGGATGCTCAAATTCTAATTGAAATGTTCTGTTTGAGTTGAGATAAATAGGAAAACAAAGAACTATAGATTATCAGAACCTTATACTAACAGCATTTGTTAATTTATTGAACTTTCTAGACTGTGATTTATATGGAGCACATTCATTGTGCAGTGCAAGAAAAGTATGTTTAATTATTATAATATGAAATATACTTCCTTATTAGGAACTTTCATCTGAAGTTTTCACAGCTTCAATCTGAGATGTCAGAGTTTATTGTGGATCTTATTTCTATTTGTCAGTTCTAAGAACACAGCACAGGTGGGCTTTCTCAAAGTAATGAGGGCTGCCCCAGAACTAGTATTTCTAGATTCTTATCTAACAAAGCTGTCCATCAGTGCATAACAGATTAACTCAAACCTTAGCAGCATAAAAGAACAACACATACTTATTACTGCAAACAATTTTCATTTTTTAAATTGACAAGGGAATATTTTAAGTAGTAGAAATCATTGCAAAAATTTTCATACATCATTGCACCTTTTCTTAAACCTGCCCTGGTAAAATGGTAGAAGGGGGAGTGTGTGTCAATAAGAGTTTGAGGATGCTGTTCTAAGTTGTAAAATAGACATAAAAACATCACCAAAAAGATGGACTCCAGAAAGCTCTGTCTAGGATTTTATTAGACTGCTTTTTTCCCCAGTATACATATATTGGAAGATTGAGACAAAAAGGAACAAATTCACATTCAATAAACAACATAATCTAATCAAGGTCTACAAAGCATAGTTTGTAACTTAAGTAGCACTAGGAACTAAGGAGACTAAGCCAGGGAGTCCCTTCGGGACCATAAAAGTAGAACTTGGGAAGATAGACACACCTCCACAATACTGACCATGTTCCTGTCCTCTCTCCATAAGTCCAGAACCCAGGAGCCCGTATACACAGGTACTGGTGCTTTCAGTTGGGACTGACACCCTAGAAATCTAAAGAAGACAGCTGGTCTGAAGGGGTATGGCACACACTCAGACACTTCTCATCCCTCTGGAGCTGAGCCTTTGCTCATGAGCCCCTCTGAGTGCTGGACAATTTGGGGGTGCATGAGGAGGGAGGGGTACTTAAAAGAAGCCAACACTGTTGCTCAGCAGCAACACAATTCACAAGGACAGAATACCAGGGACAGTCCTCCTTTTTTATATGGGCAGGAGCTCCAGATTCAGATTAATCTCAGGAAACTAGCTCAGTTTATTTGTGTGTTTTCAGTTGATGTGGGAGTGAGAAGTGGGTAGAGGTGTAGGAGCCAGAGAAAAGGCAGATAAAGAGTGAGCCTCCATTAGAGATGGCATCATCTGTGTGGATCTCAAAGAGAAGCTGAAGAAAGGAGACTAACATCTGATGATTCTCCCACTACATAAACAAATACTTGCTTATAGTATCAGTTTCTTCCATGATATATCATATCTGGACTTCACCTAGCTGATGAATGAAGGAGGGAGATCTTCAAGCATAAATATAATTAATAGATAATACAGTGCTTGTAGGAAACATTTACATTTTTCTTCTGTAGTGTTGCAGTTTGACTGTAGCATGGTACAAAGGATAAGAGATTACTCAGAGTCAATGACCAAAATCCAAGGAGGCCCAGAGGGACTGGTCTTAACTGAGACCCCTCAGTGTAAGACAGGGTCATAAAAATGGCCTGGAACTGAAGTTTCTTTGGCTTTTTATTGATAGAACCAGGAAGCAAGCATAAAGAACAAAAGAAGATCGTGCAGGATTTCATGTATGGGACAGGGGAAGGATGGGGAAGCTCAGGGTGTTCTGTTACCTGATTGATGTTAAGGCCAATTTAAGTAATTAGTTGGAGTATGGGGTGGAGAGGGCAGAGCATTCATTCCTTAAGGCAATGTGTTTTAATCCTACTTGCACTTGTGGCTCAGTAGGCTTTCAATCTCCAACCATGCATTCTGGGAGGTTTTGCACATGTGACTCCAACATCCCTTATTTCCACATATCCACTTGATACATACCTCTGGTGAATGCCTCCACATATCCCCATTCTTTGTTTTATGCACGGGCTTGGGAAAGAGGGATAGAGTGAAGAGTGGAGGGAAATTGGGCTTAGTGGAGAAAGGACATCATGTCTTTAGCATGCAGTGTCTGCTGAAATAGTATACAGAGGGCTCTTAGGACTGCAAGAAAAAGCAAAAAGAAAATAATTCCACCAGCTGTAAGAATCCAAATGCAAAGGTTGAGATCATAAAACCAACTTTTGGGATTCAGTCAATAGGCCATTATCATTGGGATGATCTAAAGTAATATTATGAGCTTTCAGTTGAAGTTTATATAACTGGGCCTGTAGTCAGCACTGTAGAGTAGAAATCTCTCTGTTGAGAACAACATGAAAAGCAGCATGGAGCAAACACTGGACTTCACCCCAGGATTCAGAATGACTAAATGGAATTGGAGAAAAAAAAACCCTACAAAAAAATGGAATAGACAGTCTCTACCTCAATCTGATAAAAGCCATCTATGAAAAACCAACAGCCAATATGATACTAAATGGTCAAAACCCGAAATCCTCCACACTAAAATCAGGAACAAGACAAGCATGTCCACTATCACCACTCCTGTTTAATATAGTTTTGGGAACATTAGCCA
>NW_004624819.1:4479620-4493762 GCF_000247695.1 Heterocephalus glaber | reverse complement strand
TGGAAGTGTAGACTGGTGCAACCACTGTGGAAATCAGTATGGAGATACCTCAAAGAACTAGGGCTAGAGGTCCCATTTGACCCAGCTATTCCCCTGTTGGTATCTTCCCAAAAGAATTAAAAGAATCATACTACAGTGATATATGCTCATCCATGTTCATAGTGTCACAGTTTGTAATAGCTAAAACTTGGAAGCAGCCCAATTGCCCATCAACTGGAGACTGGATAAAGAAGATGTGCGTGTGTTTTTTTTTATAAAATGGAGTACTATTCAGCCATAAAGAATGAGAAACTAGAGACATTCATAGCTAAATGGATGCACATTGAGGGGATACCCTTAATTGAAATAAATAGGACACATATGTATAAGTACCAAATAGTTTCTCTGGTGTGAGAAACTGGAAGTGTAAATAAGGACTAAAAGATATAATAGATAATGTGAAATAGGAAGAAAAGTTGTAAAAGGGAAGGGGAATTAGGAGAGGTTGGGGAAAGGAAAGAAGGGACTGGAATTAATATGAGAAAAGGAAAAAATGGAAACAAAGTCTTTGTAAGTAGAGAGGGGTGGAAGGATTGAAGGAAGGGCAGGGGAATGGGGAAAAAATAAGTACCAAGATGTATTATGTAAATATACAATTTCCAATGATTAATGCCATTATATTGTATACCTGTATTGTACCAATAAAATTAATTTTAAGAAAAGAATTTGTCACCATAAGTCACCAGTGTGATAAGTTTTTTAGTTTTGTATCTTTGAAGGCTTGTACACTTGGGAAGCACAAATATAAAACTTCATGTATCATGAGCTTAGCAATAATTGGCACCACAGCTATATAGAAATTTTTACAAATATTTTGTTCCTATTTTTAAGACAACTTTTAGACTCCTTTAACAGGTTTTGTAATATGTAACTATATTAACAAAAATTAAAGACAACTTAGAGCTCTGATAAGTTTTGGAAACAGTGCTAATGATTGCAAATAGACTTATTACCCAATATACAAGTGTATCTCATTTATATAATGACAAAACAGTTGTGTAATCAAAGCCAGTAAATGTAGATCAAATTTAAATGTCAGGACCAAATTTAAAGAGATGTCAAATTTTCATCATTTTATATGTTTAAAGTCTAAATATGTATTGTATGAAAGAGCAACTATTAATCATTTTTGTTCTTTAAACTTAAGTAGTTTTAACTCTTAATTAACTTTAAATCTTAGACTCATAGCATAGCTTATTTTTAGAGGTATACATACATATATGCCCAAATATATTTTATGTCATAAACTAAGATGATAGCTATTAATTTAACCAATCATGAACTGATTATTGAACACATTTTATAGGTTAACATTCAAATACTCTTTTTAATTCTTAAATCTCACCTTTTAGTAACCAAAGCCTAACAAGGAGAACAGTAGAAAATTATTTCAGTAAAATATAGAATCTTTGCTTCTAAATTAGTTTTTTAAGTTTATCTGAGAATATTCCAATAATTTTAGAAAAACATATTATTTTAGATGCAGAAAACTTAACTTTTTAATTATAGACAAAAACAATTACTTTAGATCACTCATCATAACAGGTAACAGTTATTTAAAGCTATATATATTACCTTTGACAAAAAAAATCTTGTGTTATGGTACACAGAGAATAATAGATATTGAATTCATAAAACTACTTTTTTACATTATCTTATTTACCTAAGGACATGGATGGAAATATGTTACTAATGACATTTTTACTTTTACTAAATAATATAAATTTGCCTACTGTTAAGCTATATGAACCACAAGCATTTGAAATAATGTTTTGAGTGTTTATCAATAAGCCAACTTAAGTAGAACTTTTGGACGATAATGTATAACTGAAAGTTAACACACAGAAACTTATATGTATTAATCTAAATCATATGTAACCTTTATGTTATCAAATTGTAAGGTTTTTATTCCTATGCAAGCCTCAAGCCTGTCAATCTTTGTCTGGTAATGTTTTAAACAATTTTGGCTACCCTAAAAACCTATATAAATGGTTTTTCCATGGAAATCTCAAAAAGAGTAAAAATAAGTAAAAATAAAAAGAAATTGTTGAGTTCAAAAAAAATATTTAGAGGAACTTCCTTTGTTTGAGTAGAATGAATAGTGACCTTTCAAAGTTTCCAGGTAGCAAAATATGCCACTTTTACAGGACGTCTGTCTCTATTTTTGGCCACATGTTCCCAGTCCTTCACCTCCAGATTGTCCTCCAGAGGAAACCATGGACGTTGTTGTCAAATAACTATCAATAATTCCATAAATTTAGGTACAGAGTATTTACATCCAGATCTCTTTAAGTGACATTGTAAATATTATTTAAATTGCTTTTCCTCTTAATTTGTTTTTCCTCTTTGGATAAAGTTTGATCCTTAATGTATGAATGAAAGTAAAATAGAAAAAAAAAAAAAAAACTGCCCCCATGTATTTGGCAATTGGACAGCTAAAAGATCTCTGGGTTAATAATCCTAACCTGTGAACTAGCTTAGATGTGACAGGCTATTCTGTGGCTGCCTTTATCCCCATTACAGGAAGAAGAGTCAGATACATCCTTGTTCCTTTTCCAGGCTTTGGAAGGTTGATCCTCTGCATTGAGTTGCAGCAAATGTGCCTCACTCATGCCCCACATTGGGCACCACTTGTCACTGATCAAGAATGTGGCATGGCACAAAGGATGAGAGTCAATTTCCAATTCAAGCTCTAAGAAGGCCAAGAGGGACTGCCCTTAACCAATACACCTCAGTATGAGAGAATCTCTTAAAGACAGCCATGAACTGAAGCTTTTTATGGCTTTTTTAACAGAGAGCAATGAAAGGGACAAAAGAAGGACATATGTGAAGAAATTCATGTGGGGGACAGGGGCAGGTCAGTGTTATCTGATTGATGTTAGAGCCAATCTAAGTAATACATTGGAATATGGGGAGGAGGGGGCAGAAGATTCATTCCTTAAGGCAATGTGTTTTGATCCTGCTTGGATTTGTGGCCTTCTATGCTATCTTTTAATCTTTAACCTTTTATTCTGGGAGGTTTTGCACATGTGACTCCAAAAGTTCCTTATCTCTGCACATCCATCTCATACATCTGGCCAATGCCCCTACACTGTAGGAATACCTCTTTTGTCCTTTCCCACTCCAGTACACACTACCAGCAGTTGAGATACTAATCACCAACTGAATTCTCAGATCCATTACTAAAGATCCAGCAAGATGAGAAGACATACAGAGGAAAGTGCCTGGACATCTCCTGATCCCAAAGCAACCTCAATAAAAGTCATATCCTACCATGCTGAGTGGTCCAAATCTTTCTACTCTTGCCCCAAGAATGTTACAGGGAGACATCCATCAGGATGTCACAGGTGCAACCCTGTGAGACACTCCCTTATTGCACTTAGAATTGGGTAAAGCAAATAAAATGATAAAAATATGAGGATAAATTATCCCATCCCACTTCTTGTGGCCCCAGTGGAAATTTGATATCTCATAGCTAGAGGCACCCAGATTATTTTGAGGTTGGATCACTGCACAGTCAGGGTGACACACTTCATAAGGTTTGAGAATGGTCAGGTAACACCACAGCTGTCTCAAATTCTCCCATCAGGAAGGTGGCACACTCAGGTTCTGCCAGGCTGTAGGAGCGAGTAAATACTCAGTAGTACTACTCCTCTGGAACCTGGACTTCTCCATCCTGCTTTGGTAGACTTCTGTACTAAGAGTGCTGCTTGCTTTTGATTGTCCAGGATAGAACCCAGCATATGGATAGGACGAACTGAGATCTTTATCTTCAAATTCCTTTCTAATGATTAGATTCAAGAGACTATATGTTCTGCTGGAAAAGAAAGCCTTTTGAATCCTCTTTGTGTGCAGAATGAAAAGATCAGGACTCTTACATTCTAACCAGCATCAAAGACAGAGGATAGAAATCTAAGAAAGCACTCAGAAAGGAGGATTTTTGCTAAGTGCCAGCACCAGCCCAAAAGAGGTGAGGAACATAGATATAGATAAATCCTGAGGGGTTGGACAGATCAGGAAAGACTTAATTCTAAGCACGACACTGTATAACTCCTTCCAGGTGAAGAGGTGACAGGGTGTCTATAGGTTCTGCAGAAGGATTGAGACAGAATGGGCAACAGGATAACTGAGAAGCTACAGTTGTTTCTAAGCATAGTGATCAAAGATACAAGTGTTGGGTGAGGAATTATTCATATTTATTAGATTTTCTTCTTTTTTTTTTTTTTGAAACAGGGTCTCACTATGTAGTTCAGACTGGCCTTGACCTCATTATGTAGCCCAGGCTGGCTTTGAACTCATGAAAATCCTCCTCCCTCAGCCTCCTGAGTGCTAGCATTACAGGCATGCACCACCATACCTAGCTATATTGATAAAATTTTCTAAAACAGACTGGCAGGGCCTTGGGTACCTCCTTGTTGATTAGAGCACTCTAAAAACAGGGTACTGGGAGCAGAGGTGAAGCTACATTGCCTTTCTGTGAAACTGTAGGGGGGCATTCTGTATGTCTAACTCATTCTTTCTCCCCAAGTGAGCACTCAAAAGTGAAAAGATCTGTCCAGGAAGCCAAAATATTATAGTTTACCCCAAGCTTGAAAACAAAGGAGCTTAAATCACCACATCACAAAGGCAGCTATTTTTAAAGAATAGAAATGTCACTAGGAAGTAAAAGGGGGGGAGCACATATAAATGGGTCAGAACACAATGGAGAGAGAAGGAGAAGCTGTAGGCCTAAAGTCACATATCTCAGAGGGGTAGGTTCCCACACACATGGGCTTTGGAATATTGGATAATATATTTGTTCACAATATTAAAGGACATCTAGAATTAACTACAGTAAAGTATCAAAAGTTACCTGAAGAATGGGCACAGAAAGTCTGTGTCAGAGCTTGCCTGTCACTCAGGAGTGTGGAGCTGCTGGGCCTTCCTATTGCATACTGTCTTGCAAAAAGTTCAGAAAGGGGAGGCATGGCTTTAGTCGTCTTCTGTCATTCCTTTCACTGGGTCATTTTTCTAATTCACTGCCTTTTTCCCTTTCTATCCTTTGACTGTCACACAGTTTTTTCATTCATAAGAAATGGGTAAATTCCTAGATACATATGATACATTACCAAAAGTGGACCAAGAAGATTTAAAAGCCCTGAATAATATAATAACAGGCAATGAAATTTAAGCAGTGATAAAAAGCCTATGGGTTCACTGCTACCTCCTACAAAACCTTTGAGGAAGTTCTAATATCAGTACTCCTCAAGCTTTTTATTTAAATTGAAAGAAAAAGAGTACTCCCAAAGCAATTCTTGAAAGCTACCATTAGCCCATGTTCAAAACTAGACAAAATTCCAACCAACAAAGAGAACTATTGGGCTGGGGATTTAGCTCAGTGGTTCTGGCTCCTGCCTCCCAAGTGCAAGGACCCGAGTTCGATCTCTGGTACCAAAAAAAAAAAAAGAGAGAGAACTGTAAACCAATCTCTTTAATGAATGTAGATGAAAAATCTTCAACAAAATACTGACAAAAAGGTAACAAATCATCGAGAAGATTATATATCAGGACCAAGTAGGCTTCTTCCCAGAAATGTAAGGATGGTTCAACATATGTAAAATAATAAATGTAATCCATCACCTAAGCAGAAGCAAGGACAAAAATCATAAGATCATCTGAATAGATGCAGAAAAAGCCTTTGAAAAACATCCAAAATCCTTTCATGATAACAAAGAAAACACTGAAGAAAATAAGTATAGAAGGATGTTGTCTTAATCTGATTAAAGCTGCTGATGACGAACCTACTGCCAACATCAAATCAAATGGGAAAAATGGAAAGCTTTGCCTCTAAAACCAGGAACAAGACAAGGCTGCCCATTCTCACCACTCTGGTTCAACATAGTACTCAGAAAATTAGCTAGAGAAATTAGGCAAGAAAAAGAAATAAAAGTGATATGCATAGGAAAAGAAGAAATCAAATTATTGTTTGCAGCTTACATGATCCTCTATGTAGAAGACCCGCAAAAATCCACCAAAAGACTCTTAGAATTAAAAACCAAATTTAGTAATGTAGCAGTATTCAATATCAACACTAAAATTCAATAGCATTCTGTACACTAATAATGAACTAATTAAGAAAGAAGAAAAGAAAAAATTAAGTTTCATAATAGCATCAAGAAAAATTAAATACTTAAGAATTAACCTAACCAAAGAAGTAAAAGACTTCTATAATGAAAAGCAACAGTACACTGAAAGGAAATCAAGGAGGTCATCAGAAAGTGGAAAGATATTCCTGGTTCCTGGATAAGCAGAACCAATATAGTCAAATTGGCCATACCTCCCAAATTGATACAGAGATTAAATCCAATCTCAATCAAAATTCTAACAGCATTCTTCACAGAACTGGAGAAAACAATCTTAAAATTTACATGGAACACAAAGAGACCCAGAATAGCAGAAGCAACCTTGGATAAAAATATACAAAGTGGGAGGCATCACCATCCTGAACCTGAAGTTATATTACAAAACTACAGTGATAAAAATAGCATGGTTCTGGCACAAAACAGACATGAGGATCAATGAAACAGAACAGGGGATGCAGAAGGAACTTCAAGCAATTCACCTTTTTTTCTCTCTCTCTTTTCGGTACCAGGGATCGAACTTGGGTCCTTTCACTTGTGAGGCAGGTGGCGGAACCACTGAGCTAAATCTCCAGCCCTCACCTTTTTGATCTTTGACAAAGGAGTATAATACATACAATAAGAAAAGATAGGTTCTTTAATAAATGGTGCTGGAGAAACTGGCTATACATGTGCAGAAGATTTAATCTAGACCCCTATCTCTCACCATGTACTAAATTAAAATCAAAATGAGTCAAATAACTAAGTATTTCAACAGAAGCACTTATGTGCTGGAAAACAGAATAGGGCAAACTTTTGAAGAGAACCCTAATGCACAATAAATAATACCAAAAATCAACAAATAGCAACATATCAAATTTTAAAATCTGCACAACAAAAGAAATAATAAAAAGAATGAAGTCAACCTATAGAATGGGAAAAAATTGTCAGCCATTTCTCAAACAGAAGATTTATATCTTGACTATATAAAGAACTCAAAAATTAGAGGCCCAAGGTAAAGGACTCAATCAAAAAATGAACGAGTGAAATGAGTAGATACTTCACAGAAGAAAAAGTACAAATGCCCAATAAATACATAAAGAATTGCTCAACATCACTGGCCATTAGAGGAATAGAAATTAAGACAACACTAAGAGTCCGTTTTACCATAGAAAGAACTGCTATCATAAAGAAATCAAATAAATAACAATGCTGGACAGGCTGTGGGGAACAAGAACCCTTCCACACTACTGGTAGGAATGTAAACTAGTACAACCTCTGCAAAAATTAGTGTGAGATTCCTCAAAACAGATAAATTCCATCTGACCAAGTTATTCCCCTTCTAGGTATCTTCCCAAAAGAGTTAAGGACAACATATTATAGTGATATATACATATCGATACTTATAGCACCACAATTCATAATAGCTAAATCTTCAAAGCAACCTATATGTCCATCAATCGATGAATGGATAAAGAAATGTGATATTTACACACAAGGGAGTATGTACTACTCTGCCCTAAAGAAAAATAAACTTCAGTGATTTGTAGGACAATGAATGCACCTTGAGATCATACTGTTAAGTGAAATAAATTAGACATGCAAGTTTAAATATCACATGTTTCTCTAATGTGAAAAACCCAAAGTATAAAAAAAGAGCAAAATTAAAGGGCCAGGGATTTATCTCAGTGGTTCCACTGCCTGGCTCTCAAGTGCAAGGTCCTAAGTTCTATAGCTGGTACCAAAAAAAAAAAATTAAAGATAGATAATAGGAAATTGGGAGATGAATCTTTCTTATTAAAAGGGAAGTATATCAGGAGATGTAAGAAGGGGAGAAGGGAGAGGAGGGGAAAATGGTGAAAAATGGAAGGAAGGTGTATTATGTACCAACTTACCACAAAGAATGTAAATATTATATTCTGCAAACATGTGCTAATAAATTGTGAAAAATTAAGTCATGAATATTGAAAAATTGAAATGACACTTTACATCACATCACTTTGATCCATGTATGATTTTAGCTGTGTGGTTAAAAAATAGGAAACTATTTATTAGAATGTAAAGAAATATAAATCCATTAGAATTATCTATGACTGTACTGAGGCAAACTTTCATATGTTAGAATGGAAGCTGGTAGATAAGCATGACCACCTACTATGCAGATACACAATTCTGGAAAGTCATCTGAATATTTCAAGTTTCAGTTGAATGAATGTATATCGGTATAGCAGTAATCTCAGCAACTTGCCTTTATATTAATTTTGCCCTTCTCATGTTTCTTGACCCTAAACAAAGTTTCTTTTACCCAGTAGTTAAAGTTAAGACATAATGTAATATGATTACATTGAAATTGTAGACTGTGGCAAGCCAAAGGCCATGTGTAAAAGTGAAGCAGTGGGAATAGTCTGCCCCAGGTACAGGAATTTATGGGCTTGAGTGTATGCTGAGAGCATGAAAACAATAATAAAAACAAAAAGTTGGCATGCTTTTTAATAACACTATGCACCAGCAATTATATTTAATATCAGAGGTAAAATGCTCTTTCCTGACAGGGTAGATTGAGCATCCTCTTCTTTCTTTTTTTTTTGGTACCAGGGATCGAACTCAGGTCCTTGCGCTTGCACAGCAGGCTGCAAAACCACTGAGCTAAATCCCAGGCCCTCATCTTCTTTCTATGCTGCTGGTTGCTGATGTTACTTTTCAAATCCAACCATGGAATATGTTATATTTGCAGTTTGAGCATTTAAATGCATGCAGAACTATGAACAGGGCTGAGTTTCAATCAACAGGATACGGAGAGTATGAATAAGTGATGCTGAGCAATACAATATTACTTTTAATATCAAGCATGCTAGAAGCTCTATATATAGTTACAAACAGGTCTTTTTGGGGTGAGAGAAATGTAAGGTCCTGCTTGCTTCTAAAGACATAAATATTCCTTCATAGTTTTTAGATACTTCAGAATTCTCGTGGAAAATAAAGCCTAAGTCAATGCATTTATATCCAAGAATAAAACTGCCTTCTTCAAAAAATATGAAGCAAATCTCAATAACGTGGAATCTCAGAGCTATTTTGGGGGGACATGGAGTTTCAGTTGGCATTATCAATCTTTGTCCAAGTAAAAATTAGCTAGCCATGTATGTGTGTGTGTGTATATATATGTATATGTATATATATGTATATGTATATATATATATATTCTGTTGTCTTCTCTTTCTATTGTAGCTGAATAATTTTTAGAGGAATTAATAGGTTATATTTTTCACATAGAATTTTTTTCTGGATATTTAGTACTTTAAATGGACATTGATGTACAGTCTTTTCAATATCCATTATGTGATAAAAATGAAAGCAATGAGGTGTTTTTCAATTTGTTCCAAGATATAATTAATCATTGACCTCAACATATTGCCTCTCAGGAAAGTACATTGTTACTAATTAGTGATTTTTCTTCTCTGTGCCAATGAAATAGGAAAGAAAATATACGAATTGGTTATATAAACTATTTTCACAACTTTCCTGTCATGACGATCATGACTAAGTCTGTGTCTTAGTTACTTTTCTGTCATTACTGAGACAGAATACCTGACACCAAAAATTAAAGGGGAAAGTTTTATTTGGCTCACAGTATGTAGAGCTTTCAGTCCATAGTTGGCTGGCTCCAAGGCAGAGCGGCACATGGCAGAGGGGCATCACAGAGGAGAAATGGTTCCTTGCACACTAAAGACAGCAAAAACAATGAAGGACTTTAACACCATCTTTCTACCTTTTTTATCTTATCCAGACTACTTGGAGCAGGTAGCACTCACACCCTTAATCCTGGTGCCCTTGAACCTAGTATTGCACCATGAATCAATTCTAGCATCACTCACTCTAGATCCAGCCACATCTGGAAGAGCCCCACCTAAGACTACATGAGGTTTTGTGGGGACATATACACAAGCCATAACAGTTTGATTAATTTTTCCTTACTCTTGTCTAAGTTGAAAATGTAATTCTTAATTTTCAATGAATCAAGGTATGTTTATTACAATATATTTCAAGCTCACAAAACAATTATGTGCTGGATTTTTTTTAACTCATTAGTGATTTTTTTTTGCTGTATTTTTTCCCACACAGTCTAGGCCTAGTTGATCTTATAAAAATCACTTGTTGAAGTACATTATTTTCTTTAAAATATTTTTTACCAAAGTATATAACTAGCTTATTAAATTTGTGGTTATATATGACATCAGATTTAGCCTTATTACAAATGAAGATAGCCTTTTTTTTATTAAATATTTGAAATTGAAGAGAATATTTGAAAATATTTTAATAGAGAAATAACTTATCCACAGCACTCATTTTAATCCCTATTTGTATTGTGTGGAATGGCATGATGAAGCACTCTAGGATAAAGCTGCATGAGGTTCATAGGGTGTCTCAGAGGGTTACTCTTACAAGATAGTGGGAAAGTCCATTTAAAGCACTAAAACTTCAGAGTATATTAAAATACATGTTAAGATGACAACTGGAAATTCCATAATTAAACTACTATTGGTATCTGTCATTGAAAGATGCAAGAGGGAGCAATGAAAAAAGCATTTCACCTGAAATTCCAAGATGTAAGTTTTTGTTGATAAGTCATTCATTCAAAATTAATGAATGTTTGCATGGAAGTCACATTTGGACCAGTATCTTCCACTTTCTTTCCATAAAAGTGATTGCTCACTCTAGGCAAGGGTTAGAGTTGGAAGGCATAGACATAAACTACCAGATACGGCGAAGAACAAAATTCTTTAAGGCATCACTATCATGGTATACTATTCTGCTGCTTTGTGGTTCCTAGGCACAACATGTTGCAGGTACAGAAATTCCATAGTGATAACTGAGATGAATGTCTTAAACTCAATATTCCCACAGAGTATTTGCAAGATCCTAGTTCCTCACTGGAGAATAGCTGGCCTGTGTGCGGTCACCCTCACCTCACCCAAAAGTGGTCTTTTCCACTGGAATTTTTTACACTGACCCTGAATTTGGCTCTGTGATACTTATTAACAGAGAATCAAGAATCTAATCTCCATAAACTGGTATGAACCTTGGGTATCATCCCCCAATAAAGGTGACTTTCACTCTCCATTTTATTTCCATTATTTTTGGAGTCCTTCACCATGTTGCCAGGGCTTATTGAGGGGACTTTTTTTTTCCTAGTGAATCAAACAAGATCCCATTAAATAGTCTGAATGACACCTGTTAGCCCATGAGTAATTGAGACCACACTTACACCCTGAAATGGCAGCTGTTGTGTTTCCATGCCCTCTAATTCAAAGCATTTTCCTCATTTATACGCATATGTAATAGCAGGGGCTTTGCTGAAGATTCTTGTTTCTTCTGTCTTCTGTTACACATCAGTGTAGGTTCATTAGTTTATGTTTTGTTTCTATTTTAAACTGTATCAATTAGTAGAATACCTCTTGACAGTGACTTTAGCAACAATATCAACTAATTTTTAAAACATGGAATAAACCCTTTATGATAACTATAATGCTGTTTTAATTATTTATTTAAGATCCTCCAGCACAAAAGAGCATTTTCCCCACCTCTCAAGAAGTGAAGGATTTGAAACAAGGTAACTTTTGGTGAAAATCCTTCTCTGTAATTTCTCTATTAATAAATAAGACAAGAAACAAATGTATTTGTGTTCATTAACAGGTATTGACTTTGTATCTTCAAGGAAATTTTTGTTCTTTCACTTCTTTTGTACTTTTTGTAAGCTAAAAGCATCCTCTTCCATTTCAATTCAACAGACATTTATTGAGCACTAATATATGTGTTCACTGTTTGCTCTCCCTTTCCATCTGACAGTAAGCAAAGTGATGATACTTGAATCTGTGTCCCTGGATTTCAAAGACTCACAGTGTCCTGAGGAGGTGAGATAAAAAGCTAATATATATGAAGGAAAAGCTAAAGTAGGGACAGAAAAGCTGTGAAGAGTGAACTGTGGAAGGAGAAATTAGCTCAGTCTGTTCTGCACTGTAATTTATCAACTCAATTTATAAGGCTTGCTACAGTGTTAAAAACTGAGAAGTCTGTTCTACCATTAGCTTTAAGGACTTTTAAATGGCCTTTAAAATGGAGGACAGGACAGAAAGCCAAGAGGAAGATGTGTCTTCGGAGAATAGCTGGTGACTTAATAAAGCTGGATGTTGTAATGAAATGGAGAAGTAAAGGGAAAAAGTGTATTGAAAAGATTAGAAAAGGCTAAAAACAGGTAGTGCGGGAACTGGGAGGTCAGGTTAGAGGTCTGAGCATTTTTGAGGTGATGAAGTCTGTCAACCCCTTTTACGTTTCTTAGTAGTTATAAAGACCCAAAGAAATCCTTAGGAATAATACTGTAATTCTGCTATTTATTTTTTTAAAGTCATTATACATTATTATTTAGCAAAAATGTCTCTTTTCTTTGGTACTGGGGATCGAACTTGGGACCTTGCACTTGCGAGGCAGGTGGCAGAACCACTGAGCTCAATCCCCGGTGCAAAAATGGTTTTTTATGAAGTAGTAATAAAGATTTTCATGATTGTGGTTTTACTAACCAACTTCTAATCTGAAAGGTGGAAACTTGAATATTAAATTGAATACTTGTTTGTGACACATTCTACATTTCTGTCTATACATACACATATTCATATGTACTGTGGTAGGTAGACCAATGGCCATCCAAATTGTCTATGTCTCAACTCCCAGAAGCTGTGAATATGTCACCTTCATGGCCAAAGGAACTTTGCATTTGTGATTAAGGGTCTTGAGACAGAGAAGTTGTCCTGGAGGATGTGATATCATAAGGGTGCTGAAAAGATAGATAAGGCAAGCAAAAGTCAGAAACGGCTTTAAAGCTGTTACACTGCTATCTTTCAACATGGAAGAAGAAGTCAGCAGTCAGAGTATAGGAGTCCCTCAAAACATATCCTCCTTGTCTATAATGTTCCACCCCACAAAATCAGAATATACATTCTTTTCAGCTGGATACGGGTCATTCTCCAAAGTAGACCACATACTAGTTCATAGAACATGTTTAATTAAATACAAAGGAAATGAAGTTATCCACTGTATATTATGATATCATAGTGCAATTAAACTGGAGCTCAATAGCATAAGAAATGTCAAGAACTTCACAAACACGTGGAAGTTGAACAACACTCTCCTGAACAACCAATGGGTCACAGAAGAAATTAAAGAAGAAATTAGACAGTTTTTACAATTAAATGATAATGCCAATACAATATACAAGAATCTATGGGACACAATGAAAGCAGTTCTACAGGGGAAATTCATAGCAGTGAATGTCCGCACTAGGAAAACAGAGTGAACTGAAATAAATAACCTAATGCTGAATCATAAGCTCCTAGAAAAAGAAAAGCAAGACAAATCCAAAGCTCCTACAAGGGAGGAAATTATAAAGATCAGAGCAGAAATCAATACATTGGAGACTAAGAGAACAATAGAAAAAAATCAACCAATCGAAGTTCGTCTTCAAAAGAATAAATAAAATTGGTAAACTCCTAGCCAACCTTATCAAAAAAAGGAAAGAAAAGGCTCAAATCCATGCAATTAAGAATGAAAAAGTCACAACAGATCCAGGAGAAATCCAGAGAATCATCAATACCTACTTTGAGAACCTCTACTCTAATAAAATGGAAAACACAGAAGAAATGGACAGATTCCTAGATACACATGAATTGCCAAAGTTAAATGAAGAAGATATAGAAATGCTAAACATCCCAATTACAATTAGTGAAATTGAAAACGTAATAAAAAATTTACCAACAAGGAAAAGCCCAGGTCCTGATGGCTTCACTGCTGAATTTTACAGGACATTTGGAGAAGAACTTTTGCCACTACTCTTTAAACTTTTAATGAAATTGAAAGGGAAGCAATACTTCCAAATTCATTCCTGGAAGCAAGGGTTATTTTGATTCCAAAACCAGTGAAAGACCCAACCAAAAAAAGAGAACTACAGGCCAATCTC
>NW_004624819.1:4452895-4464655 GCF_000247695.1 Heterocephalus glaber | reverse complement strand
TCTGGTTTTGAGATTTATTTATGTGTTTTCTCATTTCGACTGGGGCAGGGGGCTGTTAGCGCCTGCACGGATTACCTCCTCTGAGCTGGGTGAGTTGGGACAGGGGCCGGGAGCAGCGGTAGGGATGGTGACCCAAAGGCCCTTTCCTGTGAGCATGGAGCAGCGGGAGGGATGTTGGCTGGGAAACCCCTATCTCTGGACCTGGAGCAGTGGGATGGCAGCTCAGAAGGCCCTACCTCTGAGCTGGGTACAGCGGGACTCAGTATCTTGGTCTGGTGGTCTGGTGTCCTCTGTGTCTTTGTAGTGTGGAACCAGCGGCTGCCTGTCTGCAGCGGGCTGATCTGGTGCATTCCGAGTGACTGGGGACCTCATTAGGGCGTGGGCCGACCTGCCTGTCTGCAGCAGGGTGATTCTGTGTCTTCCGTGGGACTCAGGACCTAGGTAGGGCATGCACAGACCTGTCTGTGTGCAGTGGGCTGATTCAGTGTGTTCTGTGTGACTCAGGACCTTGGTAGGACATGGGCCTGTACCTTCATTCTTATAAATATGAATATCCACTTTTCCCAGCACCATTTAATGAAAGACTACTTTCTCCATTGTGTGTTCTTAATTTTTTTTTTTTTCATGAAAATCTTTTGACTATAGATGTGTAGGTTTTTTTCTAGGCTTTCTATTGTGTTTCATCAATCTATGGGTCTGTTTTTAAGCTAAAATAATACTGTTTTGATTAGGACAGCTTTGTAGTATGTTTTTAAATCAGGAAGTATATTGTCTCCTTTTTATGTTTTTGCCTATTCAGATTTTTTTTTGTGATTCCATGTAAACTATAGAATTTTTTTAGCTTAGTGAAAAATGACATTGTAATTTTGAAATACCTTTCCACTTTTTCCTGTTCTCTTTGATTTCTTTCATTAATGTTCTACATAATTTTCAATGTAGATATATTCCATCTCTTTGGTTAAATTTATTTCTAGTTATTTATTTCTTGCTTTCAATGAGATCAATTTTTTGATTTCTATTTCAAATAGTCCATTATTGGCATATAGCAACATTACCAACTTTTATATGTTGATTTTGTATCCCACAATTTGCTTATTGCATTTATCAGTAGATTTTATTTTTGAAGTTTTGAGGGTTTTCTAAGTACAAAATTATGTCATCAGCAAACAGTGACAATTTGACTCCTTGTTTCCCAATTTGATTCCCTTTCTCTCTTTCTTTCTTTCTTTCTTTCTTTCTTTCTTTCTTTCTTTCTTTCTTTCTTCTTTCTTTTTTCTTTCTTTCTTTCTTTCTCTTTCTTTCTCTCTCTCTTTCTTTCTTTCTTTCTTTCTTTCTTTCTTTCTTTCTTTCTTTCTTTCTTCTTTCTTCTTTCTTTCTATTTTGTTTAATTCTCTGGCTAGAATTTCCATCACAATGTTGAATAAAAGTGTTGAAATTGGCATCCTTGTATTGTACCATTTCTTAAAGAGTTTTTAACATTTCCCTATTCAATATAATGTTAGGTGTTGGTTTACAATAAATGGCCTTTATTATGTTGATACATATCAGGAACCCCCAATTAGGTGCCAGACAAGGAATGAAGACAAATATAAATAGTAGAAGAAATAAAGTCTTGGAGGCCAGAGCTTCTAGTGAGCAAAGACCCTGAACCTCTGGACTTGCCAGCATTTTATTGATCACAAAGCATGAAGGAACAGCATATAGTCAGGTCTGTGGAGTGATGATCAGAGGTGCAGACATGAGCGAGGCCTAGCAGAACAGAACAAAGCATTCTTGCAAGAAGTGAATCTTAAGGTTAATGCAAACTTGTTCTTTCCTTTAGATTAATATTAACTTTTTATAGAAAATGAGCAAGAATCATGGGGTTTTCAGCCGCAAATGCTATCAGCTTATACAGGGGCCACAGTGTCACTGACCTGGGTTAGTCTTGGCCATGGCTGTAGAGTTCTTTCTGCATGTGAGCAGCAGCCAGTAAGCTGTGCACTTAAGCCTTAGGCCAGCTCTGGAATTATAAGTATAAGCCAATTGCATTAAGCCAATTGAATAGAATCAAAGCCTGCTCAACACCATCTTAAGGTGATCTCATTCAGATATATATTTCTTGTATGCCTACTTTGTTTACCATTTTTATCATGAAAGGATGTTGAATTTTATCAAATGCCTTTTGTCCTTTTCTTTTCCATATGGCTTTTGTCTTTCTTTCTGTTGATATAGTGCATCATGTTTATTTCTTTGTGTATACTGAAACAGCCT
This sequence comes from Heterocephalus glaber, assembly GCF_000247695.1. The sequence goes on along the minus strand of NW_004624819.1, from coordinate 4,462,402 downwards.
TCCAATTTTGCATTCCTAGGATGAACTGTACTTGATCATGGTAGGTAATATTTTTAATATGCTACTGGATTTGGTTTGCTAGTATTTTATTCAGAAGTTTTAAAACTTTTTTCATCAAGAATATTAGCTCTTGTTTTCTTTTTCTCTTCTTTCTCTTTTGTTGTTGTTGTTGTATATTTATCTGGTTTAAATATCAGAGTAATTCTTGCCTGATGGAATGTGTTTGGAAGAATTCCATTCTGTGCTCCTTTTAAATAACAATAAAAATTGTTATTAGTTCCTTAAATGGTGACTCTCGTGAGTGAAGGCATCTGGTCTTGGGCTTTTCTTTGATTATAAGCTTTTTATTGCTAATTCAGTTTCATTACATGCTATTGGTCTGTTCATGTTTTCTATTTCTTAATGATTGAGCTTTTATAAAGTTGGTAAAATTTATGTCTTTGAATTTATCTGTTTTTTCTACATTTTAAAGTTTGTTGTTATGTGGCTGTTCATAAGAATACTAATGATCTTTTGTATTTCTGTGATGTTAGTTGTAATGTTTCCTTTCTTACCCCAGACTTTATTTTTTTTCAGTCTTCTCTCTCTTTTTTGTAGTCTATTTAAATGGTTGGTTATTTTATTTTGTTTATTTTTTCAAAGAACCAGATCTTTGTTTCATTAATCCTTTTTTTGTCCCTACTTCATTTACTTCTGTTCTAATTATTATCATTTCTACTACTAATTTTGTGTTTAACTTGTTCTTATTTTTCTAGTTCTTTGAGAGACAGTGATATGTTGTTTATGTGAGATCATGATACTTTTTGACTATGGACATTGATTGCTATATGCTCCCCTGTTGGTACTGCTTTTGCTATAGCTTGTGATTTAGGTATGTTTCCATTTTTATTTTTTTCAAGATATGTTTAAAATTTCTTCTTGATTTCTTCCTTGACAATTTGGTTGTTTAAAAACAAATCATTTAGCTTACATGTATTTGTATAGTTTCCAAAGTTTTCTTGTTATTGATTTCTAGCTTCATTGAATTGTACTTAGAAAAGATACTCGATATGATTTTAATTTTTTTTTTTTTAATTTGTAGAGGCTTGTTTTGTGACCTATATGATCTATCTTGGAGAATGTTCTATTTGCTGATGAGAAAAATGTGTATTTGGCATCTGTTGGGCGGAATGTTTTGTAGACACCTATAGTAGTATATTTTGGTTCTTTGCTTTTTATTTTTTGTCTATTATACATTTTTTGCTCTAGGAGTACATGAAGGTTACAAAAATATTTTTTGATTATAACAACTGACTTTCTTAGCTCTTGTTCTTGTAGTTTGGTACATGAATAGCTGTTCAGTTTGTTGTGTCTGTGGGGAGAGATTCCCATAGGATCTTACTCAGACACCATCTTACTCCCCTCCCATATTTTTCTATTAACACATCTCAATTCATGGTCTCCAGTTAACTATAATAAGAAAATGAAGAAAATGTACAATATAACCCATTTTGTAATTTTTTCATTGTGGTTTTCATAAATCATTCCACTATATCTCACCACACCTGTAAGGTTGAGTGATGGTACAGATTTTAATAATCAGCTCTTAATTGTTCAGAGGGGTTTATTTAAAATTCTATAATAATAATAAAATAGAATTAAGTTTTCAAGTTAAAATATTTAGGTCTTTTCATTTTCTGGATAAGCAAGTATTCTACCTTGAGGTTATTGCATCAATTTTAAAGTATAATTTTTAGAAAAATACAACAAAGTTCAATTCTGCTGCTTGCAAAATATTATGTAATAGAAACAGTGCATCGAGCCTATTGATTTTTAAGAGATCTATAACTAAAAGTTATTCTAGTAATTCTTAGAGTGAGCACTCATCACATTTCTGAGTGGTTGAAGAAAGCTCCATCTACAAGTTACCCTAGGGAGATTTGCAAAGTTTGTTTAAGAATCAAGAACAGGAATAGGTGGCTCAAGAGTAGTGTTTGCCTGGCATGTGTGAAGTTTGATCCAACCACTGCAAAAAGTAAAACAAAAATAAATGAATAAAAATAAGAATAAAACTATGGTCTTTTGGCTACTTACTGTATTATCGAAAGTCTTACTCAGGTATTGATCCAAGGTTTAGACATTTGTGGCCATAGAGCAGTTAAAAGAATTGCTAAATATATTTGAAAGTAGATAAAAGAGAAAATCCTAGGTTTTGGAATAAGACAAAACTATGTTGTCATCTCAACCCTGCCACTTATAGATCTATAACCTTTTAAAGCTTATCTTTAGAATGATGATCATAGCTTATTGTATTGTTTCCTTAAGGACATATGGGAAGAGTTGAGTATCTGATATATAGAAGGTTCACAGCTAGCATTCACTTCTGTGTTCTGGCTAAAAATTGAATGAGTAGAAGAAATACAGACCTTTGGAAAGGATACCACGTGGGAAATCCTGGATTGCAATTCCCCGAATGTCCTGTTTTCTTGTCTGCAGGATTTTTGTGCATGCTGTCCTCTCAGCCTGATACACTTTTTTCTTTTGTCCCTATCCTTTTGTGTCTTCCTTTACTTGACTTCTAACTTGACCTAAAGACATTAGTTTGGAGGTTAGATCATCTTGAAAGCCTTTTCTAACTGGATCCTGACTAGAATCAGTGCTCTTCAAATGTGATTCTATAATCCTGTTAGTGATTTTATTCCTATGTATTAAATGTTACCATATGTTCTATACTGGATATTGACTTGAAATAATTTTTTTGAGAGTACTGGGTTGAATAGCATCTTCTAGACTTCCATGTCTATATGGAGTCTTATAATATGACCTTATTTGGAAATAGAATTTTTTGATATAGTTAACATAAAGTTATATTGAATTAGTATGGGACCTATATCCAATCACTGGTATCTTTACAAGAAGAGAACATACAAAGACATGCAGAGAAAAGATGTCCATGTGATAAAGAACCAGATACTGGAATTATGCAGCTGTAAATCAAAGAATTAATTCATTGACTGCTGGAAGCTAGAAGAAGAAAAGAAGACTTCTACCCTAGAGCCTTCAGAAGCATGATATGCACTGTGTGTGCTGTCAATACCTTGATTTCAGACTTCTGGTCTGTAGAACTATAAGAAGGTGGTTTTCTATTATTTGAACTCACCTAATTTGTTTTATATTGGTATGGAAGCTTTAGGAAAGTATGAAAGGGATACAACAATATGCAGTATAAACACTATTTCTACATCGAGTTGGTTATATCCATGTGTGGATATGTTTATCATATAATATTTCAGAGATCTTCCTCTCCCAGCATACAGCAAGATCATGGAAGACAAGTATTGGACCTTATTCACCTGGGTATCCTTGGCATGAGGCCTGATAAAAACAGCTGGAAAAATACTCATTGAGAGAATTTGAAGATGGTAATTAGGATAATAAATGATTTTTGTAACCATAATTGCTTATTAATAAAAATATATATAATATCCAAATGCATATTAGATGACTGTATGAGCACTGGAGTTCATCTTTAGGAAAAAAATGAAAAGGAGAAATGAAAAAGAAGAAAGAGATTGGCTTCCAGAGAAATGGATCAGCAGTGTTAATAGGTGACTCCAAATTGATGGAAATTCATATGTCAACCTTAAAAAAAAAAGCCCAATACTCAGACAAGTGCTGGAAGATAAAATAGGGACATTATCACTGGGGAGCACCACAGGTTTCCCAGACAGCAGGAGTATCTGCACATGCAGGGATCTATGGAGTCTTAGGGCATCTATGAAGCTTGCCTGCCCTCACCACTGACATCATTCTGTCAGGCGTTCAGTGAGTGCAACCAGTAAATATCATTTAGATTTATCCTTGGAGCAGATGATTTTCTTACATCAAGTTACTAGTCTTATCCAAAAGTTGGAAACAATCCTAAGTTATGAATTTTTCAATGCTGTACTTTGAACAAAGAATCATGGGATGTTAGTGGTGAAAGAAATTTTACTGATTATTTGGTAGACACAGTTCTTTTTATAAGTAATAAGAAAAGAACACTAGTAATGTTGTTGACAGTTATGCACCATTAATGAGTATTTTAGCATTGCTTATTATGTGTATATAAAATTAATGTCCCAGGAGCATAGGTACTGATGTAGGTATAGATACATCTTACTGATCTAAAACTCTTGTCAAGTGGGGACCTGGGAGTCCCTCCAGGCATGAATTGAATTTTGGCAATAGTGCCTGGATTTTTCTTTCTTCTTAATCTTAGACCATGCAAGATGAGGAGAAATATTTTAAAAGGTAAAAGAAAATTATTCTAATAAATCAGGATAAGATTCTTATTCTCTCAGGAAAAATATACAAATTATGAGAAAATACATTTACATGGGACATGAAAAATCTGCAAATAGCTTAACAGAAGAAGTAAAAAGGAAACAGCCTTTAGTAAAGAAAAACTGGTTGAGAGCTGCTTACTTATTGAATGCAAAAGCTTCCCAAAACTTGGTTGCTGGTCAAAGTGCTCATCTCAGATTTATATATGCGTTGTAATAGTCCTGTTGAATTCTAAAAGAACACACCCATCCCAATTTTAAAATCATGCATGGTTTTGAAAACCAAAGCCACATAGAATAGAACTGAAGCTATTTTTTAAAAGATGGTTAACAATTGCTTTCATAGTTTAAGGGGACAAGATCAAAGATATCTTTTCAATTCAATACATAAAACATGAGAGAGAAAATAGCAATTGTTTTATTCTAAACTGTTTTATTTTTTAAGTTTGGATATGTCTCTTAATGAAGAATGTAGTGCAGTGTACATCATGGTGAGTAAAAGAGGCAGGTGGAAATGTTCTCCATATAAACTGAACAGTTAGTTCTTATGAGGGAATTTTTCCCCCAGAGAGAATGGGTGTGCGTATTTCCAAGAACAAGCAAAAAGAAAAAAATATTTGCACATTGTACTCAGTATATAATGGCTATGAATTTCCACTAGATTTCCACTAAAAATAACACACCCGACACACTTTTAAACTTTTACCATTACTTTCAATTCAGTAACTTGAATCTGACATTTCTTTTTAATTGATTCCTACTTCTCCCCTGATAAACTGATGATATGTTAAATTATGTTTTATTTTGGTCAAATAATCAGACATACATGTTTTTGATCTTTGTAAAAGATTACTTTTTAATTTAAAAATCAATATTTTAAAGCCTTTTGGTAAACACTTGAATGTAACACAGGTACAAATAATCTGCAAAACACTGAGCCTAAATTTCCTTTAACCCAAGAAACTAGTACCAGAGAAAGCTGTGTTTTATTTGGCTTTGGGCTTTTGGTGCGAGGGATTGAACCCAGGGTCTTGTTCATGCTAGGTCAGCATTCTGCCATTGAACTGTATCTCAGCTCAAGAGAGATATATTTTAAATCCCAGCATAGCTTTATACATTTAAAGGTTTCCAGCAGAAATTTCCTGCATTTAGAGGAAATCAAAAGGAATGTCTCTCAGCAAAAAAATAAGTTATTCAGTTTTGCTGGAGGGTGATCTTCCCGATGACTGATCACCTGAAATGGAGGACTCTTCTAATGCCAAGTAAGACCACTCTCAATTTAGAACACCGAAATTATTGCCACTGTAAAGGACAGGTAGCATGCCTATCCAAAACCTCTTGTATAAATAACCAGATGATAATCTTTCAAAGGTAATTTTGATCTTAACATCTGGAATAGAAAGTATTTTCAGGACAGGACACTTAAAAATTATGCACGTGTTATTCTTGAACTATATTTTAAACAAAATAAAAATGTATTGGTTTAGATGTTTGAATGTGCAAGAGGAAAATACTCTGCTCTGTTCTATGCCAAAAATATAAAGTTTATTTACTCCTAATAAGATCTCAAAATAAATAATTCTTAACTATTCAAACAATTTTTTCATTTTGTAATGGATTAGACTATAGGAAAAGCTTTTAATTTAAGTATGAGGAAGTACTTTGTGTTTGCATTTTTTTTCAGCCCTAAGAAGAAAATCTCACTTGTCAATATTTTTGACTAATTTCTACATAAAGCTGAGGTTTCAATTAATGAATAATGCTATTGATTTGCCTTCAGCATGTATTTCCATGATTTCTGTTCATGATTTTTTACACGAACAGGGTTTCTTTCCAGACAGGAAATAACAAATACAATTTATAATGACACCTCTTAAGGAAAAGTTGATGTAGTGAACAAAATTAAAATATAATTAGAACAGAAATTATACACTTTTTCTTACACAGTTTGAAGACAATATCATAAATTCCTTCAGCCTAGCATCAGTACTTTTGTATATCTTCTGGGCTGTGTGAATGTCCTTTTAAGTACTTGCTTAAGCTCAAAGAGAATATATGTGCTGAGATAATTTTGTATCTTTCTACAAAGTAAAAGAATTACACAATGTGTATTTTCATAACTATAGAAGAAAACATTGCCCAGGCTTTTCAAATATGCATTTTTACTGAAGGAGAAAAGGCACTACTGGTAGTACTTAAATAAATACATCATTGTACTTATTTGGCAATGTAATGAAATTAAACACATAAATTCATGAACTGTTAATTATGTTTTTAAAAATTATCTTTGATTTATTTGATATGGTTAATCAAAAAATACTTAGCAACCGGGCATAGTATTGTGCACCTATAATCCCAGCACTCTGGTATCCTGAGGCAGAAGGATTGCAATGTCTAGCATAACCTGGGCAACTTAGTGATTTAGGGAGACTCTATCTCAAAATAAAAATAAAAAGGCCTCGGGATATAGCTCAGTGGGAAAGCCTTGGATTCAATCCCAAGAACTGCAGAAACAAAAACAAAAACAAAAAAGCACCACTATACTACTTAGAAAGTTAGCCCATTTTACATTTTCTGAAATATATGCTGCTCATCTCTGAGGCCCTAACTAACATGGCTGCTCAGAAACTATTTGAAGAAAGGAAAAGACTTAAGCAGTTATGGCTCAAGCAAAACTTGTGAGCTTAGTACTATGACAAACATTTAAAATAGAATGGAAGCATTTGAAGACTTGACTGTGACAGTTAATTGTGCCTTCAGCTTGAATAGAAAAGGCTTAGTGAATGGTTTAGCATAGTACTGGGTGTATGTGGATGACTGACTTGCCAAAGACTTCCCTGGGTGAGGGTGGTACCAACCAATAGGCTTGTAGCCTGGGTGGAATATAAAGGGAAAGAAGGAAGTCCCACTTTTGCTTCTTCAGAGGACCTCCAGTCTTTGGATGCCCATCCAGGATTTCAGTGCAGTCTCTTAAGCCTTCCAGTGCAGACCCTTCGGCTTCCTGATACAGACCTGCATAGGACTCTGCAGTGAGCTCCAGGTCTTAGTCTTTTGACTGGATCCTCTGGCTCCCCAGCACACAGAAAGCCTTTTGGCATTTTCCATACCTGATGCTGCAGGGGGCCTTTATAAGCCTACCTTGTAAATCATATCTGTGTTCTTCTAGTGAACCCTGATATATTGAGCATATCTTACTATATTCATTAAGAGTAAAGACTCTGTCTGTCTTAAGTTAGAAATTGCTTTGTTGACACGTTTGGAGTGTGGAAACAATACTGATCATGTAGAGACACCTGGAGGTAGGTGGTTCTGCAGTCCAAGTTATAAAGGCAGAGTCAGATGGAACCCACATTCTTTTGTTCCTGATTCAATGTCCCAAGCATGATGCTTCTCGCCAACACTACCTCAGTGCTCCAGAAGGCTCACTGACTCCAGCACCCTCAGTCACAAAGCAGGGTTTCTTTGAAGTCCCATCCATTGCCTTGTGCTTTTACATTACTCTGCTACAAAGGAGATGAGAAAATGTACTTTTAACAAGGACATCACTCAAGTTTCCTCTTAATGAGAAGAATGGGTATTATGTAAATAATCAGCAGGTACTAGCTAATACATTTATATCCTTAAGACCAAACACTATATTGTATAAGGGAGTTTTTTTTTCTAGAATCATTCTCACTTCAAAAGAATAAATAGGTATTAGTACATAGCAACTGAAGATACATCCCTTCATTACAACTGGAGAATTCACATAATTATATTTCAAAATAATACCAAAAATGTATTCATGGACTATGAGATGACTTTAGCTCTACTGCAGAAACATTAAAAATAATATTCAAGGGCCGGGAATTTAGCTCAGTGGTTCCACCACCTGCCTTGCAAGGCAAAGACCCAAGTTCAACCCCCGATACAAAATAATAATAATAATAATAATAATAATAATAATATTAAAAAAGGGAGATATATGGGCCAGCGTCTTAGCTCAGTGACACTGTGCCTGCCTCACAAGTGAAAGGTCCTGAGTTTGATCCCTGGTACCAAAAATCAAATAAATAAAAAGGGAGATATATAATGATTTTTTGTGGCTAAGAAAATGTATAATGGCAAATGAGAAATATTTTCTATTAAATTTTACAGTGCATTCACAAGAGTTTCAGAGTAGCAATTATATTTGTGCTCCTGACTCCATTTGGAAGTTATTTTTGACTCATAATACAAATATTTACTGAGTTTTCTAGAATTCAGTGCTGTACTTGACCCTGAGTCTATTGTGTGAATGTGCAGTATCATGGCCTTAAGCTTACAAAACCATAGTGTCAGAATTTCTGCTTTATTCTGTCAGAAATATTAACATTCCACTATAAATAATGAAATTTTGCTGGTGTTTACAATACTTTATTAATGTAATAACATTGGCTAAGTCATACTAAGTGTGACTAGAAGAAAAATAAAAAACAATATTTCTCAGATTTGAGACTAAAAAGTATGAAATATTTGTGTTGTGATACGACATTCTATTACTGTTATTTTAAATACAGTATTCAGCAATTAGAAATGCAGGATAGATCAATATTTTAAGAAGTATTGGCTTTAATGAGGTGTAAAATATTTTTCTGAAATTTATAGTCAAAATGGACATGAAATTTTGGTGAAATTTGTAGTGTTTTAATTACTCCACACTTCTAGTAAATACTTTTTAGGCTGAACTTAGAAGCCATGTTACTACTACTAAATACATTTTTTTTGATAACAAGCTCCTAGAGCAGAGAAGCTGAGCCGGTCCCAGCACCCAGAAGGAAGGTCCCCCACCACCATCCCAAGCTCCTAGGGCAGAGAAGCTGAGCCGGTCCCAGCATCCCAAAGGAAGCTCCCCCACTGCCATCCCAAGCTCCTAGGGCAGAGAATGTGCACCCCTCCCCCCGTGGAAATGAGAAGACACATAAGTCTCAGAAACAGACTTCTGGATCACCTACAGCAACCCCAAAGGGAAACGACATGGAACAATCTGATACTCAACTACCTGGACTTTCTGAACTGGCAACAAAAGAGGATCTGGGAAAAAATGAAAGCAGAAATAGTTACTCAGATAACAGCAAAGATTGTGCTCATGATGCAAGACATGATTAATAAATCTAGAGAGGACACAGATAAAAAATAGAGGATCTGAGGAACATGATGGAATCCCAACATAGGAAACAAATGG
>NW_004624819.1:4382501-4443408 GCF_000247695.1 Heterocephalus glaber | reverse complement strand
AAAGAATTTAATAAAGTGAAAAAAAAAAAGAACTTTGTACCTGGGCTAGGGCTGCAGCTAAGAGATAGAGACTAGAGAGAACTAAGAGATAGAGCTAAGAGATAGAACACTTACCTAGTGTGTGTGAGGCCCTGGGTTCCATCCTGAGGACCACAAACCACAATAACAACAAAATGTATCTTTGCATTAAAAGTATTTCAGCTATATTCTGTCCTGAAGGTCTCACTTTGAATGAACTTTGTTTTTAAGACCAGAGTACAATTTCAGTAACTCCTAAATTTGAACTTATTTTTTCCTTTGCAAAAATAGAAGTATTATATACATCAAATAAATTCAGAAATTTAAATAAACTTGTGTTTTCTTTTCTCCATTGAAGTAAAGTGCTTAATAAAAATCTTGCAAAATTTAAAAAATCCATACTGAATTTCAAACGAAAACAATTCAACAGAAAATGAAGTGAAAATCTTTTATAGTCCCTTCTCCCAAACACTGTCAATGGTTAACAAGTTGACACATTTCCTTCTAAATATTCCAGTTGAATATAGATGCTATTATTTATTTTTAATGCACAGCTCCTTACATTCATAAGACTATCTTCCTGTTCCCTTTACACATTAACAGCAAATTGTTGCAGTATAGAAATCTGGTTTTGTAACTTAGTCTCTTGAACCTGCAAACATTTCTCAGTTATCTTCTGGTGATGAAGTACTGATAAACATTAAGGTGATTTTGTTCCCCTTGTTGAAGATAATGCGTCTTTTTTTCCTGCATCAATTTTTATAAGATCTTCAAAAAAATTATCCAGAAAATGAAACAAACTACACAGGCTGTTTTATATGTATAACTTTTCTTATTAATTGACCTGAAATTTGTAAGCACTTTCAGTAACCAAATGTGTTTTTCCATTACAACAGCTTTTTTCATTAATATCACTAATTATCATATGTCTTCTGATTTCTCTCACCATGGAAATCTCCACAGAGCTCTATCAACATTATACCTTTCTATTCATCTTTTGCTTCTCTTTCGCCACATTCAATGGTATTTTAATATTGTAATTTCTATCACTGATTCAAAATTCTGTAGTATTTTTTCTTAATTCTACAATAGACTTGCATATTGATATGTTAAGGCCTCCTTGAATTTTTTTCTTATTCAAAAATCTCTTTAGAACTATTATCTGTATTATATAGTCCCTTACATTTGCTCCTTAGCTTTATGCTCTTACATATCTTTTTTTAATGTATTTTGCAATTCTCACATTTTAATCCTGCATTATAGTATGTTATATTTTATTAATTGTTTTCAATTTGGATTTTTTCCCCTGTTTACTCACATCCAGTCAGATTGCCAAAATTAGTCTTACAAATTAAAAAAAAATGCATCTAACTTTTCCAGATAAGTATCTGGCTCTTGGCAAACAATGAAATTTTAATCTGTGTCAAATTTCTGAGATGAATATAATATCTTCTAGATTTTAAATATTTATCAATAGAATGTAGACTACTGATATTTTAAATATTTATATATTTTCACATATGGATGATGTATACACCAGCTATATGAATATTCAGGCAAAACCAATAATCAGTAAACTTTCATATGAACTATAAAATAAATGAATGTATTATGTCAAATAAAGATAAAATTATTTTTTACATTTGAACATCTCTGAATTAGGGCTATATTCTGTAATTACAGAAGGAAGTTTTGATGTGGTTTTCACTTGTTGCAATGTTTTTATGTATCTTGAGAAAATGATGTCAGAATATTGCCTTGGGAAAAAATACCAGAGATAATAGTGGAGCAATCTCGGACAAATGGTTCTTGATGACACAGATGTATAAGAAAATACAGAAATTATTATGTCAAGTGATTTAGAAGTTTGAGATTCTTAACGTGAAGAAATTGTAGGACTATCCCCTAATGAATTAATTTTGTTTATATAGATAGAAACCTAATACATAAATAATTGATTTTTCAAAGTCAAAAACGTTCTTTCAATGTAATAATGATGTAATGTAAGTGATGAGAAAAGATTTTGAAAATTTAATTGGTGCTTTGCTTTTCAGTGTTATATAAAGGTTTATTTTACCATTGATGGCTTCTTAAATCGGATGAAATACTACAGGCATCCATATCGAGTGGCAGTTCTTACCTATACCCTCTCTGTGGGGTTTGGCTTTCTGACTACAGCCCCACAGAGTCCTCCTGGGATTTCCCCAGGGTATTGTAGTGGATCCCCAAACCCTATTCTAATAGGATTGTCTGTTCACGTTCATTGGAGCTGTTTCCCAAGTCTGCGAAGAACTTGACATTTTTTTTACAGAAAACACAAATATGATGGTTAGAAAAATCCATGAGTATCAAAAGATAAATTACTAGGTGAATAAAGCCCAGAACTCCCCCAGAAATGTGCTGTGTAAAGGTTACAGCTGTGTAGAGGAAGAGTCTACCACAGGACAGTGATCTTTGGGTTCTGAGCCTGCTCTGTAAGACTAGAGCTTCAGGACCTCATTAAGCATTGAAATCTAGATTTAAAACAATAGTAGTGCATTGTTCTACCCAAATATTTAAAGTAAAAGGAAAGTACAACATTAGAAGTTCTGTTTTAAATCCAACAGTTAAAGCATGATCTATGCACAAGCTTAGTAACACATCATTTCAAAAAGACCACAGGTTTTGCATATGAGTCAAAGCACACAAGAATTCTTTAATCTTTGAATTCTTATTCAGTGAAACAAAGAATTTAACACATAATCACATACAAATGCAAATACAACAATAACAAAAACACCATGCAATACATTAGGAGAAAGGAGCCTGTCCTACAGCAATGATGTGAAGATACTGCCTACTGCTTTTTATTACTATAATCAGATAGCAGAGATATAAAGGAAGTGGTTATTTGTCTTTGGTTTTAGAGATTCCAATCCAAGATTGAGTAGACTTATGCTTTGGTGTCAGACAGCAATGGTAGGAAGTATGTTGCAGAGCAAACTGTTCAACTCATGGCCTGAAAGCAAAAAGGAGAGAAAAAGAAAGAAATCAAGGTCCCACAATCCCTTTGGAATTCAATCCCCCAGAAATCTGAAGATCTCCCACAAGACTCCATGCCCAAAGTTTCTAACAAGGCCCAAAGCATTGCCCTGGGAACCAAGCGTTTAACATATGGACCGTTGGGGGGCAGTAAAGATCCAAATTGCAGAAAAGACCAAGCCATGAAAATGTATTCTAATACAAAAAAGGAAGCTGAATATAGAACACCAATTTGACAGGAAAGTAAAATTTTCCAAGAAGAGAAATCATCACTCTAGTTCAGAGCTTTTCACTCAAGATAGACAAAAAGAACATATCAGAAAGTATAACCCATCCAAACCATCTTTACTGTGTGGAAAATCCTGGTGAAGAAGCATTTTGATATTTCCATAGTCCTTGTATTAGCAATCAGGCTTCACAGAATCCATGAGAGGAAGGCAGAAGTTTTACAAAGAGTTGGTAGAACCCGGCTCTGTACTAAAACTTGACAGGAAATATAGAGTTAGATTTGGCATTGGCAAATCCATGGAGCACATCATTATATTTAATGGTTATGAAGTATCCTGGCATTAAAGAAAATGTGACCAAACCTTAAAAAATACTGTATTTTCCTTAAGTACATGGAATAAGTGCATAAAATAGGAAAGTGTATCCTAGTTCACATTTTTGGAGTTAAGAGCCAAACCTTTTTAAAATTCATGTAAATTAAGATGGTCACTAAGCAGAAAAATATAATGTAAAGAAATCATTGCCTGCTGGATGACAGGGCCATAGAGCAGCTGTCATCACAGATGAGACATCAAGCTCATAATCACTTTAATAACTCTGACAACAGCAAAACCTCACTACAAAATCCAGTCAATTTTTAAAACCAGAACTTGGTTATGCACTAGGATACAATTATAGCATGTAATGACACAGGCAAATAAAAAGGTTCTTTACATATTCTGTGCAATTAAAAAAACTGCAAATCTGAGGACCCAAACATAGTACTCATAATTAGATTCTCAGTCGAACATGGAAATATAATCTTAAAAAATAAATAAGAAAAAACAAGAAAAGGTTTTTATGACCATTATGTCCCTCCAACCACTTTATCTAGCTCATAAATTCATGGGCTCAAAGTATATTTCATTCTAAGGAAAGGCTGCCATAAAACTGTGCTTGATACTTCTTCCTTTTCCATTGGAACATGGCCTCTGAGGTCTATACAGGAGAAGTAGACAAAGGCAACGTTAACTCATTTACAGAACATTTATTAGGAATCTAAGACATTGTATCCTTCTCATATCAAAATTATTTTTGGCATAACTAGTGATATAGTCTTGTACTTCACAAACAATAACAATTAAAACTTCACTTTGATTTTATGAGATCTCCCATTTTGAATACTTTGTCACTAGCTCTGCATTAATCCCTTTGCCTTTATTTTATTATGGCATATGTCAATATAGCAAATATTCTAAGAATGCATATTATTTCATCATATTCCACATAAACAGCCTTTTGCAAAAATCTTTGGGCATAATTTAGAATGTAGCGAAGGAATAAGTTCCTTAAAATACCCTCATTTTATCAGTATTTATTTGTAAATATTAAATTTGTTTCTAAATAATATTTTCACAGCATTCAAAAATCATAACTACATAAGACATTTTATTAAGAAATCTCCTGAATACTTATGACCCATCATCTTGATTCTTTCAGCCCTCACATTCAGTACAATCTAAATTTTAAAAGTAATTTTAGATTTACAAAAAAGCTACAAAGATAGTACATAAAATTTATATTTTCTTTCACCCATGTATCAGTCAGTGCTTACTAGAGGAAAAAATTTGATGCCAGATATACAAATACATAAGAATCTACAAGGCCAGTTACAATGGCCCCCCACAGAGTCAGGTGTGGAAGAGTGCAGAGGGTCTGTCTGCACACTGGAGACCGAAGGATTCAGTGGAAGGTGTGGAGCTCAGTGTAGCGCTCCATGCGTGTCCGTGTCAGGAGGCTGAAAGATTTGTGCTGAGGACTGAAGAGTCTGAGCCAGGAGACAGTGCCCAAGGTGAAGGCAGAGACTGGAGGCCCTCTGAAGAAACAGAACTCAGCCTTCCTTCTTTATTTTCCCTTTATATCATTCAGGAGATAAGCTGTTCTAGGGAGGATCTTCTGTCTTCTTTGGTAAATTTCCTCATCCACACTCAGAACTATGCTGATCCAGTTTAGTTGGGCATTTTTTACTCAGGTTGACCCAATCAGTTAACTAACACAATCCAGTTTTTCTTCATGTTAACCTTTAGGATGACCATGGAACATTTATCATAACTGAGAAATTAACATTGGTACAATTTAGTATTTCCCTAATGTCTTTCTCCTGTTTCAGAATTCAATCCAGGATCCCATATTGCATTTATGGAGTCGGTCTCCTTGATCTTCTATACTCTATGACAGTTCTTTGGTCTCTCCTTATCATTTATGAGCCTAATATTAAAGAATATTGGGTAGGTATTTTTTCGGAGCCCATTGAGGGATTTGTGCCATGTTTCCCCATGTTTTGACAGTGGTTATAGGCTGTTGAGGGGGAATACTACAGAGGTGAAGTGCCCTTCTTGTGGCTTATATAGAGGCCACAGGGTGTGACAGTAGAGAATTTAGGGACATAAAGACAGAGGGTGAGGGTAACCTTGCTCACTTGACCCAGGTGCTTCCTGCTCCCTGGTCTTTCCACTGAAAGTTTCCTACTTACCTCTTTGTAATTCCTAAGTACTTCAGGAGAAATTCTTTGCAACTCTGCAAATATCCTGTCTGATTAAATTTTTAACCTTTGATTTCAGCCTTCATTACTGGTTCTTATGTGGAGCATTGATTCCTAAGGTATCCTAGTGATGATATTTTGTTGCTATGGTTTTCTTTACCTTTGTTGATTGTAATTTTTTCCTAGGGAAGAGTTGTTTCTTTCCCCTGTTTATTTTATGTATCCATTTTTAATATAGTGGTTTGGATTATTTGCGTTATAGTAAAAATATCATTATTTTGTTCAATTTGTTCCATCTTTGGCCATTCGGGTTGGTTCCTATGTCCTTTTGATTTTTCCTTTCCTTTCCTTTCTTTTTCTTTCTTCCTCTTCTTCTTCCTACCTCCACCCCTCTCTCATGATTCCTCTTTCTGTTTTATAGCACTTCTTTTCTTTGTGTAGTCACAAAGTACCTCTCTGGAAGTACTCACGAATTACAAAGAGGTAAGTAGGGAACTTTCACAACATCGCTCAAATCCCTTGATGGACTTCTATAAAACACCATGGATGCTTCAGATATATCTTGAATTTTCCTTATCCCTGCCTTGTAGTCAACTAATCCTCAAAAAATCTTCAACTAATCCTCAAAAAATCTTCATTCTTTTCTTGAAGAATGACATTTTGAAATTAAAATCTGAGTGCCACCTTGTTGATGGCTACTGGGTTGTCACTGCTTTTTGGCCCTCTCAGTGCATAGAGCCAAAAACATGTGTGTATGCATAATAATGCATACATTCTTACATCTACACTTATCTACCTACCATTTAATATGTTTTCCTGTATTCTCCTTAGCATTATATCACTAATAAAATCCGCTCCTGCTAACTCTACCTTCTTAATTATAAATGTATATACTACTTTTGCATACATCATGTAATTTCAGTTACATTCTTATTGACACTATGCATGCATCACGCTTTTTAGAGTAAGCCAGTATTGTAGATAAAAGGACTTCAGTGATATCAAAAGACGGTGTTTTGTTCACACAATATTCACCCTTTCCTATGTTAGGATTGTATGAAGAGCTGACTACATCAACCAATCAGAACTGACTGAATAAATCCTGACTAGTTAGACTCAGTTCATTTGTGATTCATCCTATTCTTTGGGCCTTGCTTTTGGTTGAGAGCCTAGAAGTTCTCTGTTTTGTCAGCCCTGAAATGCTACAGACAGATTCTGCTCTCCTCTCAAAGCTTTGCTCTTCTATGCTCCTCTATTGAGCTTCAGAGTCTCTTCAATTGTTTGAAGGCCAAGATCAGAGATATATTTAATACAGGGCCCTTTTCTTCAGAGGAACTTTTTTTCCTAAGCACTCCAAGACTGTGGAACACTTAATTTGTCTATTAGAATTTTCCTACCCTTCCCCTGTTCTCCTGTTTTGATGCAAATCATAGCAAATATCCACATGTCACACTGGCCCCAAGATCACTGCATGTTCTGTTTATGTCCCTTTCTCCCAGTAGAATTCCTCTTGCTGGTCCATTTCTAATTCATCTCTGTGCCCAAAATCAACAGACGCATCAAGGGAATAAAACAGGCAGAAATCTGTAGCTCATTTAGGAAACATTTTTTTCTTTCCCTGGGATTTCAGATTATCTAAGATTCTTGTTTCTATGACTCTTTGCACTTTTAAAAATACAGCTTTTCAGTTATTATTTTGGGAATGTTGGCCTTTCATGGCTTTCAATGTGTTACTCCAAAACACAACCCATTTTGTAGAATTTCTGACCTTGGAACTAAACCAGATTCATTTCTGAAATACTAGCCAAACTGTAAGATGCAAACTCTAGAAGTGTTAGTTAGTGGCTGTGTTTTCAAGAATATGGGAAGAGCCTGTCTGCAGTGATAGAGATTAAAGAAACCTATGTGCAGAAGCAACCAACAGAAGAGTGCACTGGAGTTCAAATGCTGACTTTTCCTAAGGCTCAGCTGTAAATCCTGGTAATTCAATTCATGTTTTGATTTTGATGGATCTTACTCTCCTTGAAGTAGATTTCCTTTAGTTTTTAAGTATGATTAAATTTGTTTTCCATCACTTGCAACAAAATTTTTAGTTATACTATTAAATATAACACAGATAATAATGTTGTTATTATGGTCATTCTTTTAGGTTTTTACTCTTTAACATTTACCTTTCATATTCCTGTTTTACAATAATGATGACAGACAGGCCATTTTGCTACAGTCAATATACTTACCTGCATACCACAGTTTCTGATTCATTTCTAATGTGGTGCTTCTTATCATCCAGGGCTTTGGAAGCCACATAAGCAAAAACAACTGTTTATAAACTAAGAAGAAATATGAATGAGACTAGAAGACTTTCATGCATAAAATACAAAAGTTTAGTATACTAAAAACTAGACTTATTTTCATCTATATTACTGGTTTGCACATTCTTCTTAGTAAGTGAACAGGCTAAGCTTCTGATTTCTGTTTGATAAGGTGCTTTTTAAATACCTACATTTGAATAATGTTTTCACTAGGAATAGCTCTTATTAGCTTTGGTGATGGCTGATCCATAGGGAGAAAAAAGAGTCATTAAGTTCAACATAGAAAAAAGGAGAAGCAATTCAATTTTTCTAGGTTATTTTTCTTAAAATCAAACTAACAGTTAAATGTGGAAAACAGAGAATTTCATAGTATTTAACAAATCCTACCTTAAAATTTAAAAAATCTTTAAATAATTTTTTCTGTGTGTGAATTTATGTTCACAGCAGGTTTTCAGTGAAGTGTTAAAAGATGAGGAGACAGATGAAGGAAGATGGAAAAAACAAATCTCAAAGATGAGATAAAAAAAGTAAAAGCACACCATAAAGATACTTAAGCAAAAATGTTTCTGGGAGGAGCTTAGTCTGGTTTGCATTTAAACCACTGACATCAGGCTCTGCAGGCTCTGCAGCATTCACCTATCAGTGCTGCTTTCTACATGATAGTTTTACTGCACATAACCATGGCACATAGTTTTCTGCCTCAGTTTTACTGTAATCACCACCTTGGAAAATCTGAGTACATTTAAAAGGTTATTTTGGAAACTTAAACTTAAATAGCTGTAAACAGTGATGTTGTCTCACAAGCAGGAGAAAATAAGTCTTGGGAAGGTAGGTTCAAAAGACTTCCAGTGCTGCACTGCAGGACTGATTCAGGGCTGAATAGTGATAAAAGGTGGGAACTTGAGATTAGAGGAACTTGGATTTGGAAACTGGTTCTATCACTTATCAGCTGTCTGCCATTGGCAAAATTACTTGAATGTTCTAAGTCTCAATTTCCTCATCCAGAAAATGAGGATGATAATGACAACTCTTAGTGATATAAGAGTTAAATGAGGGATGCATGTGAAATACATAGCATATGGCTTAGTACATGGTTCTCAATAAACGATAATGATTATTATTCATGAATTATGAGTAGAGAAGCAATAAAACACAGCTTGGCTTATTTCTTTGCAAGACCAAAACTAAACACACAAAATAAATTTTTTCTTTTGAAAATAAAGACAAAACTCTTATTTTTAGTGTAGAAAGCATTTCTGTTGCTCTTTTCCTTAGGCTGGAGGACAACTTCACCATAAGGACACTGCTAACTTAAAGCAACAGTTTTTTGTTTATTTTGTGCTACTAGAGATAGAACCCAGGGTCTTTGCACTGATCTATATCCCAAGCCATTCTTTTTTTATTTTGCGAAAAGTGCTCACTAAGTTGCTAAGTTTCCCAGGCTGGGTTTGAACTTGCAGTTCTCCTGAGTCAGCCTCCAGGTGTGCTGGGATTACAGGCATGCCCACTACATTTAGCTAGTGAGTTGCTTTTAAGTTTGGTGGATTCAGTGGCATTGTTTTTCCATCCAAAATGTTCTCATTATTGCTAAATCCCACTCTTTGTCTAAAAAGAAAAATTCACCACCCCATTTTCAGTGAAATTTGTACTTATATTATTTAACAGTACCTTTAAGCCTGGAAATTTCTTCTAAGAACTAGGTTCTTAGCCAGAACACATGTGATTTATACCTTCTTTGGGAACTAGCTATTTGGAACTGGCTGACTTTGAAGCAGCAGTATTCTACTTGTTGCAATTATCTGTTCAAAGTAATAAAGTATCTACTACTACGAAGATATCCATTAGAAAACATAAGTTAATTATATTTGCTTTAATTTTTGTTGCATTTTTTCTAAATATAAATATTTGTAATTCACATAAATATATGTATTTTATAGAGTCTTTGTATTCATATAAAGTCACATAGTACAGTTACTAAATTTGAGAGATTAATTTACACAAGCCTAGTATTTAGAAAATAAAGCACTACTTTTATTATTTGGTAAGGTTTAAAAATTCTTAATGAACCATACTCCACATAAGTAGTTTGACATGAATACCAGCTCAAAGGGCTCATGTAGAGGCCAATAAAGATGGAAAAGGATTCTGGAAATCCCAGAATTTGTCTGCAAAAATTGTATATATGTATGTATGTATGCATATATATGTTCACTTATCTGAGCATTTCATAGTTGCACAAAAGATAGTAAGAACCAAGGCTCAGTGTAGACCTTTCTCCATGTTCATTGCTACAACTAGATTGAAATACAGATACTGAACAAAGTAAGTATAAGAGAAGCTCTAAAAGGGCTACTACCACACGCGAGCATGTTGTACATGCCTTCTGCTGCTCATTTCTAAGGATTAAAACAAACACTAGGCCGCAGCCATGGATCAAGGAATCAAGATTCGAAAGAAGTGGCTTTCTAGGTCTCCCCATCTTGGGGTTCAGAATATGGGTGGATTCCTTAAGCGGATTTCTTAAGGGGATGAAAGGTGAGGGGTCTGCATTTTTCTTTCTAGGTGCTGTGAGGTGTCACTAGTGGTTGCATTTGGGCCCAGTGGGCTTCTCCTCAGTGTCTGGTCCAGGTAGGCATGTTCCAAACCGTCCAGGCTGTGTCTGCCACTTCCTGCCAGAGCAACACAGCATCCTTCTGACATAGGGGAGGTCTCCTTAAGGGGCGGCTTCAGGGGCTCTGCTTCACTGTTCCTTTGCACCCCTTCCCGCCCCCAGCTAGCTCGATACACGTCTGGCTTCCTGTCTGATCACAGACTTCACTGCATGCCCAGAATTATCCTCAGCTTACTCAGCTTCTGCTGAAGCCCACAGATGTGCAGCTGA
Source organism: Heterocephalus glaber (assembly GCF_000247695.1). The sequence goes on along the minus strand of NW_004624819.1, from coordinate 4,432,427 downwards.
CAGGAAAGCACTTTAATTAGCAGTTAGGGCGTACTCATGTTTTGTGGTCCAACAGGAGCTTTTGTCCACCGGCTAACTCTGGCTAAGCGCTGGCATTCCATCCAGCTGGTACCCTTTTCTAGCTGCTTCTTCACTCCAGCCGCTCTTGATATGTCTGTGCCCGAAGAAATAGCAAAAACTTGAAGGAAGATTCCTCTGGCGCCCCTCAAGTCTACGCATCCCACGCACCCAGCTGCGCAAGGCCAAGACAGCGGTGAGCCAAGTCCGCCTCGAGGGTGCGATGCGGCCAAAGGCAACTTAGGGTTTTCCCGTTTTCCTGAGTGTTTCACACACATGAGCCGCCCGCAAACATTTAACTTTCTGTGTGCTTTTTATGGGCGAAAGGTATGAGTGTGCTGCAGCAACCAAGTTAATAAGATGTGTTTCTCTGCTGATGGCTGCCAAAAAATCCCGTCAGGTGGCGGTTGAGTGTGTTTGTGGAATTGTGAACCAAAGAGGATCAAAGTAAAACTCCATCCAGAAGCGGGAGATTCTGCTCAGGGTCTGGGATCCCCGAAACAGCAGATGAGTGGAAGGAGCGCGCCACAGGTCCGCCAGGAGTCCACCCACAAGCCCTAGAGGAGCAAGTGGTTTTGTCCTCCCCCCGCTGCTGAAGCAGAAATAAAAGAAAGAAAGGCCGCTCGCAGCTGGTAACAGTGCGTTCCATCTTACCGCCTCTCAAATCTTTCCCGGCTTGCCTAAAATGGCAGGAAAATTGTGCCCCTGAGCCCCCAGCCGCACAGCACACTGCGGCTGCATCTTGGACAACGCCCCCACCTAGCGGTCTCAGCTCGCCTGTTTTGCTTCCTTTGCCTGTGGTTTCCGAGTGCGACAGTTTGCAAAGTAATGAAGTCTAGCTAGGCGCCTGCTGTGGGTGGGTGGTGTCGTGGGAGGGTGGGAAGGACCCCTAAATTGTGGTGGAAAGAAGCTTAACTTGCAGGAGCAATGCTAGGCGCTAAGAACTGGCGCAGAAGAGAGAGCAGGTTGTGCATTTGTGCTCAGGCAGCTACCACAGAGGCTGGCATCAAGAGGACGTCTTTGGAGAGCTGTCACCTCAGAGAAAGGAGCATGCTCTCAGCACATAGCTGTCTTATTTTCTTCATGACACTTACTACCCTTTGAAAGTGTATTAATTGTTTATTTCTCCAAGTATTTATTGTGTCTGCCTCTCCTAGAATGTAAGCCTCTTAAAATTGGGTCTGGCCCACCCATTGGTCGCCACAGTTCAGGTGCCTAGAAACATGCCCAGCATAGCCAAGGGACTCTTTCTCTCCCCCTCCCTCTCCCTCTCTCTCTCCCTCCCTCTTGCCCTCTTTCTGTCTTTTTTTTTTTTTCCTGCCAAGGAGGCCTAGAGAGTCAGGAAATAAGAGAACTGGGGCTGAGGCCGTGTCACGTTGGGTAAAGGGCGCTTTTTGCCCCCTAAAACTGTATGTGTGGGTCGGATAATCTCCCAGGACTGGATGGTTCTCTTTAGAACATACTTGCATATAACCAAATATGTTCAATTACAATGTGATTTTCATTAGACACATTCATGCAGGCTCTAGGGACTCAAGGTGAGAATCGCCTAGGACTGAAGATAGGTTGTATTCTTCTGATTCTTTCCGTTAAATTTTCTAATTTCTGCTTCTACCCTGCCTTTGTTTCTGTGGAGGCTGGAGGGGAAACTGAGAGCAGGGACTCTGCTTGTGATTAGGGGACCTCACTGCTGCTCTGCTTGTCACCATCCCTGGCTGGCATCCAGATGTATTTGCTGAGTGCAAAGGAGGCAAACTCATGACAATCAGTTTTTCCCGAATCCGAATCCTGATGACCTCCTTTCTAGGCGGGTTGTGGGAAGACATTTGCTCACTGGGAACTGTTTTCCAGAAGCAGGGAACTGCTCAGCAGCTGGAGTGGGAGGGTGAAGTGGAAGGTTTAATTTCACATACACTTGGCTTCTGCTTGTGACAGGTTTGTATTTTGGCACCCTCTGCCACTTTGACTCACAAAGTTAAAGATGAGGGATTGAATGACAAGCACAAATCTCTAAACCTAGATAGGAAAAACTAATTTTTAATGTACCAAGAGTGAAGGATGACTTGGAGCCTGAAGCCCAAAGTCTAACACGAAATACAGTATTGGCTGTTTTCTCGTAAGGCGAGATCATTGGCGCCTCCCTCTAACCTGGGTGTGGCTCACAGGACCCATAAAATTCCAGATTGGGGAGGTGGGAGACTGGGCCCAGTTCTGCCTAGCACTGGCCTCGCAGGAGGGCGGAGGGGGCTGCGGACGCCCGGAAGAGACGAGTGGCCGCGGCTAGGGGGGTGGGTCTGGCTGCGGAGCGCGCGGCGAGATCAAAGCCCGCAACCTCCCTGGAGGCCAGAACTGCAACTTCCAAGTCAGGGCCGGGAAAGGGGCGAGGGGTAGGAACAGGGAGCGAGGGCGGTAGGACCGGGCGGGAGCTTGCTGGGCCGGCAGGGAGGGGCACAGGGCGGGAGCTAAACAGAGGGAGAGGGAAAAGAAACGTGATGGGGAGCTGGCGCCCGAGCCTGCCGCGCTGCCCGAGTTGCACAGCTCGGGCGCTCCGACCCGGGATCCTATAAAGGAGCCCATCGGCTCCGCGCCCACTGCTCCCTGCCAGCACCGGGGTCCCTCTGTCGCCCCAGAGCCCGGTCCGCCTGGGTTTCGCACCCCCAACCGCATGGCTCCCCGTGGCGCTAGGGGTACCCAGGTGGCAGGGGCAGCCTCCGAGGGGCACCCGCAGCCGCTGCTCCTGGCCCCCAGATCTGTCTCAGGCTGGCCAATCCCGGCGGGGCAGCTCGCCCAGGTGGCTGGCGCTTGAAGAGGGCGCGGCTCCGGACCTCGCCCACCGTGCCTCCTCAGGAAAGTGACCAGACCCGGGCGGGGGCAGGCATGCCGGACCCGGAATCTTCGCGGGCCTGCGCGGTGCGGCCAGGAGCGCTGGCAAACTCCTGCGGGCGGAGTCTGCAGATCCCTGAGGGCCCAGGTTAAGAGAGACTCAGTCCTGAACAATTGGGGTAAGAAAACCCTCTTGGCCCCAGCCCCTCCCCAACGACCCCCCCCCACTACGTGCCTCCAGGAGCCAGGCGGAGCCAGGCTGGGGTGCCAGTCCTTCAGCAACCCCGGGCGTGGAGAGGAGCGATTCGAGACACTCGCGGCGCCTTGGGCACTGGGGTGCAGGACGCGCCCTTCTGCGGGGCCGCGCGCCTGTGACCTCCGATTCTCGCGGACAGCCTGGTGGTGGTGGTGGGGAGGCACGAGGAAGACCGGAGCTGACACGCGCGGCGAAAGGAGCCTATGGTCTCCATGGTCCTCCCGTCCTGCACCCTCTCGCGCGCCCGCCCTATGCCCGAGAGCTGCGCCCCAGTGCCTGGGCAAGGAAAGCCATGGGGAACCCGGAGGCTTCGTGCGCCCCGCCACCGCTCGCGGGCTCCCAGGCTGGGCTGCCGTACTCCAACCTCACCTCCGCGCCTCCCAACAACTGCAGCGCGCCGAGCCACATTTACCAGGACTCCATCGCCCTGCCCTGGAAAGTGCTGCTGGCGGTGGTGCTGGCTCTCATTACCTTGGCCACCACACTCTCCAACGCCTTTGTGATCGCTACCGTGTACCGCACCCGAAAGCTGCACACCCCGGCCAACTACCTGATCGCGTCCCTGGCGGTCACAGACCTGCTCGTGTCCATCCTGGTGATGCCCATCAGCACCATGTACACGGTCACTGGCCGCTGGACCCTGGGCCAGGCACTTTGCGACTTCTGGCTGTCGTCGGACATCACCTGTTGCACGGCGTCCATCATGCACCTGTGCGTCATAGCGCTGGACCGCTACTGGGCCATCACGGACGCCGTGGGCTACTCGGCCAAGAGGACGCCCAGGAGGGCGGCAGGCATGATCGCACTGGTGTGGGGCTTCTCCATCTGCATCTCGCTGCCGCCCTTCTTCTGGCGCCAGGCTAAGGCCGAGGAGGAGGTGCTGGACTGCTTGGTGAACACCGACCATGTCCTCTACACTGTCTACTCCACGGTGGGCGCCTTCTACCTGCCCACCCTGCTCCTTATCGCCCTCTATGGCCGCATCTACGTGGAGGCGCGCTCCCGAATTCTGAAGCAGACGCCCAACAGGACCGGGAAGCGCCTGACCCGAGCCCAGCTGATAACTGACTCTCCTGGGTCCACGTCTTCAGTCACCTCCATCAACTCTCGGGCTCCAGAGGTGCCCAGCGAGTCCGGCTCACCTGTGTACGTGAACCAGGTCAAAGTGCGAGTGTCTGACGCCCTACTGGAAAAGAAGAAGCTCATGGCCGCCAGGGAGCGCAAAGCCACCAAGACCCTGGGAGTCATCTTGGGGGCGTTCATTGTATGTTGGCTGCCCTTCTTCATCATCTCGCTGGTGATGCCCATCTGCCAGGACGCCTGCTGGTTCCACGTGGCCATCTTTGACTTCTTCAACTGGCTGGGCTACCTGAACTCCCTCATCAACCCCATCATCTACACCATGTCCAACGAGGACTTCAAGCAGGCCTTCCATAAACTGATACGCTTTAAGTGCACAACCTGACTGGTCCATTGCAGTGAGGTCGCCCAAGCGACCTCTGGGGACCAAGTTGGGTCTTTCCACAGGTAGGTGGAATCTTCTTTGCTGTTACTAGGTCGGAGCGATGCACTCTCTGCTGGGCAAGGGCAGTGGGTCCTGAGAAGCCAGGACAGCCCTGCGAGGGAGCTCTGGAAGCAGAACTGTTCAAACTAAACATAGAGCTTTCCTGCTGCGGAGCAGGTTCACCTCCTCCCCTCAAGCCCCGACTCAGCACACTTCCCGCGGCAGCCAATCACAGAGGGGGTTGTGACTTTAAAGTTGGTGATGGATAGGGCATCCCTACATTGCCTTGGCCTCCTGGATGATGGTGCCCTCCAGAGCCAGTGGTCTTTGTAGTTATAGTGCGAAGCCTCTCTCATATGGATCTGCATACAGCCTGGCAGTACTTGAACTAGATGCTTAATACCCTGTGTTGTGGGGAGAACTTTGTGTTACAGTTTAATTTAAGAACAGTTACTTTGGCATCCTTCAGTCTTCAGTTTTTGTTTCTTTAAACTTGGTTGGAGAAACTTGTGGATTTGGTGCTTCAAACTGTAAATGTGGTTTGGACGGCACAGAGAAACCTTGAAGAGTTAACAGCAAAATTCTAATGCTAAGATCTCTATTTTTATTATAATTGAAACTATATGGGAGTGGGTGGGTGGGAATGGGAGATGGGAGAGTTACATTGAGAATCAACACCTGTACTTGTTTGTTTTCTGCAGATTTCTAATTTTGTAATTCCTGTGGAGCAATTATCAAACTACAACTCTAACAATTTAAAACAAAACCTTATGTGTGCTAGTGCCAAAGTCTGCAGATTGCTTTTTATTTTTGCTCCTAATTTCATGAATCTGTCATTTTTATACATTTGAATCCCCATAAATGGAGGGTATGATGGGTGACTCAGCCCAAACTGCTGCTATATGTCTTAATGCAATCATTTCTGCCGATGACTACTGGATATATACTGTTCCTTAACAAGAAAAGTATCTCTGTTCCTTACTCAAGTCAGGGAGATGTAAAGGAGACATGAACTAGAAATGATTCTTATACAGCCAAGGAATGAGGGGCAATAGGAGGATGTATATTTTGACTTGTAAAAAAATCTTAAAATGCATGAGACATTTTTCTTATCGTCATTTGCATTCTCCTTCCCATCTGTGATTCCTTTGTGTGCGAAAATATGAAATAACCAAGAGAACTAGTTTCCTTCTCTGGAAATTTTTAAAATACAGCAAGAGCCCTAAAAACTATATTAGAGAAAGGGGGAAAAGCTTTTTTTTTTTTTTTTTCTTGCTATTGACATTTAGGTAGGAACAAAGATTACTAGAAAATGACATGTAAGAAATTTTAAAAAGCTTAAGAGAGGCTGAACTTGAACCTATTTTTTATAACTTACAGAACCAAACCTCAGACTTACTAAATCATCAGGAATCTGGCAAGACTTTTAATCTTGCAAACCTGTCTCCCTGCCCTAACACCTCAATGGATACAATAACCTGGAATACTTCCAATGTTTCTTTTTTTTCAAATTTAAACAATACTTAGTCATTTCAAATTTACTCTGAGGGCTCCTCAATGCAGGGTCAAATTACACACTAAAAAAATGGAAAAATAAAAACATTACCTTAATAAAAAGAAGTACTCCTGACAGATCATCTACACAGAAAAAAAAAATGTGTATGTAAAGTATTTAATATGCCAAAGAAGATACGCACCTCTTTCTTCAGAGGGCTTTTTGTAGTTGATAGCTTTGTCTGCAGAAGTAAGTTGTCTTGATGAAATGGATTTACACACTGCTTTAAGCTCCCCAGTCCAGATCCTCAGACAATAGACATTCTGAGTGAAGTATGCTCCTTGCCCACTGTGCAGATCTTCTCTCTGGGGAAGACTTTTGAAAATAGACTATTCAAACGTTCACAGGAAGCTAGGTGAAAAGGGAATTTTGATTAATATTATGCCTATCACTGAACTAAGATAAAATCTTAAACATCCTATTCTTCTTCTGGATGTCATATTTCCTTGTTTGCTTTTTGTGACATTTCTCCCATGGAGGAATGTGCATAGAGCATGGTATTTGTATGTTAATGTCAGTCTTCTGTTTATGCAGCTGTATTTTCTTGGGGCCTAAGAGGCAATTAAGTCAACTTCTCAGATCCTTAGGGGGAAAAGTTAATTGAAACAAAGAGCCACTTACAAACAATTTCTTTGTAGGGCACCTACAATGATTGTGTCCTCATGTCAGCAAAACATAGTCACTTTAGTCAAATTGATTGTTTGCCATTTTGTAAATTACCCACCTTATTTATTGCTTGACTGTTTGGCTAAATTGACTGATTTGGGGCATATTGTATGAAGTAGAAGCTTGCAAACCCTTGTAGTTATAAGAGATCTAGAATCATCTTCCAACAGTGCACATGATTATGCAAACTGTATTATTCATCCCAGGGGTACACAGTTAAGACTGTTAATCTCCTTTTCAGTTACTATTGCCTATTGCATAGTTTGTTTCATAAAACAGACACATGGCTTTTTTGCAGAACATTAAATGAAAAATGGAAATGTTCAACTTACATGGAAATGAAAATATATTTTCACTGGCTGTGGTAGCAAATAACATTTTCCATGTTGTTTAATTGCACAAAATTTCACACACTTATATGAATGTACACTCATTTAAAATACCAATATTGTCTTGTGTTTTTAGGAATTTTAGAGTTTCCTTTCTAAAGATGGACACTGCACCCATGAATAAATTTTTGTTGAGTTCAACAAATTTCCTAAGAACAATATTCTTTACTTTTCCTCTCTATTTTCTTAGTTTTGTCTTCTTTAACCAAGAAATCATGAGAGGACTATAATTCACTCAAGCAGTAAAATCTCAGATCATATGTATTTGATGGAGTTCCTGTGATTGAAAATTGCCTTTGGTATTCCACCTTTCAGCATATGTGTAATTGGAAATGAAATTTATGAAAATAATGAAATAAAAGTCCTTTTTTGTGTTTCAAAAGCATTGAATAATAGTTCTATTTTTATGGAAAGATGGGTTATTTGGCTTCTGGAGGTTGTAGTTAGAAGTCTGAGCTTTAATGAAAAAATGACTGATAAGAAAGGAGACTGTTGTAGCCTGATATATGCTGCCATGACTTGGAAAGTTAATATTTGTAGGAAGAATTTAAAAGGAATTAAAGATTTTGCTCTCATATTCTTCAAAGAAAGTATGTCACATCAACTACTGCAAGTTTTCAAGGTCAACATTTTTAGAAGAAATCTTTCGTCTCCAGGCAAGGTAGTGAGATTGTAAGGTACAAAACTAAGAAAAGGAGAAGCTGAGTTAGAAGCAATCTTGGGGAAGACCTAACAGCAGTAGGTTGGATTATCTGAAGACCAATGAAGCAGACAAGAGAAAAGCTTTGGGAATCAGAAAGTTTGAATTACAAGTAAAGTATGTAATACCTGTGTCATTCTTCTTCCAAAATATTGATGACTTGCAATTGGTTGCAAAGACTTGGAGCCTATACATGAAAAAGACTTAGCAAGATGCCTGACTTTTTGACATTCAGAGATGGTACCTCCTCTTACCAATCATTTCTCAATGCCTCCTTTATAGATGCAGGACACCTATTGGTTAGAAAAGTGATTACTTGGTAGAAGGTGAACTGGGGAAGACTAAATTAGCCTGGATAGCATGAACTTGGCTAAACTAGAAGTGATTGTGGTTTCCAGTCTTTTACAATTACCTCACTAAAAATAGTGGGATTTTACTATACTGGGCCGGGGATTTAGCTCAGTGGTTCTGCTGCCTGCCTCACAAGCGCAAGGTCCCAAGTTTGATCCCTAGTACCAAATAAATAAATAAATAAATAAATATAAAAAAGAAAGAAAATAGTAAGCCCAAAGAACAAAAGAATTATAAACAGTTGTTTGCAGTGGCTCCAATGACCAAGAAGTCATTGCCAAATATTTAGTTTCTTATAATACCCTGTTTTTCACTTTTAAAGGCTTTCTGCTTCCTTTTTTCCTTATCTAGAGATTTAAGGCTATCTTCTCAGAGTCCAAAGCCCCACCACATTCACATCTTTTCTCAATACTTCCATTTTCCACTTTGTTTTATTGTTATAAAGCCATAATAACTAGTAAGTAATAAATAATGTGTACATTTTAATTTTGCCCGTGAAGAGCTTGATTAGTCAAGCGTTTTTCCATTATATGAGAGGAAATTGTGGACCTAAAAGAGTACATGAGAGGAGGGATGTAACCCTTTCAATTGAGGGATCTCCTGGAGATTTCAGAAGAGGAGTTTTCATAGAGCTGTGGTAAAAGCTCCTGCAACTTTTGTCAGAATCCACTTGGGACAGTCCACTAGAGGGCAGAGTGTCTCTGAGTTGTCTCCCTGTTGGGGTTGCTCACAATCACAATCTCCAACTTCTTCCTGGACATTTTGCAAGTGATATTAACTACTTTAGGAAAACAAAATGATATTAACTCCACAGTGTAAACTGATCCAAGGAAGAGAAGTTTTATCCTTGATGTAAAAAAAAGATTTTCAGAACTGACAGTTCAGGCTGAGGATCCTTCACCACATCTAAAGTTTTTCTTGATACAGTATGTGCAAACTCAATTATTCTTAGCATTTTTTTTTTTTTTTTGGTACTGGGGATCGAACTCAGGACCTTGCACTTGCGAGGCAGGTGACGGAACCACTGAGCTAAATCCCTGGCCCAAACTCAGTTATTCTTAACTGAGTACAACATTGTGACCTTTTATTAATGTGGCATTGAATGAAATTACAGGGTAGAAAACAAATACTTTATTTCAAAATAAAGGTAACTATGTAAACATTTTTCAGTACAATCATTTTACTTACTACTGGTTTTCTTTTCTAAAACTTCTACAGTTTGAAGTTGATATATTCATAGAACATGTGCCATTTGGCATGTAAAGACAGGTCTGCTTTTTTATATAGAAGAAAGGAGGCATAATTCTACATCAGTGTTTTCCACAAGGCAGACCTTCAAGATTGCATAATTTTGACATTTATTCTAAAATAGTCATATATGAGTACAATCTTATATATCACTATCACAAAAATAAATTTTTGTATGAGCAAATAGATTATATAAAAGAAGGAAATGAAAACAGCCCTATGATTGTCATTCCTCTGTAACATTATTGTTAGTCTTAAGTATTTTCATAGTCCTCAGTAGAGAGACTTCCATGTACCATTTCACACATCTATCAGTAAATTGGACTTTAAGTTAACATCCAAGTCTTGTAATTACACAAGGATTTTCAGCACCCCCTGAAAGAGAGCCAGCCCCTGGATTCAAGCCAGCTGACAATGAGAGTGACTTAATGCTATTCCAAGTATAGTTTATAAAGGAAAATGGCCACTTCTTTTATCTTATTTGTACATTTCTCCAAAGATAGGAAGAATTAAAAATATTTTACTTTAAAAATAAACTATTAACTGGAAAGCCATAAAACAAGGATGCTCTTGTAATATTTCCTGTAACAAAAGTGAACAGATGGTGATGAAGGGATTCATTTATGATAAATGCTTTAAAAAATATACACACACCCTGCTTTAATGATGCAAGAAGGTATGACTCATTTCCTCCCTGATTGTGAGCACATTCCACACATCACCCTCTGATTGCCCATCCTATATAGGGATAAACAGATTTTACAATGTCTCTCAGTGTGATGGCAATGTTGAGATGGATCAGCAGGGACAGAACAGTTCTCAAAGGGTAAAGAATTTGGTTGGAGCTCTGTGCCTAGTGTAGTTTTGTAAATCCTGCAGTCTCGTTTTACCCTATTTGCTTAGTCCAGTTTGCCATGGAATGTGGAGCAGCTCCTCCTATAATTTATCAATCCCTTCTTCACTCATTGAATACTCTTAGTGGATTCAGCTCTGGGCTGACTGCTTTTGTGCAGAAGCGATACTATTGCTTATCCCAGTTTTGCCTAACCGTAAGTTCCTGGAGTCCTTTGTCTTTTTTTTTTTTTTTTTTTGGCCTTTTTTCTCTTGGCTTTACCACAAAGTATTGCATACTTTAAGAAGCTGAGAACCAGTTGCTAGTACTTCTCAGAAGGTAATGGGAAAATGACTTAATTGAGGAATTGGTTAAAATGCAAATTCTCTTGAAGTAGACCTGTGGTAGTTCCTTAGATTCTGCATCCTTTCCAAGCTTTGGGAGATCCTCCCAAGGATTCAAGGCTGATGATGCTGATGCAGGACCGCTCTTTGAGTAATGAAGATCCAAGCTTGCTTAGTTATAGAGAATAGAGCATATCAATCTCAAAACCAAAACAGAAGCAACACAAAACTCACAAACGAGTGAATTGTGATTTATAAAGCTCAGCAATAGGTTGTGCTTTCTCATCTTGTTTACATGATATTCGTATCTCAGCTTCAGTAGCTATTAAATGTTTCCTCTTAAATGCTTTCTGCTAGATTCTTTAAATCCTCAGTATTCCCCCATATAATCAACTCACTCTGAGTATGAATCAAGTAAGCATGATCCTCGAATTCATACCTATGCTTTATGTTAGTTCCAACCAAGAGCTGTGTTTGTAAAAAAATAATGAATAAAAATTGCAAAACAGTGCTCAAATGACAAATTAACAAAGAAATAACAATTGTCAATAGAAGGCTCAATTACCTTGGTAATTCATTTTACTTAATAAGCCCATTGCTTTCTTTAAGTTAAGGGCACACATATTTATATTTACAAGTAGCCATTTAATCAAAGCTGAAACAAGTGTGCTTTTCATACAGTAGGTTCTATTCTTACTGAGGTTTAGAGACTTCGCATCCTAGAGAAGTGATGCAGCATCTACTTGATTTCAAAAAAAACCTCATCATTTTTTATTCTCAAAATATTTCATGAGTGTTTTTCTGTGAAAGTAATTTTAAGTTATTTTGAGAAAAGTTTGTCAACAACTTGGCATATACCATACCTCTCTACTTATAAAACTGGAGATACTGTTGAGTTTCATGAGCCTAACTTGGAAATCAGAATGAAGGAATCTTGCTTCAGAAAGAATGCTTTGGGGTTTTTTTTGGTACCGGGGATCGAACTCGGCTCCTTGCGCTTGCAAAGCAGGTGGCGGAACCACTGAGCTAAATCCCTGGCCCATGCTTTGGGTTTTTATTTGAGTGTTTGAAGTTTAATAGAGTCAGTGTCCAGGTAGGATTTTATTCTATATTATAAAATAAAGTTTAATCTTTCATGTCCTCCCTGTGCAATTACGATGTTTCCAGTTGAATTCTAGCAAAAATGCATTGCTCGGAATTTAACTTCTTTATTTACAAAGGAGCAGAAGTGGGGGCAGGATTGATTGACCAGTTATGTTGTGGCTCCTACACACCCATTTAATAACCACTCTTACCCATTTAGTCCTAACAGCACTACTGTGAGGTGCGTATTATTTCTACTGTTATATTATTATTAGCATCTTCATGAATTAGGTGTTACAACCATTTTTTCCACTTCTGCAGTTCAAAGAATTCTAACAGCCCCAGTTTAATAACTTGTATTCAGACTAGGAACGGAAATGGAATTCTTATGTCTGTTTATCTTTGAGAATAGTTGTTTCTGAACTCTAAGACATTAGAGTAGAACGGATTTTTAGGGATGTATTTGTAACTACAATTTTGTATCTAGGAAACATAAGTTTCCTTTTGGTCTGCCTCCAAGTTTTGCCCCTCTCTGTCTCCTATGACCAGGACCAACCAAGGCATATTCTAGGCTCACTCACCTGTGCCGGAGAAGTTATGTCTAAAAGTGTACACTTAACTTCTGGGTATAGCAACACTAAATATAGGTGCTTCTACTGTGATGAACAATATATCAGAAGGTGTTGCCTTTTTATGGATAGTTACTGACAGATACACATTTGAAAAAGGTGGCCATCTAGGACATTATGTCTATTTTACAATGAAGTCAAATTTTCAGGTGAAAAGTAAATTCAAGAAAGTAACGAGATATTTTCAATTAGTGTTGCTATTTTTGCACTATATAGAGAAAACTTTTTAATGTTGTTTCTTTTTTTTCTTATATTTTTACAGTGATATGTTTTATTAGCACAGTCCCTCTTTGCCAAGAGCTTTGAATTATTTCCCCCTTCCCTGCCCATCTCCCTGCAAACTCTAAAATACCACCAAACAACAAATCCAATACTTTCTGAGGACAAAAGCTTGTGGATATTCACTAAACTGAACCTCAAATTTAGAGTTGATATAAAACAAAGATATGCTGACATTAAGAAGCAAGTATTACAATGAGTATACAAAGCTGTAGAATCTCCTTTGGCTTGAAGGACATTCTGCTCAAAATGGTTCTTATTCTATACATGTAATTGTTGTCATTCCTGTGTAGATGGAATGAAATAAGGTACATGACATGGAACACTTAGTGAATTTGGAATTAGAATGCAGACCCAGGCTGACCTTGGTTGAAATTCCAGGTGTCTGACCTCAGCCTCACAGAGCATTCATTTCTTCATGTATCAATGTGAGGAAAATATTGTTTGATTCACAGGTTGATTATGAAGATTAAACTTGTTACTATAGGTCAATCCTCAGTCCAAAAGTGCTTTCGATATAGAAGAAGTCTACTGGATTCTGGCATCCTGCAGAATGTGCCAATTGTTGATTGGCATTTGGAATCAGGCAGAGCATTTTGAAATCCTGGTTTTTCTTCATTTTAACATGTGATTTGGGATAAGTTATTTAATTTCTGCAAGTTTCAGTTTTTCTCTCTCTAAATGGGATTAATATAATCTGCTTTGAATGGTTGGTGAGAAAACTGTATCACTGTTATATAAGTGCAGTCACCTGAGATGGCTCTTGTAGCAGGGCAATTGCCCAATAGAGCTTAGTTTTCTTTTCTTTCAACCTCCTTGCCTGATATTACATGCTATGCTTCAGTGTTGGATAAAATCCTAGTGATTGCTGAGCTGTAGAATTTTGTGCAATTGGAACCAGTTTTATGGATCCTACTTGAAAATTGCTTAAATACCATGATTTAAGAGATGCTGAAAAAATGACCATTTTCTGTCTTATGTTCTTTTAATTATTTTATATTATAAATACTTCTTGAAGTTTTAGCACATTCCAATATCCATCAACCATTTACACTTTAAGGCAAATTATTTTGTTCATGTTATAGATTATTTGGGCCCTGAACACTGAAATACTGTGAGTTTTGAATATTGGGAGATAACAGAGGACTAATTTTGATTTATAGCATTAGTAGATAGGCAAAAATAAGTTGCTAATCACAAGCAGTTGTGTAAGAGACTGGAAGTGAAATTTAAGAGGTCTTTAAATATAAAACTTAGTCCCTTAATAGTTTACCAGGGTAAAAGCATGTTTGCACTTTACATTATATGTTTCTCTAGAATTTTTTTTTTTAGATACCATGAACACTGGAGTCTAAAGGGAGAAAAAATAATTTGGGATGGTCATTATGTAACTACTTTCAACCTGAAAAATAGAATCAGCAAAAATAAGCCACCTTCCTCATGAACACTGTAAGGTTCTCTTGTTCAGAGTGGTTGTCTGTGTGCACTCCAGGGGCCCTACTCTGGCACAACTGTGTTTTCTGGCCCTGTGTAGAAGGGCCAGAAAATTAGCAGAAGCAATCTCAAGTGTAACACATGCATACTGAGTGTCTGCAATAACCCATAACACTGTCCAGAGGCAATGAAATAATTTAAAGGTCATTTAGTCTCCATTTAATCAAGTCTATTTTCATTTTTGAGTGCTTGAGTTATTCAATGGCATTCATAAAATGCAATATTTGCTATAGCAACTGCTGCAAGCTAACACCACAGGGTGGTTTGTCTGGCCAGATTATTCTCATTTCACAAAGGACACATCCTACCTTTATAAAATTAATATCTGTGACCTATTTTGGATCAAAAGCAGAAGAAAAAATTCTACTATGGCATCATTTAATACTTGTTGTTTCCTTATTTATTTTAGAGAAACCTGATATTTAAACCAAAGAACAAAAATAAATATAGTGTAATTATAAAACTAAAGTATATCGAGATGATAATCCCCTTCAACCTTCTTCTCTCCGAAGAAAGACATTTTTTATTGGCATTAGAATGAATGTGTTTTACAGTTTTCTCTATGTAATCAACTTGAAGGTCATCATTCCTCCCTTATAAAAAATTATTTTAGCAACCTAATCAATGTAGACAGAGTTTCCTAAACTTGACCATGTTGACATTTTTGCCAGAGAATTCTTTATTGCAGGGGCCACCTGTACATTTTAGGAGATTCAACATCATCCCTGTTCTTTACTCTCTAGATTTTTCAGAGTAGCCCCCCCTTGATCCCCCACATACGAATATATTTCAGGACATTGACAAATATCTCCTGATGGGGAAAATCACATCTATTGAGAACCTCAGAATACATAGTCAAATTAGAAATTAGAAATTAGAAAAAGTCTACTTAAGAATCTGAATCACTTCTTATGCTACAATTTAATGGCATTATTCATATAATTGCTACATATTCCCTTGTACACTGTGTAGACACAGTGATATGACTGCCTTGGCTTATTTAATACACAAGTTCTTACAGGTTCTATGAATCTGCAGAAAATCCATGGTGGCCTTTAAAGAACATTTTTTTTTTTTCCTTTTTTGGTACCGGATATCGAACTCGGGTCCTTGCTCTTGCACAGCAGGCGGCGAAACCACTGAGCTAAATCCCCAGCCCTTTAAAGAACATTTTGACCCATGAAATTATGTATTTTTCTGCTCCTCTATACAGTCACGTATTTTTCTTAGGAAATGGTGTTTTTTAAAAAAATTGTAGTAAAATAAACAAGACATTATACTTACCATTTAAACCCCTTGTAAATGGTTTAATAATTTTATTAGATTATTTTTGAGGCCCTTCAGAGCCCCCCCCATTTAAACACATTGTTAATGGAGAACAGTACAAGGTAGGGTTATTAAAAAATGTTGCTGAATGCCCAAACTCATCTTTTAAATCTCAGTTCAGTTGCCATCACCTCTGAGAAGACTTTTCTGATTCTTTCACACCATGGTCTTACCACCTATTCTCTGCAGTCCGTCTATTGAATATCATGTGAATTGCAATGCTGAGGCCCTGCAAATAGATCGTTGAGAGAGTTCTGCAGTATCTCTAGAAAATATAAAGGAGAATTTAGCCTGCACGTTCTTCCTAAGTGATTCTAGTGTTATTTACCATTGCATCCCAGGGCCTGGCCTCGCACCTCACTCTTAGTAGGAGATTCATAAGTGCTCAGTAAATGAATGTGTGAATGAATAAATAAATAAATGTTTTACCTTGAACGATAGTGTTCAACAAAGTATTTTTTAAACACAGGACTTCCTAAAACTCTTGTAGGTATAAGCATCAAGTGAAGGAAACATGTGTTACCTTCAAAGAGAAACTACCTATTTACTGCTCTAAAGCAGTATAAGATGACAAATCATCAAAAGAGACTAACTGATTTTGCTTCCTCAGGAGAAAAGCACACTAATACATTCTAGAAGCTTGTAACAAAGGCCACAATTAAGGGTCATGGCACTTAAAAGCCATATACCTCTCAGCCCCAGAAAGCAGAGTTTAAGGGACAGCCTCATTTTCTAAGCTTTCTGCATAGTTGCAGTTTTTTGTCATTAAGTGTTTTAAATACAAATTTCCGTGCATTAGTCTCTCGTGGGATCACATTTCCTGCCTAGAAATGCCTACTGTACTTCTGCATGGGGTGGTGAGGGAAGACTTTTCTAAAGCAATGAGGAGGTGGTTAATCTGCTGTGTCTAGAAGGAAGCCCAAGGCAACCAGGAGGGATGTTTTGCTGGGGTGTGGGCTGCAACCTTCTGGGCTCAGAGTCAAGTGTGAGAAAAGCAGAGCTTATTGGAAGACCGGCAGGTCTTGGTTCTCTTGATTCCCGCTGAATCCCTGATCAATTGGAATGATGGAGAAGACCTTCGTGGGGATCTGGGTAATCACTTTGATGGAAGGTTCACAGGTCTAGAGGTACAGACAGTAAAACTCTATGGACAAAAGACCTTGCTTGGGCCCAAAAGATGGTGGTTTCTGATTCCTATTCTGCTCGATGAAACCCTTATGTCCTTAAATTTGGCTGTGATGAACACAAATACACTACGTGTCTTCCTTTACTCTTCTGCAAAATAATTTAAGTCGTGTTTCAATTAGACTACAGAAGAATTTTTATTAGGCTCATCTAAGTCAACAAATGCCAGTAACAAGGGAGGGGAAAGAGGAAAGGAAGAAAAGGAAAAAAAAAAAGAATGGAAGGGAAAAAATGGAAACAAAGCTTTGGTAAACAAGGAGAGGAAGAGAGGTTGGAGGGAGGGGAGGGGATTGGAAAAAAAAGAACCATGATATATCACGCACAGGTACGCGTTCCCTACGATGAAAGTGATCATTATGTATATCTAAAATGTACCAATAAAATTAATTTTTAAAAGATTAGGATAATATTTTTTCAAATAATTTGAGCATTAATATAAGAACAACAATAGCAACATCAAATTTTGCTGGCCCAAATAATTAACTTAGAAGTGCAATTTGCATTGATTGAATTCACTGAGTAAATAAACATTTCTTCTTTCTGCTCTTGTGAACCCACAGTATTAAGTCTTTGAACAAATGTTAAATGATGGAAAATTTTGTTTATTATGTAATTCAATAGCCAGCATTAAAACTACTTATTAGGTGATTGTAAGATGCAAAGAAAAGGAAAATTGCTGTTTTCTTTTGACTGATATACACAATTGGATCAATTAGTGTTGGCTCTCAATTATGCAGGAATATGAAATTGCCATGCAAGTACCAAACTGAAGATTTTGTAGGGGAAACAATAGACAAGGGAAAAAAGGAGAACGATTTTGACAAAAGATTAAGCTTATTGTGACAGGCTTTATTGCTCCAATATCAAGTTAGTTTCTTTGAGCTGAGATGAGAGAAGGCAAGCCATGCTCAGAAGAAAGAAAGGAAAAAACACATAGGAAAAGCCATGTGATGGAACACCAATATTTCCAATCATTTATCATCGACACTCTCAAATGACTGTTTGAAATTATCTCATCATTTCCCTAAAGACTGAGGACATGAGTAATAGAAGAAGAAAGGAAACTCGGATGTCTTTCCTATAAAATCAACCTGCTGTCTAAGCAAGTGAAATTTGTATCAGGGCTAGTTGTGATTAAACACTGGATTGTTTCATTACTTCATAAGCTCCTTGTCATATATATTAGTTCTTGAGAAAACATAAGATAACAATGCTGCCTGAAGCCCTGGTTTTGAACACAACTTTATACAATATGCATACCTTTTTATTATACAGGGATACCCAGATAAAACATTTTATTTTATAAACAAGGGATTCATTTATTTTTGCCTGGAGTCATTTTTCTTCTTTTGGAATTATGGATGTATAAAAATTTCAAATCCTCTGCTGTAAGACAAGTCCCAGCATTCCCCCACTGCTTTATGAGGCTCCATGCAGATGGTCTCACAGGTGGTACCTCAGCAAACCTTCTCAACAGCATGCAGAAAGTATTACTCTGTTCACAGACAGCCCCCTGTTCAGCTGTACCTCCTTCGGAACCCAATTTCCAGATACATTCAATGTCCTGGTTTGTTGAAAACCCCTGCTATTTTCAGTCCTGAATACATACCACTGCCTCTGTTGGTGTCAGACCTGGGATTGCCTACATGTCTTCAGTATGCTTAATCCTCCCAAGCCGATTGTCACTGATTCCCTTTGCTCAGCTAACAAGGCCTCTTTTTCTGCTATATTGTAATTATATTTATATGTCTATATTCTTATATAAGATTTAATTTATTTAAGAATGTGAACCATCACTTATCTTTGTATTTTAGGACATTAACATAGGGTCTTGGGCTGACTCATAACAGGTGCTCAATAAATGTTTACCAAATAGTTAAAAGATTGTAGTTAATTTTATAGACTTCCACATCTGAAATAACATCTAAGATTATCACAACGAATGTGAAGTTATTTGTGTCTATATTATTACTATTATAAATTTGCTCCAATATTTTTGTGTATTTCTGAAAAAGAGCTTTTGCTTGTGAAGGATTCATATCATATACCAAACTAATAAAAACTACATGAACCATGTAGGTGAGCAATGAACCTACATGATGCTCTATTTCCACAAAATTTTGATGAACATTTCTAAATTCATAGCAACTCACATGATCAAAGTGAAAAGCTATGTGATACACTGGGGAAGAAAATGCACAGAATGTGGAATTTAAAGATGTGAATTTGAGTCATAAGCTTTTCCACTGATGAGACTGATAACATTGGGAGAAACTAACTTTTCTTAAAATCCTTTTCCTTACAGAATCATGGAGAGGCTTAAATAGAAAACTTCCTGGGTTACTGCTTATTCCTTGCTACTGGGAATATAGAAGCATGTCAAACTATCCAATGCTTGCCCTCACAAGTCTGAAATTCTTGAAGGAAGTACTCAGACAATAACCAAGAAAATGTAAAGGATGAGGTATGTAGTGGCAATAAGTGAGATGAAGAAAAATGTGAGTCATACATAATTCTGTGGACTTTAATTGGGGTTGTCAGGAACAGCTCTGTGGTGAAGGGGAATCTGCAGCAAAGCTTCAGGAAGTGAGGGAGTGGGCCAAACTGATATGAAGAGTGTTCTGGGTTAAGGGTAGTTATTATTTTTCTCTGAATAATTGCTTTGAATATTCAGAAATGTCGAAGGCATATTAGTAATGACAGTCACCTTTGCCAGACTTCTTTCCACATCATAGTATCCTTCCTCAGAACTTCTGGACTCTGTTCTCATTGCATTGCTTTCATTGACATTCTAGACATTTGAATTTTCCCAATCATGCTTCACTGTCAAATTACCAGGATATTTGTGTGTGCCCATGTGTATTTTTTTTATCATTAATTTAGTACTCTGAAGGTTTCTTTCAATGTTTCTTAAAACCATTGCCTATCTCCTATTAATACTGGCTAAACTGATCATTGTAAATATGCTGAAAGAAACAATGAAAATATTAAATGTATAGACTTCTAATAATAAAATGAGCTCTGACATATTGTGTTTAGATGCACAGAGAACAGACAGCTATTTAAGTTAGTAAAACATTGTAGTTTTGAATATGGATAACCTCAGCATATATTTAATATTTTATTGGCCTAAGGTACCAACTTTCACTTTTCTCTACTGTAACAGATATATAAAAAAGCAGATATTTCCAACCTGAGAGCACTATGCACATTGGCATTTATTGATTTCCTTTAGTATTTGAGATGGTTGGCATTTTACTTCCATATGTTACATCAATAAGCCATGGTTAAATTTATTTTGTGCTGCTTGTGCATTTTTATTGAGGTTCTCATTTTCTTATGGCTGTTTTCAAAAATCTGAGTTTTGGCATTTGCATTTTCCCTATTCTTTGTAATCTTTTTTGGAGAAGTATACAAATTGTACCATATGTCTATTTCCCAAGAAACACTAACGCCATATTCTATTCTAATTTCTGGAGGTTATTTAAAGGATCTTTTTGTTGTTTGTTCTTCTAAAGTCCAAGAGAACAATGCTCTGCATATGCTGAAACCACAGGGCTGTAAATCAAAAAGTGAGAGATTCATTTTAGCACCTGAACAAAACTGGTGTGAGCTTCCGAAATGTTTTCTAAGTGTCATTTTCAAGTCCACTGCTGACCAGTGTCTACCTTCTCTAGATCTATAGGAAATAAGAGAAATACTAAGGATAAAGTACAGTTTTCATAATAGCACCAATTAAATGTGAATAACTGCCCTAACACAAAGTTATGTCATTTTAGTTTTTTTAATTAAAATCATTTTTTAGAATGATGGAATAATTGTAAAGATTTTTATATCTACAGTAATAATAATGATTTTATTTTTTGAATAAGAAATAGATTAACATGGATGAACTATATAAAAAGATATTCCTCCCTATACCTGCCTTGTTTCCCTTTTGATATGGTTCTTCCTTGTCACACATATTCTTGTAATCACTATTATTACACTGTTGTCGGCAACCATTTGGAATTTCTTTGTGAATATGTAAACAAAAACAAATATGAGATTTTTTCCTTTCCCACAAAACAATAGCATATTACACAAACAATTCTGCACAATGTTTCTTATTAGCTTTTATTTTGAAGTAATTATAAATGCAAAAGGGCTAACTTAAAAATAAGTGTAAGGGGGACCACTCTACCCCTTACCAGTTCCTCCAGGGGTAATATGTAGCATAGCTAGTGTACAATATCACAAAAAATTGACACTGGTGCATTCTACAGAGTTTATTCAGATTCCACTAGTTTTACATGTACCTGTGTAAAATTAGTAAAATTTGGCAAGCACCAATCTAGTCTCCATTGTTAAATTTTTATAATTTCAAAAATGTTGTATCTTTTATGACTAGCTTGTTCACTCAACATAATCCCTCTGAGATTCATCCAAGCTGTTGCATTTATCAATAGCCTGCTTTTTCTATTACTCTATTGTATGTCACAGTGTAGATGTTCTACATTTGGGTAACCAGTTATCTGCTGAAGGATGTTTGGATTGTTTCAGTGTTCAACTATTACAAATAGGTGGATATAAACATTTGTGTATAGATCTCCGGGATAAGTATCCATGAGTGCAGTTGCTAGATCGGATAGTAAGTGCATGTTTATATTTGTGAGAAACTAACAGTTTCAGAGTGACAGTACTGTTTCATTTTCCCATCACAACATATAACCCCTGCATTTGGTATTGCAATTCTAACTTCTTGCTACTCAGGCATTTAGTGACATTTTACTGTGCTTTGAATTTCAATTTTTGTAGTGGTTAGTGATTTTGGGACGTGTTTATTTGCCATTTGTAAGGAATCTTTGGTGAAATCTATTTATCTCATTTGTTCCTTGCATAATTGGATCTTTTACTGGAGAATGTTGAAAAATCTTTTATATTATAGATATAAGACAATTTGGGGTTATATGGGTTGAAAATGTTTACTCTCAGTGTGTAATTGGTCTTTTCATCTCTTCATGTGGACTTTCACAGTATAAATTTTTTATTTTAATTTGATCTATTTTACCAATATTTCTGTCATAAATTGTGTTTTTGATATAATATCTAAAATATTTCCTATTGCAAGGTTCTGAATATTTTCTTCAGGTTATTTTTTCTAAAGATTTCATAGTTTGGTGTTTTATATTTCAGTTCATGACCCAAATTAATTTTTTCACATGACATAAAGTATAGGTTGAGGTTCATTTTTCTCCCCTATAAATGTCTAATTGCTCCAATACCTTTTGTAAAAAAGTCTATGTTTTTTCCTGTTGAATCATTTGTGTGTATTTATAAAAAAATAAGTTGAAGATATTGGTATCTAACTATTTTGGCATTCTCTGTTCTGTTCTACTGACATATGCATGTCACCCTGCTAATATAACACTATTTTAAATGTTACAGATTTATAATAATGCTCAACATTGATTCTTCCCACTTTACTCTTTATCAAAATAGTCTTTTACCTTTTTATATAAATTTTAGGATAATCTTGTCTTTGTCTACAGAAACACAGCTTTAGCTTTGATAAGAATTGCATTAAATAAATGAATCAAGTTGGGGAGAGTTGCATCTTTACTAAATGGAATTTTCTAATTCATGAAAATGATCTATCTCTAAACTTATTTAGCTCTTCTTTGATTCTATCACAAGTAATTTGTAATTTATAGTATGTGGATCCTGCATATATTTTGTTAGATTTATAACTAAGTATTTTATTTTCTTTGAAGTGATTATTGTACACAACCACCTTTTTTCTCTTAATACATCGGGGCACACTTAATAGAGTTTATAGAGAGATTCCCATTTTTTTTATCTTCATAATATAGCATTAATAATAAATAAGGTGCTGGTCTATTTCTAATTTATTTATATTATAATTATAATAATTAGGACATCTTATGTCTGTATTATAATTAGGACATCTTATGTCTATATCTATGTCTCTGAGGCAGGCGGTGGAACCACTGAGCCAAATCCCCAGCTATGTCTCTGAATATAACTTAATTATCCATTGATGGAAGTGAAATCATTGTATCAAAAGATATTTAATTTATAATATTTGTGGCTATTTCAATATTGTCTTCTATAGACTTTGTGTCAGTTTGTATTTCCATCAACAATTTAGTACTTTCTCATAGCCTAACAAATACAACTTGATTTCTGATATTCTCATGTAATATAATTTTAACTAACATTCATATTATTATTATTTTGGGGGGGGGTACCGGAGATTGAACTCAGGTCCTTGCGCTTGCGCAGCAGGCAGCGAAACCACTGAGCTAAATCCCCAGCCCCTAACATTCATATTATTGAGTTAATTTAAGCCAGTGTTCTTTTTTTTTTTAAAGGTTATTTGTATTTCTTCGCTTTTGGTTGGTGTGATCATTAATTTTAGGTTTCAGTTTAACTGGGTTAAGGGCTACATGGATGGCTGGTACAGGTTGAACATCCCTAATATAAAAAGCCATATCTGAAGTTTTACAAAATCTGAAAGTTTTTGAGTGATGGCATGCTGTGGTATCTCGATTCATGAACTTAATTTGTACTATGATTTTGGAAAAGATGGCCATGTTTGTATTTCTATGGCAAAGATGGCTGTGGTTGTGTGTGTCACCCGATGCAGAGTTTGCAAACAAAAACAAAATTTTGCCAAACACTTCTGTTTGCAAGTCAAATTTTTTGCAAATAAAAGTGTTCTTGAACCGAGACACCACTGTAATAGAAAATTCCACACCTGAATTCATGAGACAGACTGCAGTCAAAATACAGATACACTAAAATTATATAAAATCACCTTCAGGCCATGGATATAAAGTGTCTATGAAACATGAATGAATTTCCTGTTTAGACTTGGATCTCATCCCCAAGATACCTCTCTCTCTCTCTCTCTCTCTATATATATATATATAAATGTTTTTAAAAATCTGAAACACTTCTGACCTGAATTTGAGATGAAGGATACTCAACCTGATATTATTTTTTGGTGTCTCTGACTGTGTTTCTAGAAGAGATTATTTGAGGTAGTAGAATAAATAAAGAAAACCTGTTGTTACCAATGAGGACAGGCACCACGCAATCATTTGAGGGAAGGGTGAATTTGCTCTCTCTTCTAGAGCTTGGATATCTACCTTCTCTAGCTTTCATGTATGAAAACTCAGGTTCTTGGGCCTTCAGGCTTCAGTGTTTATAACAGTGTCCCACCTCCTCTCTGCCCTGCACCTCTGAAGGTCTCAAGACTTTGGGCTTGGATTTAGCTACAATCATCAGCTTCCTTGGTTCTTAGGCCTTTAATTCAGAATGAACTATGCCAACATCTTCCCTGTTTCTCCAGCTTTAGATGACACAACGTGGGATGTAGCTTGAACCAATAATACTCAGAAATTTCCACATTAGATCAGTCAATCAATGAATCAATCAATCTATCTATCTCCTGTAGCTTCTGTTTTTCTGATGAACTCTTACTAATACAGTTGATGTGGAGGGGAGCTGCTGCTTCATTTTTTTCTCCCATTTTTCTATCGGATTACTGGATATGTCATGGGAATTTATAGAAATTCATCACATATTAGAAAGTTGAACTTTTTGTTCCAAATGTAAATATTTTTCCTATTATGTTATTTGCCCTTTTCATTATTTACTATGTTATTCTGGCAAGCTATAATAAATGATATCACAATGAATGGTCTTGTACTTACAGCATTTCACATATGTGCATTGTATCTGTAGGATAAATTCCCAGTAATGGGAATTTTTGAAATTTGTAACAATGACATAAATACACAACCATCATAAGATGCCCTTTTTTCTAAGTTATTTTATAATATAACCCAATGCCAATAAAAAAATAATATAACCCAATGCCAATAAAACCCAATGCAAATAAAAAAAACCCCAAGGTCATATTTTTTCTAATTTGACAAGCTAAAGTCTATATGGAAAAATAAATAAAAGACAATAGTTTGAAAAGGTCTCCCAAAAAATAAACAGGCTGAGGTTAGTTCTACTAAATCCTACTTGAAGGATTTAGGATTTAGGACATGAAGATGTATTAAAATTCTTCTATAATTTTAAGATGATGCTTACAAATGAATAAATAAAGCAAAGAAATGGAATAGAAAGTTCACAGGTAGATCCAAATAGAAATGTGGCACAGGATATATCTTGTATCTTAAATTAATGAAGACAAAATGGACCAGGCTACTTTAAGGTTCGACTTTTTGTTTTACATACAATGCAACTCAGAAAAAAAATTCACTCTTAAGGCAGTGGGAAAAAAATAGATCCTTATAACATTGCTGGCAGATAACTAGGTAACTGTAACTGTGGAAAGCAGTTTGGCAATATCTTTTTTTGCTTGGGGGTGTGTATTTCTCCTGATATTTGATCAGGATTATGTTTTTAGTTTAATAGTTATCTGTATAAATTTACATAATACTCTTGTATTGGTCAGCTTTTCCATTGCTGAACAAAAGACCAAACACCTGAAACTTAAAAGAGGAGAAATTTGGGTGGGGGATTTAGCTCAGTGGTTCCAGTGCCTGCCCTGCAAGTGCAAGGTCCTGAGTTTGATCCCCGGTACATAAATAAATACCTAAATACATAAAAGAGGAGAAGTTTGATTTGGCTTATAGTTTCAGAAGTTTTGGTCCTTGTTCAGTTGGTTTAAGGTAAAAATATCATGGTGGAAGGATGTACTGGACAAAGTTGCTCCCTTCATAATGGCCAAGAGTAGAGCAGGAGAACAGTGCCTGAGAGGAAGAAGACAGAGATGGAAAAAACTCTCTGGTCTTGCCTCCCTGACCCACCCAGACACACCCAGAAATGTGCCTTACTAATGCCCTAGGGAGCTCCCAAGCCAATCAAGTTGACAACTAAACTTATATCACAACTCTTTGCCCTCTCCCATTTTAGACACTGATTTACTCGTTTGTTGCTATGCACAAAAATATACCTAGTATTTTTTATTCTTCCCTTCTCCTCACTCTTTCTGGTATACACCAATGTTATTAATAGAAATTTTTGAGCACTTACATTTGTAACTCTGTTATAGCTTCTCTTTGACCTTCTAATCTCCACCACTTTGATCTCTGTCTGGAAGGCTGAGCCACATGGACCACATTGACAGTTTCTTGCCACCTGGTTTCCAGTTACATTCAGCAGTAGATCTGAAGGAGGCAGGAGAGTGAAGTCAGGGAACCTGTGTAGTCACTATTGAATGCTTTGATCTCTCATGGTAGCCTTCTATATAGAACTCTATTCACCAGTTTCTAATAATTTCTCCTTATCTTTGTATCCATGGCCCCTTGGAGTGGTAACATCATTACTATCTTCACAGTGGTTTACTTTTATAAATATTCTCTTCATTAAGTGTTCTCTAAATGACTAATGAGTGTGCAGTTTGTTTTCCTCTAGGGTACTTGAATGATTAAAATGCCACATATGTGTATTTAGATTTGTCCTTCTTATCTACTCTTGTTATATATAAAAAGTTCCAAAAACCAAACTATTTTTTAGTAAATTTGGAACAAACTCACTTGGTAGGCAAAACTTGAGTAGAACTCCTTACAGCCTTTCTTCCCCCTATGACTCAGTATAAATATTTATATGTTTCATCACAGAAAAAAAATGTGAAATCTGCTTTTAGCTATCTTTCCATTTTGGATAATTTGGAATACACACAAAAGTGGAAGAATATAATCAGGCCATTTGTAGCTATCACTCAGTCCCAACAGCTATCAATTCAATCTTGTCCCATTCATGCTATCATTTACTTCTTCCCACAGCCTAATCAGAACACTGCAACCAGATAGTAATTTGAACAAGAAAAAAATAGTAATATAAATAATTATTAAATCTAAAGGGACATTTGAATAATGAAGGATTAGATAGTAAAGAGTAAACCAAGCTCCAAGAAACATTAAGAAGAATGGAGAAAAGCTTTAGCCACTGCCCCTAGTGTTGAGATAGGTGTCCAAGGAAGAGACCGAAGACTGAAATACAGACTTTATTGGAAGACATAGGCTCACTGGGTGGGATAGAAGTGACTGTGGTATTGAGCTTCTAGAATTTGCTGAAAATCCGCCCTGTATAATACAATGGAGAGCCATGTACAGAGAAGTGTCTTGTTAGAGTTACACTTTCATATAGCCTGTTATTTTGCTACAAAATATTGAAGTTATACCTACTGATATTGTGTCTTAGTCACCTTCTTGTCACTAAGACACAATACCTAACATCTGCAATTTAAAGGAGGAGAGGTTTGGCTGGGTGTGGTGGCACACACGTGTAGTTCCAGCACTCAGGAGGCCAAGACAGGACGATTTCCTTGAGTTTGAGGTCAGCCTGGACTACATAGTGAGGTAAAGCCCAGCCTAAACTGCATAGAGTGAGACCCTGACTCAAATAAACAGTTAAAAAATTATAAAGGAGGAGAGGTTTATTTTGGCTTGTTTCAGTCCATAGTTGCCTGGCTCCAGGGCAAGACAGCATGATAGAGAGATGAAAGAGGAGAGCTTCACATCACATGGTGGAAAGGAAAAAGAGATTTGAAGAAGCTGAGAAGGGACCTTTCTGGTTACTCTCACAGTGACCTACCTCTTCCACCAGGCCCCACCTCCTCAACAGCAAGTTGGCTATAGTGCAGTTACCTTCTAGTGGTCCCACTTATGATTATGATCCCATCAGGCTTTAGAAGGATAGGTAAGTTTCTGTCACTGGCCCCTAAAAGACTCATGCACATCTCTTTATGCAAATTGTGTTTAGTCCTTCTCTAAGCATTCCAAAGTCCTAATAGTTCCATCATTACTAAAGATTTCAAGTCCAAAATCTCCTTTGAGACTTAAGGCAAAATCTTTGCAGCAAGCCCCTATAAAAATCAGAAAGAAAGTTAAACACTGCTGACATACAATACACAGAGTAAACATTTCTATTCCAAAAGGGAAGCATGGGGAAACAGAAACTATTAGGATCAAAGCAAGATTGAAACCCAGCAGGGCAAACATTAAATCCTTTTTTTGAATTTGTAGTTCCCTTTCTAGCACTCAGGGCAAGTTGTGGCAATGAAATGTGAGCTCCAAAAGCTTGAGCCTCCACATACCTATGGCATTACTGATAGTTGCAGCTCTCATAGCTTCTCTCTTGTGCTGGCTTTGCTAACTCTTGCTTTTTTAGAGTCACTGTCATAGCTTGAAGTACTGTCTTCTCAGGGGCACACTGCCTAGCCTCCTAGGCCTTCTTTTGAAATTTAATCCTGACCCCACAGCTTTTACATTATGCATGCCCATAAAACTAGCACCATATGAATTTCCCTCATAAGACTGCTTTCATTGTGTCCCATAGTTTCCGATATGTTGTATTGGCATTGTCATTTAATTGTAGAAACTGTCTGATTTCTTCCTTAATTTCCTCTGTGACCCACTGGTTGTTCAGAAGGAGAATGGGGAAAAAAACAAGAACCAAAATAAAGTATTTAAAGGTGCAAATTCCCAATGATGAATATCATTATATTGTATACCTTAAATGTACCCATATAATTAATAATATAAAAAATTGTTCACCATCATTATTTATGAGGGAATACAAATTTAAAAGTATGGTGATTAAGAAAAAAACTAGCACCATATGGATGATGCCAAGGCATGCCACTTATTGGAGCAGTAGCCATGCCCTTAGGCACTGTGGCCTCTATGTACCTGGGTGGCTGTACACTGTGAAATGAATCCCAGGGAAACAATTACCTAGATGGTCTTCCTTTCTCAGGCATGGTGTCCCAGGGCTCTCTTCTCAAATGAAATCTTTAAAAGCCTTGCATCATTTGGTCTTGGATGAGGAGAATCTTGCTGATTCCCCCTTCAGGGCATCATTTGTATTGTCCTGCTATAAAGTAATTTGCCTCTATTTAATGTTAATATTTTCAGCAACCAAGCTCTCCTTTGCTCCAACTTTACAGGTTCTGACTTTATAGAGTCAGAAAAATTTTCAAATTACACAATTTAGCTTTTTACTCTTGCTTCTCATATAGATCATCCAACAAAAGGGGAGGGGAAGCAGTACCCATACCACAGCCTTGATATTGGACTGCCAATAATAAAATTTCCTCTGACAGATTAATTTATCCAGTACTGCTAATTTCAGTATCCCACAAAATCTCCGACAAATTTTCTGCCAGAATATAAGAAAAATGACCTGAAGTCCAATTGCTAACTAAGTCTTTGTGCCCAACTGAAAACTCATGAGCCTTGTCATTATAGTCTGCATTTCTATTAGCATTCTGGTCTTCTAAGCTGTGACCAGAATTGCCAATCAAGCTTGGCTTTCAAGATCTTAGGGTTTCTCTGTCTGGCATCTTCAAGCCCTTCCAAACTCTTCCCAAGGCAATTCCAAAGGCTTCTGAATATTCAGGTCATATCATAATAAGGACCCCACTTCTCTGGTACCAAAATCTCTTTTACTTTTTTTTTTTTTTTTGGTACCAGGGATCAAACTCAGGTCCTTGTGCTTGCGGCTCTTAGTTACTTTTGTCATCATAGAGACCCAACACCCTATAACTTCAACTTAAAGGAGGTGAAGATTGTTTTGGCTTATGGTTTGTGGAGGTTTCAATACACACTTGATCTTAGCCAAAAGGTCGAGAAGTGATTGTGGAGGTTTCAATACAGAGTTGACTGGCTACAAGGCAAGATAGCATGGCACAGGGGCAGGCCACAGAGAATAGCCAGTCATGGCATGGCATGCAGGAAGCAAAGAAAGTCAAAAGAGCTAGGAAGGGAGATATAAAGTTCTAGATCACACCCACAGTGACTTGACTCCTCCAATGAGGTTTCACCTCCTAACAGCAAGCTATAATGCCCAGTAATCTAATCACTTTCAGAAAGTCCCATGTGTGATCCCATAAGGCTTTAGGAGGAAATCTAGATATAAGCCATAACATTCATATTGCCTTATGTTACTATCTGATATGACTACCTACTCTAAATGTATCTTATACATTTCCTGTGCTAGACCTGGAATCCATTTCTCCAGTCTTTATTTCTTTCAGTGGGACATAGCATTAGGAGACTGTGCACTAGAAGTGTATCTGTGCTAGGATGCTCTTTACTTAGTTATTGCTTGTATGTTTTTAGAGATTTTAGTTGGCACAATTAAAGAGGAAATATATAGAAAAAGATTCATAAATTTGTATGATACTTTTAATTCAAATTTAAGTTTTTGTTTACTGAATTTAAAAAATTTATTTATGTCCTCCTCTTTCCTCTCTTCTCTCATTTGAAAAGTATAGATGTCAAAAATATGAAAGTTAATAGAATTGGAACATCCTATAATTTCTAATTTGCTTTGTCCCATGTTAGCCATACAATAATCTCAAAATAGCTAGAATGCTGCAACCAATAGTATAATAAATAAAACAGTATTTGGGAGTTTTCTTTGGTTATTTTCAACTAACATTTAAAAATTACTTGTATTAATTCCTGTCAAAGTGATTTTACCACCAACTGGTTAAAATATGTTTATTTTATTTTATTTCAAATGATAATGTTAATTTTTTATTTTGAGACAATTTTAGGCATATTGAAGGGTTACAAATATATCCTTCACCTAGCTTGCACTTATGTTAATATTTTCACCCCAGAAAGAATGGCTGCTATAAAGAAATCAACCAATAATAAATGCTGGCTGGGATGTGGGGAGAAAGGAACCCTTCTCCATTG
Organism: Heterocephalus glaber; assembly: GCF_000247695.1. The sequence goes on along the minus strand of NW_004624819.1, from coordinate 4,401,973 downwards.
TTTGTGGGAGTGCAGACTGGTGCAACTACTGTGGAAATCAGTATGGAGATACCTCAAAGAACTAGGGCTAGAGGTTTCATTTGACCCAGGTATTCCCCTGCTGGGTATCTTCCCAAAAGAATTAAAAGAATCATACCACAGTGATATATGCTCACCCATGTTTATAGGAACACAGTTTGTAATAGCTAAAGCTTAGAAACAGCCCAAGTGCCCATCAACTGGAAACTGGATAAAGAAGATGTGTTGTTGTTTTTTTTTCCCATAAAATGGAGTACTACTCAGCCATAAAGAATGAGAAACTAGAGACATTTATAGGTAAATGGATGCATATTGAGGCCATACTCTTAAGTGAAATAAATAGGACACACATATGTAAATACCAAATAGTTTCTCTCATGTGAGAAACTGAAAGTGTAAATAAGGATTAAAATGATTAAAATGAGTAATTGATAATTTGAAATAGGAAGAAAACTTCCAAATGGGTAGGGATGGTGGGAGGGGAAGGGGAAAGGAAAGAAGGGAAAGGAAAAATTATGAGAAAAGAAAAAAAATGGAAACAAAGTGTTTGTAAATAGGGAAGGGTGCAGGGGGTGAAGGGAGCACAGGGAATGGGGAAAAAATAAGAATCAAGATACATCATGTACAGGTACATACAGCCAGTGATAATATACCTAAAATGTACAAATAAAAGAATTTAAGGAAAGCAAAATTTTATATAATTGTAGAAAATTTATTAGAACTAAGATATTAACCATGGTTAAATACTATTAACTAAAGCAGAATACTTACTGTGCTCTTATATTTTTGTACTCATGTTCTTTTTCATTTCCATGACCCTACACAAAATCCCACATCGTACTCAGTTTTAATGGCTACTTAGTCTTCTTCCATACATGGCAGTTCCACTGTCATTTCTTGTCTTTAATAACCTTAACACCTTCACAGAATGCTGACCAATTATTTTATAAAATCCCTCAGTTTTGTTTTGTGGACATTTCCTCATAATTAAATTGAACATAAACATCTTTGAGAAGTATGCCACAAAGGAGACACGATCATCTGCCTTTCTCTCAGGTTTTAATAGTGTTAATATGTCTTATTGGTGATGTTAACCTTGATCACTTGGCTAAAATGCTGTCTTCTGTGATATTCTATTATAAAGTTACTACTTTTTTCCTTTATAATCACAATGTTTTTAGAGAGATAGCTAACATTAAGCAAACATTCTATTTCTTAAACTTTGCAGAACTTTAACATCCATTAGTGGATCTTGCTAGCCTAAATCAAGTGAGATGGTAGCTACCATCTTCCTTAGAACCATGGTTGATGGTCATCATTGGAAAAATTTGAGGGAAAAAGATAATAGTAGAGCAAATACTATGAGTCTACACTGATATAAAAAAATAAGCAACATATCTTCTTCACAGGAGAATTCTAATATAATAAATGCCCAAATCATTGAATACACACTTCTCAAAAGAAACACAAATGGCTGACAAATATGTGAAAAAATTCTTAGTATTATTAGCCACTGGGGAAATACAAATTAAAACTACAAGGAGATATTTTCTTACCCCAGTTAGAATGGCTACGATTAAAAACATAATAATGACTGGCAAGTATGTGGATAAAAAATGTTAAGTAAATAATGTCTTAAGAAAATAACCTGAATTTGAATTAAAAATATGAAATGGACTTACTAACATTTTTCTATATATTTTCCTCTATATTGTAGTAACTAAAAATCTCTAGAAATAGATACTTTTGTGTCTATCTTTATTGTGGTACTATTCACAATACCTAAGATACAGAATCGACATTGGTGCCCATATGTGAATGAATGGATTAAAAAAATGTAGATCTACACAATGGAATATTACTCAACTATAAAGAATAAAAAACTCCTGTGATTTGCAGCAAAATGGGTGGAAGTAGAGGAATTTATTAAGTGAAACAAGCCAGACACAGACAAGTGCTACATGTTCTCTCTCATAAGTAGAAGTTTAAAAAAATTTGCTTGAGTATTGCATAGTGATTATTAAAAGTTTAGAAGGGAAAGATAGGGTGGATTTAAAAAATGCTCTATTTGCTCAGTATACAGTGTATACATGTGGTGAAATATCACACTGACCTCCATTAATGTGTACAATGTTATTCAAAAATAAAATAGAAAAAATACAGAATGTTAAGAGGGTAAATCTTATGTTAAGGATCCTTACACCGCCCCCCCCCCCACACAAGCAAACCTGATACAAAAACAAAGGAACAGAAGGAGAGTGCTGTCTGTCTGTTACCTTTACTGTAGTGAAACTGTCATGGGTGTTTGCATGTGTCCAAGCTCACCAATATGTGCACATTAAATATATGCAATTCTTTGCCTGCGAATTACACGTCAGTAAAGTTCTTAGAAATAAATATGTTATTCAAAAGATAAAAAGAATAAAAGGAAAAGAAAAAAGAAAAGAAAGAAGAAGAGAAAGTGGGAAATAGAAAAGCACCATGATTTTCACATTTTGGGGAGATAGCTAGAAGAGGCATATTTGTACTCTGAGTAACTACTTTGAAGATAATGATATATGTGTGTGTGTGTGTGTGTGTGTGTACTATAAGTGTATTAACTATTCTTATTCTCTTATTATTTTGTTATGAAATTTTGTTTTATTTTCACATAAAATAAAAAAAGAAAGAAAAGCACCATGAAAATGCAGGGAAATAATCACCACAGGCCAGATCCACTAATTGATATCAAACAGCATTTTCTTTTAGAAAACTGAAAGGTGCTTTAAAGATTTACAATTTAGAACATGTAACTTATCTTTAAATATTAATTTTAGAAAACACTGAAATTAAATTCAATACATTTTAATTATCAAATTGAATTCATAGTTAGAATTGTTTGGGGCAGTATCATATAATAGGGATTTTATATCCAAGACATTTTCATTTGTAATTTTTTTCCACTGTTGGACAATTTTTTATAAACTTAAAAAAGCTAATAGGGGCCGGAGGTTTAGCTCAGTGGTTCCACCACCTGTCTCACAAGCGCAAGGTCCCAAGTTCGATTCCAGGTACCAAAAACAAAACAAAACAAAACAAAAAACTATTGTACATGTTTATGATGCATAATGTGAAAATTTCATGTATGTATACAATGTGGAATGATCACATGAGTTTAGTTAGCATTTCCTCTTCTCATCTATCATTTTGTGTTGAGAACCTTCAAACTCATCTCTTCTATGTATTTATAGAATATATAGTAAATTGTTGCATAATCACCCTGCTAAGTTGTAGAACACTTATACTTTTTCCTCCTATTTATATTATAGCACCCATTATCTGACTTCCCTTCTTCTCCCCATTACTATTTTCCAAACCTCTACCATCCATTATTCTATTTTCTATTTCTATGAAATAAGCTTTTTTTACCACCCACATACATTTTCATTTTATCTACATTTGTTCTTCTTTCATGATAAATGAGATGATTACTAAAAAGTGTATTCATCAACATCTCAGAAAATACACTATTCAAAAGAGCAAATATTATTAAAACAATTTGTATTACAAGGCTATCTAATTTCTATAAAAGAAAATATATTTTAATATATTTAATATATTAAAATATATTTTATTGTTTTTATATTTATTTATGATTTCTAAATAGAAATATATTTTAATTTCAGAGGAGAAATATTGGTTTCTGAATTTTTAAAGATGAATCAATATAAATATTGCTTGTTTTTTGCTTAATAAATACGTTAAATTAGGGCTAACTCCTTTAATTTTTTGGTTGACAGAAATTGATCAGAGTTACTTAAGCAAACTACATTGGCTTACCAATTCCCTTTTATATTAATAAAATCCATGTAGAATAGCCTTTTGTATCCTGAAAGCAAACACAAACATTTCATTCACCCTGTACTAGATTACCAGAAAATAAACGTGTATTTTATGTATAGAGCACAAGAATAAAAGGAGCAGAAAAAAAAATAAAGTTTCTAAAGATTTGAAGTTTAATATTTCAACAATGAAAAGATTATGATCCTGCTCATCTTTTTTTTCTGCCCAGCATTGAATGTATTTGTATATGAATAGTGGAGAGACAGAAATATTTTCTGCTGACCTTATTTTTATTTATTTTTTTTTTGGTACCGGGGATGGCCTTGACTTACTGTATTTACACAGTGTTCACCAGTTCCTGAAAACATAAGTGTAAAGTACAAATTTTCTTTTTGACAGTTTATTGTATGAAAATAGTTTCAATATTTCAAGGGAGAAAATAAGGCAAATGAATGAGACAAGAAACAAAATGTATGGAAGGAAGGATGGTTAAGAATAAGGTCAGCAGAGGGCCGGGGATTTAGCTCAGTGGTTTCGCCGCCTGCTGCGCAAGCGCAAGGAACCAAGTTCGATTCCCGGTAGTAATACAGTAAGTCAGTTTAATCAGACAAAAGCAGCAGAATATTTCCGCAGTAATCAATGTAGATGACATATATTTTTCACAAATAAAAGAAGGAAAGAGGATAGTGATTTTCTACAGAATACCATTCTGCTTATAGAACACTTCAATAATCCAGTCATATCTCTTTCCTGGTATACTTCCCCAAAATGTATAGACTCAATCTAATTGTAAGAAAACATGACAAACCTAAACTGGAGGACACTGGATAAAGTCACTGTAGTGGATCCTGCTATACTGTAGAAAAATCTGCTTCTACAGTCCAGTAGAACTTGACATAAAACCTGGACATAGGATATGAGACTCCCGTGTTCACCCCCTTCCACCGGGCCACACAGACTCTTATACAGAAACCTCAGTGCAAAAGGAGGGTTTGAGCAGCAGGGTATAGGGGATAAGATGTCAGCATGTGAAAAGTTTGTTTAGGGAGGAAAAACCCCATTATTCTAGCTGACTATCTTCACAAACATAAAATCTAGAAGACTGCTTAAGGTAATTTGAAGCCACTAAATACCTTTAAGAATGAAAAACTCAATATTTACTGAACACTTATGTGCTGGCCATTTTGAAAAATGCTTGTAAATACAAATGTATTGAATATCTATTGCTTTTTCCACTGGAAATTTCTCCTTTGGTAATGTTATTTCCTCTCCTCCCAGACCACCTGCCCCTGCCCCATCCCATCTCTCTCACTGATAAAAGATATATATATATATATATATTTGTAATAATCATATTATAACATGTTATAAACTGACCCAACCCCATTGGTCACTCTTAGTTCATTTTAATGGTGGACACTAAACTGAGTCAGTGAATCTTTTCTTAATTTGGACTTGAAACTAAGAGTTGTGTATTGAAGCAATAAAATTTGAACAATGTACAAAATTATATTTTATGCCTCAAGGATTAGGAAAAATGTAGATGTCTTATGTAAGAGATAATTAGACAAACATGAAAGGGGAACATAGATGAAACATAGGGTGTTCTGATATTGCTTAAATATTCTGGTTACAATTATTGTTGGAAGTTCAGATATACTCATATTTTTGATCTAACAACATAGTCTATAATCTTTGAAATAAATATCCATATTTTGCTAGTTGGAGCTTTGTTTCAGCCATTTGCAAATAAAAGAATTAATACAATGGTCTTTGCTTTCATACAATAATTCTGGAAGTGCTATGTAGGACATTTTAAGACAAAAGTGAGTAATACTGGGAATAAAAAGAGGAAATAGGAAAAGAGGTTAGATAAAAATGGATTAGGTTTGATGAAGTAGAGCTGAGTAGGAGTCCATTTGTAAGAAACACTGTGTTACAAGATTTCAGATCAGTGAAAGAAATGGGCAACAGTGTTTGAAAAAAGAGCTCGAAAAGTAAGCATGGGGTAGAGGAGAGAGCTAGACAAGAAGCAGTTAGGGAGAAACAGGTCTAGAATTAAGCTACAAATAAGAGAAGGAAAGAAGTAATAGTGATTAAAGATTTGAAAGGTTCTGAAACATGAAAGAAAAAGTGGAAGGGGAAAATGAAATAATGGTACTCATGTGGAGAACCATACAGACCTCTAGTAGATCACTTATTTGGAAATCTGAATAATAAAATTATCCAAATAATGGAATTGTTTTGAAAATGGTATTTTATAGTCATCCATTTAAAAAGGAAATTGCCAATGTACTATTTTAAAAATGCTTTTCTGCAGCAATAATGATGCAATGATGGCATGATTTGTTTTCCCTAGGTCTTAAACACTTGGTCCATGAGATTAACTTTGCCCAAACCACGGGATGTGCAAGGGAACCATGACTTAACAGAAGCAACATCCTAGTGGTCTGATTGATCAGATTTGAGAAATGGTAGTTCCTATTGTTATGTCTCCATAGTTAAAATTTTTTTCAAACATTAAATTACTACTATATAAATGTCTATTATATGTTATATATATTTTACTATTTATAAATGTTTTCATAATAGTAATTTAATACTTTAAAATATTACATGTGAATAATTTCTTATTCTATGAGGAATAGGGAATCTAAGGGCTAAAATTTGAGAGATGATAGGGCTACATCATGTCAAGCAATAGGAGCATAAGAAACTTTGGGAGTTATACAATTGTAGTAGAGTGTTCCTCTCAAAACAAGTTAGATTCTGTTCCTTCCAGTTAATCATCTTTAAAATGAGTTTCAAGTTTCTAGGAAAGAGCATGGATATGAGGGAATCAACATCAACAATTTTACCTGTGACTACAAAATGAGCAATAGCAATCTTCCAGGAGCCACACTGAGGACCTGAGATTGTTAACTGTGATATGTCAACTAAAATTGATCAACAAACAAACTCCTAGTAGATTCCTGGAGCATTTCTGGTTGTGTCTGAATAATTGCTATGTATGCCACAAACTGAAGAGGGAAGACCCACCCCAGGTGTGAGTGGTACCAACCAGCAGACTTGTAGCTTGGATGGAATAAAAAGGGAAAAGCAGAAAGAAATCTTCTTTTTGCTTCTTCAGAGGAGTTCAAGTCTTCATCATTGCCTTTGCATATTCGTCTCCAGTTCCTTCAGACTTCCAGGATAAACTCTTCATCCTTGCATTGCAGACCCTTCAGCTTTCTGAAATGGTCTTGCACTGGGCTCTGCAGTGATCTCTAGACCTCTGACCTTCACCTGGATTCTCTAGCTCTCTATCACATCTACATCTTTTTGCATTCTTCTACCCCTCATTCCACTTGTGATCATTGTTAGACTACTTAGTAAATCCATTATATCATCATTTATATCATATCACATCCTATCATATAATATCATATCATATCATCTGTTCCCCTAGTAAAACCCTAAAACAGGATACATTTATTTTGTTTTTCAAAGAGAGTATTAAATAATACAAAAACCCCAAAATATGTCTAAAGACATATTATTTCTCTAATCCTGTCCATCTGTTTCACACATTGCCAAGAATGAAGGGATGAATGCATTCAAAGTGAGAGGGAAGTACTTTGAGGGAGCTTTTACTATAGTAATTTTTTTAAAATTGAAGCATTCTCCGTATGTTTTGATTACACCTCCTAGTATGTAAAATATGTACTTCTACAGATAGTCCCTGAAGTTCAATGGGACAACTTAATGTTTCAACTCGATGATAGTGTGAAAGCAATATGCATTCAGTAAAGGAACATATTTTGACTCTTGAACTTTGATCTTTTCTGGGGATAGAAATGTGTGACACGATGATCTCTTGTGATGTTGGACAGTGGTGGCAACTCACAGCTCCTAGTCAGCCTCACAAACACAATGATACATAACTAATACTCTATAATGTACTCTGCTGCTAGCAGTTTGGGGGTGTAGGTATTCAATAAATCACATGAGATATTCTACACTTTATTATGAGACAGACTTTGTGTTAGTTAATTTTGCTGAACTTTGGATTAATATAAGTGTTCTAAGCCTATTTAAGGTAGGCTAGACTAAGCTATGGTGTTTGGTAGGTTAGGTGTATTGAATGTATTTTTCATTTATGATATTTTCTACTTATAATGGGTTTACTGGGATATAAGTGTACTATAGATTGAGGGGCATTGTATGTAAATATAAATATCCACATACACATATATACACACATAAACAAAATAAGGAATTGATTCATGAAGTTATGAATTGTGAAGAGTTTCAAGTTATGCAGTGAACAAGCTGGAACCTTAGGAGAGCCCATGGTATAAGTTTAAACCAAATTCATAGAATCAGTGGTATAAGTCCCAGTTTTAGAGCAGGAGGAAATCATTCTTCCAGCTCAAGTGGTCCAGCAGTATAAGTACTTTCTGATTCATCCATTTTGTTCTAGTCTGGTCTTTAGTGTATTGGATGAGACCCACCCACAGGAGGAAGATCTTGTTTATCAATGTTAATGTCATCTTCACAGACACACCCAGAATAGCATCTGATCAAATTTCCAGGCTTTCCAGGGCCTTATCAAGTCGACCCATAAAGTTAGCCATCACAGTTGAAGAAATAATCATTTTTAATTGCTTTACCAAATTCCTTCTCTTGTTTTGTCTACAGAATGACTAGAAGAGTGCATGGAAAATATTTAACTCAGATTTAAAAAAAATAAGTTATACTTAAAAATGATGAGAATTTTGAAAAACTTGCTTTAAAATCTACTGCTTGTCATGCTTTTAATCTCTTCTATTTTCTTAGAGATTTTACATACTAAAAGCAATGTCAAGTTGGGTATAGTTAAGTAGAATAACAAATCTCTGGATTTTTGTTTACAGTATTCTTTAAAGACTTCAGTAGAGGTTTATGCATTCTGTTTCACTGAGATGTGTGCCTGTTTTTAAATGTGTTTCATTGTCCTCTGGTTATATAATGAGCTGCTGTAATTTTTATCATCAATTTCTTCTTTTTCTTTGTATATGTATTTTTATGCCTGACTTCCTAACATAAAATTTCACAAATATAAGCTGAATAAAATTAGCTAATGTATTGCCCAAATGGAAAATATTACCCCCTGAAGATTACTTTGTTTCTTCAAGAAGCACACCATCTACTTAATTTTAGTCTATTTTTCTTAAAGAAGATAGTTTTATACCAGCTACTTTTATAATTATTTGTATGATTTTTAAAAATATGAAAATGGAGACACTTCCTTCAAATGAATGAGAAATGTAGAATTTTTTTGAAAAATAAAAATAATTTACTTAAAACATCTCTCTCTCAGGGTACATTTAGACAGCATGATATTTTGAGACTCATTAGCATTTCTATTTTGGATTCATTAAGCATAGAATCCTACTGGATAAAATATGTATGCATACATGCATGTATGCTTTATTTATTATTTTGCGTTTGCAGAGAAAAAAGGTCCAGAAAAGGACAAGAGAATATGGCATTCAAACAAATGGAAAATTCTTGGAAACAATTTTCATATTACTTCCCTGAGTAGTTCATAGAAAAGTAAGACTGCATACTTCAAAAAAGAGGCACTACTAGGTTTGCAGAAGTTTATGGGAAAAACTAAGAAAATAAGTTTGTTGTTTACAACTTTTCATATACTATGATAAATTACAGTTATTTTGTTCTCATTATTGAAGAGATGATAGTAAAATCAGAGACCTTAGGAAAAAAAACCTTGAGAAACTCTAATAAAAAGAGCAACTCTGAGTTCACCCACTGGGTCAACCTCTTGGTCCCCATTTGAATTGGAAGGCTGAATGTTATCAAATACTTTACATTATTGAATGAAGCTGAAGGTTGAAATTTTGTTTGTGAAGTCCATTTTTGTGCAGTGAGAAATAATGCAAAATATGTAAATGAAAACATTCTGTGAGCCAAAATATATGGCAGCCAATTTATAACATCTATGTAAGGTTATGCTGATTCTGGCTTCTAACCTAGTTCCAGTACTCCACTATGATCCCATGCTCTAATAATAACTACCTCTAGGTTATGACTTAGGAGTTAATAATAACAATACACATTTATAAAGTGCTTAGTAACATATCATTCAATCATTGAGTCTATAGAACTACTGTGTTACTGACCTTACATTCAGTGAAAAAATTGAAGAGCAGAGGTACAAAATATGTTTAAATTCATTAAACTTGAAAAGGGAAGTTGGGTAAAACCTCCAGCATCAACAAGACAACCTTGGTAGTGGTGACCATTATGTTTACTTTTAGATGAGTACTTCTGGTCATGGGATATTAAGTGACTTTTCTCAAAATTTCCCAAGTTGTGAGTACTGGACAACAATATTATATTTCTTTCTCTCCAACATGTGTCTTTCTCATCAAACCAGATTGCTTTGAATTTTTAAGTGTCTTGTCTCAGAATCAGTTATTCCAGTGAGTCCTATCAAAGACGGTAAAGCATTTGCTTTGTCTTCTATCCTAATCAGTGTGTCAGCAGTGCATGAAGTGATTTTCTCAAGAAAGTGTATGAATTTCTTCAGTTACATTCTTCTTCAGAAATCTTAGGTTTAAAACACTTTAGTGAGAATACATTGTTTTTTTTCTGATGTATTTATTCAATCTTTGGCTTATATATCAAAAAGAACTTCATTAGAAAAATTTCTTTCTAGTATTTCAAAGATTTAAGGAAAATTTAAAGACTTAAGGGGAAAATATTGGTTTACTTAGATACTTGCCCAAATACCTCACAAATCTTAGAGAACCTGGAGAATTTATCTCCAGGGCCTCATAAAGGAATATAACTGTTTTGCCAGAGAATAGTTATCCTGGTTTCAGAGACTCCTAGTAATAAAATGTCAAGAATCATGATTTTGTTGACGTTAAATGCCACCTACTTCAGTCTTTTCTTAAGTGTTTCCGCTTAGAAACATGTTAAGAAAAGCAGTTACTCCTGAAGCTACTTATCTTCATAGAATTGTCTTGTTCACATTATACATCTTGAGAGACGTGATTTAACATTCTTTTATTATCACGGTATAAATATGAATGTTCACCTAGAGGCCTTTGTTTTTAACATGGATATTCCAGAGGCTGAACTTAAATCAGATTTAATGGAGTGATTTATGAACTCTGTGCTACACTGACACACAATTTATGTGTTTGAGGTTTCAAGTCACTCACTTCATCTGTTTTTATGTGGCAGTCTTGATTTGCCCTGTTGTGCCAAAAATCGAAGTTTGGGCCCTACATATTTCAGACTCATATTTTTGTTATTGTTGTTGTTAAGACTGCAAAGCAGATAGCTGTCTATAGTTGTAGGTATAATCACTTTCCTCAAAACACATAATTTTTTAAATGAAGGCAATTATTTTTCTGTTGTAAAGCATAAATCCTATAAAATAGTCATCTTTTATAATTTACTATATATATTCTAAAAGTTGTTTGAAAAGACTCACCTTCTATCTGGTTTCATTTATATACCCATTACCGTTTTCAATTTGTAAAAAATGAACTGCCTTTTTATAAAATGTAAATCTTTGAGTATTTTTATTTTTAAAATATACTGACAAAGGGAATTATACTTTTCTAATAAATATGCACCAAAATATTACAAATTATGTAAATGACTATTATGGTAACTAGAGCTTTAGTTAGCAATTAATACTAGAGAAGAAATATGGCCTCATGTAAGATTTCCTGGTTGAGTTATTTGAAACTCAGGCTCTAGATTTGAATCTAAAGTGACTCAATTTTGTTTCACATTTTAATTTGTTTACATTAAATACAAATAATTGGTGCCAAATAGAATGAATAAAACCATATAGTTGAACTGGTGAATGTTCTCTAATATAAATGTGTTAGTCTCATATAGTAATAGAAACTGGAATGGGTTTCAAAAGTCATCTAATTCAATCTCTATGAATCTTTTCTTTAACACCCTTGGCTAATGCTTACCCAAGACCTCATTAACTCTTCCAGATAAGGTGGTGGTTTCTCATGGACAGCATGTCTGATTACTGAGATGCTGCTGCCTAATACTGAACCAAATGGTGTCTCTCTGGCTTGTCATTTCAAGTTCAGTTTCTCAGAGTTATCACCATTATTATATGATTGCCTTTCAAGTACTAAAGGACAATTAACGTCTTTTCTGATACCATTTCTTTTCACTAATTCGCTCAACCATTATTTGAATGATACATTTCAAAAACAACCGTCCATGTCACATTTCCCCAAACACACCAGAGTATACTAAGTTATATCTTTCATAAAGAACCCAAAATGATCATTACATTCCATGCATGCTCTGATCACCGCAGTCCACTGGGGCTATCATCTCTTGTGATCTTAGTATGAACTTCTTTTATCATATGCTTATTATGTACTTTCATTTGCAATTACATAGTTGGATTTATTTCTATTAAATCTGAGGTCATTGTATACTTTTTAAAATGATAAAATATGGTTGAATGATGATATTTGTGTGTTTGTGTGTGTTTGTGTGTGTATGTGTGTGCATGTGTGTGTGTCTCCAGACTGTCAAAAAGATTAAAGTTTAATTACAAATATCTGTGTTTGGCACATTTATTGGCTTCTTTTCTTCTTATTTTCCACTTATTTCATTTGTGTATCTTTTATAAAAAGGAACTGGTTGAGAGTAATGTATGAAATGTTTATGGAAATGCTTTAGAAGTCAATTCTATTTGGGTTATTCACAAATTAATTCTCTATTTCTGTCTATAAGCTAATTCATTCAGATGATGAACTAATCCTTAAACTCATTTATAATTTTTGAATGGTCACTATACTCAAGACACTCATACAAACAAGAGCAAGTGAATATTTCTTCTTCTACAGTCCTTCTCCAGAGAACTGATAATGAACTGGGAATAAAAAAGATATAAGTACCATCCATCCATCCACCCACCCACCCATTCATTCATCTAGCCATCTATCCATCCATCCATCCATCATACATTAGGACCATAAAAGATTTCCTAGATATTTTCTTACTCTCTTGTAATATAACTTGGGATTCAGCTCATTAGTGTTAATATTTTTTTAATTGTTTAGTGTCAAGATTATTCTCCTGGATAAAATAGTTGAAAGTAAAATAGGAATTGAATGATACTTCTTTGAGTCTTCCAACATTTTCAACTACTTGGAGATATTCTGGTCGTCTTTCTATTATGATTCCAATACAATCAGCGAACATACTTTTTCTCTTAAGTTTATGAAGGCTTTTAATGGCTTTATGATCTATCTCTATGTTCCATGTACATTAGAAAAGAATGTGTATTCTGCTATTTTTAGCAGCAGTGTTTCATAAATGTTGATTAGATCCTGTTATTTAGTCATAGTGTTGACTTTTCCTATGTCTTGCTTTTTTTTTCTACAGTTAATCAATTTTTAAGAAAAGAATGTTGAAGTCTTTAACTGTAATTCTAACCATGTCTGCGCTCAGTTCTATCAGTGCTTGAATCACATGTTTTGCAGTCCTGTTTGGTGCTATATTTTTAGGATCATTATGTCTTCTTGGTACACTGACCTTTTTTTATTTTTGATCTGTTTCTGTTCTAGAGTCTCTAATCATGTCTTTCATTCTGCTCACCATCTCTGTAGTTATCTGGGAAATTATTTCTGTTTTGAATTTTTCTAGAGCCTCATTTATCTGTTTTTTTACTTCCTGTGGTATCAGTTCAGGGTGTCCAGGTGGTTGATTATCAGATTTTTCCACTCATTTCCCCCAGAATTTGCCTTTGGTGAGCTGGAAGTCTGGGTTTGTGCCTTGCTTAAATGTCTTCTCATTTCTAATTTTGTTGGTGGTGCTGTTTTTTGGTTTAATTCCTGGGTTGATACTTCAATATTACTTACTGTGAGCATCGTTATTACTTGTGTTTAGAGCTCTTATGGAGTGATGGCTTCTCAGAGATATCTTCTAGGTTTATCTTATCTTTTTAGGCTTTGAGTCTTTAATGACTCTTAGGCAATCTTGTTTTCAGTATACCAGAGAGGACAACTGATTAGATCAATCATGACACCTTAGCCCAGTTGCTACAATCAGCAACAACAATAGCATCAAACACAGCTTAGAAAATGACAATATGTGGTAGCAATTAGTCTGTCATCTTTAGGGAACTAGATCAAAGTCAAAGACCAGCCCAAAATATGTTTGTAGTAAATAAACCCTTCAATATAGCAAATTTACTCTTTGAGATAAGGATATAGAAGACGTTGGGAAGGGAGGAATAGAGAGATAGAAGGAGAGGAAAAGGTTACAAGTGAGGCCAGAGGAGATGGGAATATCACACATATTGAAGGAAACTGTTGAAGACAGGAGGAAAAGACAGAATGAAGTGACACTGACAAGAACAGGACAAGGTAACAGCCATAGGGAAGCTAGAAGCTGTATTCACCTTCCTATAAGAATAGTGACAGTCGAGAGAAGGGAAGAGAGAGAAAAATAATCTGAAATAGGACAGGAACAGGAACAAAGAGGGACAGAAATGCAGAACAAGAGGGGAGAGATAGAAAAAAAGAAAAGAAAAAAGAGAAAATATATATAGATATATATTTTTTAAAAGAAAAAAAGGAGCCTCCCTCATGGTATGTCTCTGTTGTCCTGGTAGACAACGTGGGCAGTAGTGTGCAGACCTAAGTCTATTAGTCTCAGCAAACCAGCTGTAGTTCACTTAGATTCAGGCTGATTTCTGGCTGTAAGGCCCAAGTTGAGATCCCTGACCCCTTGAATGATTGAACTCTGCAAGGTTCTCTACAAGATGCAGGTGTCCTTCCTCCAAAGTGAGCCAGGGTTTCTATAGGAGGTGCTAATCCCACCAATTTACCAACCATGGTGGTCTGGTGTGCCTTTATTGCAGAGATTTCACTTTCCCAGTAGGTTTCAATTTTCATTGAAGAGCCTCAGAGAGGCCCTCTCTCTGTTGTTCACTTCTGTTCTATCTTTTGGATCTCAGAACTATGGCCTTGGTGCCTCTGCAGTGTGGATTCAGATACCGTGTGGCCCACTCAGCAGCGAGCTCCTGCCACATGGCACTGGTGTCGGCAGGACGGAGGGTCTCACATTTACCTTTTTATCATGTCTTTCTCTGTCTGCTGTAGTATTTTTTCCTAAAATGTACTTAGCTGATAATTACTACTATTGGTTTCCTTTAATGTTTATCTGATCATTTTACCATCCTTTTACTTCCAATCTATCTATATTGTTATATTTGAAGTGAATTTCTTATAGACATCCAATATTTTGGTCATTTTAAAAAATTTACTTTTTAAATGTCTGTCTTTTAATTGGCCCATCTACTACTGACCTATTTATTTCAAGCATTGTATTGTTAGCTGTAAATTTTCATTTAGTTCTTTCTATCTTTTATTTTCTGCTGAGGTTTATGATCATTTTCACTGTTTAAAGCATGTTTATTTCATAATTTTATCATTTTTGCCATGGCTACTTAAAAATATGGAAGATAATTTCAACATCTTTTTCACCTTAGTTCTGGTGCTTTTTTATTTTAAAGCATATTTCAGTTGTAAAAATACTTATTATTTTTAATTGCCACTTATAAATTGAATAAAGAATGTTACAACACATTTTGTTATATGTGTACATTGTGGAATGGCCAAGCTGAGCTAATTAGCATATGCATTATTTTACATATCACTTTTTATGATGAGTACATTTATAATCTCTCAGCAATTTTCAAGTACATAATACTTGAAGTATACACTGCTATTATCTACAGTTAATGTGCAATGCATTAGATCTCTTGAACTTTATCTCCCTCATTTCATTGAACTTTTTATTCTTTGACCAATAACAAGCCAGTCTCCTCACCAGTGTGCTTGGTAACCAACAGTCTACTCTCCTTCTATGTGTACTACTTTCTTTTAATTCCTCATATAAGTGAGCTCATGACATATTTGTCATTTCCATGGAACAGCATTTCACTTAGCATAATATATTCCAGGTTCTTCTAAGGCACACAAACAAGATTTAAGAGCATTTTCTTCTGTATTACGGTTGAGTATTGTTCCATGGTATACATTTGTACCACATTGTCTTTATTGATTTGTCTTAGCATATTCAGGCTGCTATAACAAAACATATTAATTAGTTTATAGACAATAGAAATGCATCAATCTGAAGGATGGGAATTCTAAAATAAAGGCACCAGCATACTTGTTGTGTGCAGTAAGCATTTGTTTTTCATTTGTCTGCCTTCACCATGGAAATGCGAAGCAACTTGCTACAGTCTTTTTTTTTTTTGTACCAAGGATCGAACTTGTAGCTTGCGCTTGTGAAGCAGGCGCTCTAACCACTGAGCTAAATCCCCGGCCTTCTACAGTCTTTTTTGATAAGAATACTAATTCTATTAGTGAGGGCAGTAAAGGTCTCACTCCTAAAAGTAGCACTTTGGGTGTTAAGT
The DNA here is from genome assembly GCF_000247695.1 of Heterocephalus glaber. The sequence goes on along the minus strand of NW_004624819.1, from coordinate 4,385,661 downwards.
TGTAACATAAATTTGATGGGAAACCAGCATCAGCAACATGGCATTTCACCCATAGCCTCACAAATTTATGTTCTTTTTTTAAATATACAAAACACTTTCATTCCACTGAGTATTATCTCATCCCAGCATCACCTAAAAGTCTTAAATCCAAAGTCTAGTCTAAACATCAAGAAAATCAGATATGGGTGAGGGTCAGGATAAGATACATGACAAAGCAAATTCCTATCCAGCTGTTGGCCTGTGGAATCACACAATGTACTTCCCAAATATAATGCTAGGTTGGCAGGGCTGATACTTTCATTCCAAAAGGGAGACATAGGAAATGAAAAATGGGTAATAGATTTCATCCAAATCTAAACCTCAAAGGGCAAGCATTAAATCTCAACCCTCCAGAATAATCTTTGACTTCATGTCCTGCTATTCAAATCCAGTAATGCTGAAGTTGGCCTCCCCAAGCTCTGGGTGACTCGACTCCTACAGCTTAGCCAGTAGCCACCGAAGCCCTCATTCTTGTGGATTGAAGTTATGGGCCTGTTGATTCCCAGGGTGGAATTGCATACCTGGGTACAACTGAATTTTCAGGGAAGGGGGCTCCAGTTTTCAGTGCATAGCACCATTCATCTACTGATAGACACTTAGACTGATTCTGTATCTTAGCTGTTGTAAATAATAGTATAATGACCATGAGACATGAAGATACCTCTTTAACATACTGATTGTATTTCCTTTCACTATATATTCAAGAATGGTATTACTGGATCATATGGCACTTCTATATTGAATTTTTGAGATCTATTATACTATTTTTCATAATGGTTGTACTGACTCACATTCTCACCAACAGCGTAACTTCTCCAGCACTTGTTATCTTTCATCTTCTTGATAATAGCCATTCTAACAGGTGTGAGGTAATATGTGGCTTGCAGGTTCCTGAGCTCCAAGTTTGTGGATGTGAGACAAAAATCAAACCCAAGTCCTTAGAAAATTTACCTTCTTCTTTTCACCTTTCAGAATTTTGTATCTACTGTCCAGATTTTTTAAGTGAACTCAGTGGGAAGAGTAGGAAAAATGCATCTACCTACCTTCACTTAAGTGGAAATCCTGGTGGTAAATTGATTCCACTATTTATGTTCTCCTTCACACTAGTACAACTCCATTTTTGTTTGGGAAGGCAGTTTGCTAAGGTACAAACACTTACTTCTGCAGATCCTCTATCCTGTGAAAGTGGGCATGTGATCAAATGTTGGCCCAAGATAAAAGAGCTAAAATATCCTGAGTACAACTTTGTGAATGACTATTATTCTTCTAATAAAAACAGAGAGAAGGGCATGATTCTTTTCCCCTCACATTTTGTCCTTTCTTTCTGCCTACAATGGGAAATCGTGCCTGGAGATATAGCAACTATCTAGTACACATGGAAACAAAAGCCACCCACCATGATTGGTGGAGCAGGATGCTACAAGGAGCCTGAATCTTGCCATAACTCTCTGTGCAGCTGCACTACCCCTCAGACTCCCTCCCTAAAGAGTGTTTATTATATTAAAAACTAAACAAAATCCTGTTATCATAAGCCATGCTATTTTTTTGCTGTATGCTGATTGACCTTCTGCTGAGCTCACTAAACAGAATCCTATGTTTTAACTATTCTGCTCTTTTCCATTTAATTTGGAATCCAGGTAACTTCTTGAAAATTCACTTCATGACACTTCTACTAAGGTGACTTCTGTATTCCTACCATAAAAGAGAAGTTTTGTTTGGCTGCTCTTGCACCAATTGTCAACCCCCTCTCATGGCAGGATTTAATTTTTGATTGTTTTCTTCACTGGCCAACTTCTTCAGGGTAAGCATTATGCTTAGTATCAGGTACTGTGCCTCAGTCTTTTTAGCTACAGAATAAATGGCCGTCAAGTAGACGGATAAAGCTTTCTAGATAACATTTGTACTCTGATTTGTATTTATCATTTGTAACTGTTTTCCAAGTAATCAGCTTCATAAAATAAGGCTGTGTTGGCATATTTTATTTTTCTCAATACTGTTGGAAATATCTGAGACACTGGGCAGAAATTATTGCCAAAGTTATATTAAATTACAGTTAAAAGCATTATTTCATCTGTTCTTTATGAAGTTGGCAACTCCACTCCTCCCATGGTACCAAATTTTGGATGTATATATATTTTGTGTCTAGAAACTAGTTTACAGAGCCTGAGGGTATGGGGGAGCTTCTTGAACAGCTTTTCTAGTTGTCCTGCCTTCCTGATGTTCTCATGTAATAAATGAAATCATCCTTCTGGGATCCATCTTGGAATCACTATGTGCTTTCTGTGTGGCTGCCTATACAATGCCAGGATGCCTTTATGACCATCGCACACCCTCACTGATTGTGCCTGAGAAGAAGTGAACTACTTTTCATTTTTGCTGATACATCATCTTTTGTTTCCAGTAATGAAGATGATTTATCCTCTTTTCTCTCCTTTAACTCTTGGGTGAGTTTGAGAAGATAAAGTGAGTTCCAGGGAAATTTCAAGTCTGGAGCCCTTAGAGTATTCTCAGGGAAAATTTCACTGAAGACAGAAGGAGAGACATGGGAGTCTTCTGAAACACAGCATTTCCTTTCAAAGGTGTGGCACACATTCTAATATGTTGACAAAATCTATGTAGTAAATATAATTTCATGTACATCCTTTAGTCAAAGTAGAAACTCTCTCTCTATATTATATGAAAATGTATTTTCTACTCCCAAGTATATAAAAGCAAAGGTATTACAGCACCAAGAGTCGGTGGATCCACATAGTGCTGTATTTGAAACAAAAATACCAATTACTTAAACAAAATATCAAAATGGGACTGAATTTAGCAATTCCAGAGTAAGATAAAAATATTATATCCCAACATACAAGAAAAAGCATGGCGTGTTAAGAAAGGTACTAAACTGTCAATATGTTAGTATTAAGAAAAAACATTATTTCGAGTATATATTTAATCTAATGAACCTCCAATTCTTAAAATACAATTAGTATGTAATATTAATAACTAACATAACATTTACGATGCCTTCTTCATAGGGTTATTGGAAGGATAATTTATATATAAGTGACAATACTTTAATACTTTTAAAGTACCACAAGTGATAGTTTTATCTGATACAGTTTTTGGTTTTTTT
>NW_004624819.1:4344323-4378393 GCF_000247695.1 Heterocephalus glaber | reverse complement strand
GGTTGGAAGTTATTTTCTTTTAGGGCTTGAAATACTTCACTCCAGGCTCTCCTTGATTTGAGGGTTTGTGTTGAGAAGTCTGCCATGATTCTGATGGGCTTTCCTTTACAGGTGATTTGTTTCTTTTCCGTAACTGCCTGTAGGATTTTGTTCTTCTGTTGGGTTTCTGGGATCTTGACTATTAAATGTCTAGGTGTAGATTTTTTTGATCATGGCTAGATGGAGTTCTATATGCCTTGCTTATCTGTATGTCCAATTCTCCTCCTCTGTCTGGGAAGTTTTCTACTATTACTTCTGTGAACAGTTTTTCATGTCAATTGTCCTTTCTCCTGTTTTTATCATGGACTCCTATGAGTCTTATGTTACTCTTCTTTGCATCATCTAGCAGCTGTTCAATTGATTTCTCATGGTCCTTTACTATTTTTAAGAAATCTCTGTTTTCATGGTCACTAACTGCAATCCTGTCTTCTATATCTGATATTCTATTTTCAGATTCTCTTAATATGCTCTGCATGCTTTCAATGGAGTTTTTAATCTCCTGAATATCTGTTTGAATCTGTTTCATGGTTTCCATTTCTTTTTTATGTTGGGTTATCATGGTTTCCATTTCTTTCTTATGTTGGGCATTCCTGGCTTCCAGCATGTTTCTGAGCTCATCTATTTTTTTTTTTTTTTATCAGTTTCTGTTCTAGAGCCTCTAATCATGTTTCACTCTTCTCACCATCTCTGTAGTTATCTGGGAGATTATTTCTGTTTTGAATTTTTCTAGAGCCTCATTCATCTGTTTTGTTACTTCCTGTGCTATCAGTTCAGGGTGTATAGGTGGTTGATTATCAGACTTTTGCACCTCTTTTCCCCCAGAAATTGCCTTTTGTGGGGTGGAAGTCTGGGTATGTGACTTGCTTAAATGCCTTCTCAGTTTCGTTTTTGGTACTGTCCCTGGTTTAGTTCCTGGGTTGCTATTGTGATGTTGTTTATTTTGAGTATCTTTGTTGGTCTATTTAAAACCCTTATGGAATGATTGCTTCTCAGAGGTGTCTACCAGATATAGCTGGTCTTTAGGTTTTGTATCTCTAATGACTCAGAGGCTATCTCATTTTCATTACACCAGAAAGGAAAACTGTTTAGATCAATCACAACATCTTAGCCCAAGTCATACAATCAGCAACACCATAGCATCAAATACCTCTTAAAGAATGCAATTTGTGGTAGTTATTAATCTATCACCTTTAAAAAATAAAGGGCTTCCTTCAAGGTGTGTCTCTGCTGTCACAAGAGACAATGTGGGCAGCAGTGTGCAGTTACAAGTCAATGAGTCTCAGTTAGGTAGTCCCAGACCCGTGAGATTCAGGCAGATTTCTGGTTGCAAGTCCCAAGTTGAGCTCCCTGTCCTTCTGCAGGGTTGCACTGTGCAAGTTTCTACTGCAGGTTTCAGCTGCTTTTCCCCTGAAGAAAGTCCAGCTTCCAATGACAGCTGATAATTCCTCCAATTTACCAATCATGGTGGTCTGGTGTGCCTTTATTGCAGAGATTCCCTTCACTTTTCCAGTGGGCTTGTTTTCATCAGGGAGCCTGAGACAGGCACTCTCTCTGTTGTTCACTTCTGGAGCTCAGGACAATGACTTTTGTCCCCCTGTGCCTCTGCAGTGTGTAACCAAGTAGCTGCACAGCCAAAAGGCCAGAGGCAGGGCTGGTGGGCCTGCCCAGGGGGGGTCTTCCCCACCCTTTCCTGGTGGCTGGTGGAAGGCTGGTGGAACAAGCCGGAGCAAGCAGGTCCCCGGTCAGCCTGCAACTGCTTGGCCCCACTGGGCCAGGCCCTGATACAGTTTTTAAAAAAGATAAGAAATTTTTCCAGGTGTGGTGGCGCACACCCATAATCCCAGCACTTGGGAAACAGAGTCAGGAGGATGGCCATGAGTCTGAGGCCAGCCTGAGCTCTCTATTCACTTCAAGGCCAGCCTGAAATATATAGTGAGACCATGTCTCCAAAAACCAACCAACCAAACTAAAAAAGATAGGAAATGTTAAGTAATAATTGGGTCAATAACCACAATTAGCAAAATTTAAAAATCAAACTTCAATTGGTTGTGTTCACAATAGAGGTAAAAATGTTCAAAGAAAAGTTCATGTTAAAAATTCATGTTAGTATTTATTTTTAAAAAATATTGCAACAATGTTTCTTGGTGAAAAACTCTCAAATTCAGTTCTAACCCCCAAATAACTTGTATATGGTTAAAAAGTTTAAAATTTAAAAATACAAGCATATTATTATATTAAGTGAAATAGTGTCTGAAGGCCAGTGCAAAAGAGCTGTTTTCATCCTGGTCCTATTCCTCAGTGGCAAAAAATGTTATTCAATTGTTTCTTCTGATATTTTTCTAAATATATCTTGTAGTCAGGGTTTGCAAGGGAATAGATTTAATACAGGACACACAATTTATAGGGTTATTTTATAATATTCACCCAAAAAGTCAAATGCAGAGAAGTTCAAGAGATCTGTCCACACACTAGAGATCTGAAGGATCCAACCAATGGCCTGGATTCCATAGCAATGTCCCGCACAAGTCCAGCTGAAGGTCTAGAGCCTATATCAACGTCTCAATGTCTCATGCAAGTCTGTATAGCAGGTCTGCACTGGGAAGGCTAGTAGGGGAAGCTAGAATGCCTGCACTGATGGGGTGAAGGATTGTGCCACCAGACTGAGGGATATACACTAGGGCCAGGAAGGCACACTGAAAGTGAAGATTAGAGCTCCTCCGACACAGCAGCCATTCCCAGTGATAGAGAGGACTTGAGCTCCTCTTCTGACTAGAACAGTCGATTTCACATCAGGAAAACCAGCCATGGCAAGCTTCTCCAAGAAAATCAACAGCAAATGATCTTCCCTTCTAGTTCTCTTTATGCCATTGACAACAGTACTCAGGTGGGTCTTTCATGCCCAGAACCATGCTGATTCATTTCAGTGAGGTGTTTCAAGTTGACCGTTAGTTATTCCATGCAATATATTTCTAAATTCATTTATTGCTTGGATGATTTTTAGATTCTAACATTTATTCTTCTCTAATACAATTGAAGAGTTATCTTTTTAATGCTTCCTCCTACCCTCCCATTTATCCCAAAATTCTTCTCCGGACACTGAAGTGAAATAATTCATTATTATTTAAATAATTATGCTCTTTCAAATATATTTCTTCCAGAGAACAGTAATGCTTCAAGTTACTAACTCATCCTTCTGAGACTTTATATCATATAATAACAGACCAATTTTCCACATGCCCAATTTGCCAACACAATATCTTCAACTTTTATCTTTTTCCATGTAGGTCTTTATGCTCTTTGCACACTCTGCAGCATTTCCAGCAGTTTCATAGCTGTGGCTTTGGTCTCCCTACGTTGTCTTCCTGACTCAATCTCATATTTACTGAATTTCATCTTTTGCTTTTTTAATTTATTCACAAATTTTCTGAAGAACATTTTTCAGAACCTTCCATGAAAGGGATCATGGAGCTGATTGTTCCAGAAGAATCCTGTATGAAAATGCTTTGATGTTCTTCCATTCAATATGTAATAAGAATTTGGCTAGGTAGAGTTTTGGGCTGAAAGGAACTTTTTCTCAGAATTTGAAAGTACTGTCTCTAGTGTCATTTAACATTTAGTGCTTACTCTTGTGTTCATAACTTTAAGTTTATTTAAGTAAATTTTTAGGTAAATTTATTTTAAATCTCTAGACTCTTCAGGAGTTTTCTTTTTCATCTATTAAAATCTTATAATGTTGTGCTTTAGTGTGGATCTGTGTATCCTTTGTGTTGGGTAATAGCTAGGCCTGTCTTATTAAACATTTATATTCTTTATTTCTTGGAAATTCTCTTGATTTCTTCATTTAACTCTCTTCTCTAAAATTTTCTCTGTTCTTTATAGAATTGCAACTTCTTGAATGTTGAATTTCTAGACTAATTTCTCTCTCCCTTAATTTCTGCTCAAAGTTTTGCATTCTTTTCTTTCCTGTGTATTCTATTTCCTTAACATTATCTTTCAAAGCTTCTAATGCAATGTTTAAAGTAATTACATTTAATGTTTTAAAGAATGATTTTTATTTTTGCCTGTTATTTTTTCTGTTCCACACTATGGTAGACAGAATTCTAAAACGGCCTCCAAGATCTCTGGACCCTCATATAATCATTCCCTCTTGAAGGCAAAAGGATATTGTGATGGAATCCATTGATTACATTAAATGATGGGGGGGTGATTTCACACATGTAATTGAAGCTTAAAAATCTGTAGAATTTCCATTAATAAGACAGAATGTACTGACTGGGACTGAAATAATCAGTTGAGTCCCTTGTAAGTCAGTAACAGAAGTCAGTGAACTGTTCTCCTGCTGGGACGAAGGAAAGGAAAGTCATGTGTGCAGTGAACTGCTTCCTTATGGGGGCCATCCGGCAAGGAGCTGTGGTTGGCCTCTAGGAAATGAGAGTATGTTCCAGCCAATAGCCAACAAAAATTTAGGGATCTGAGTCCTACAACCACAAAGAAGTGAACACTGCAACCAAAACATTGGGTTAGAAGATGAAAATGAATGTCCAGTGAAACCCCAGCTGTGGCCAACACCTGACTGCAATGCTGTAAGGGGCTGCAGAGATACTGTGAGGTAATTACTGTATGTAGCAACCCCCACGTCTGTGGTCATGAGTTGCACAGCAGTTGAAACTAAGACACATAAAAACTTGTTCTTGTTTTGTGGATGAAATGTCTTCCTCATCCCCCGCTGAAGATTCTCATATCAATTTTCTTTTGTTCTTGCATTACTTACATTTTTCTTTTACTATTTTAGGCTCCTTGTTAAATCAAAAGTTTCTTTCAAATAGTCCTTATTCTTAGTTTTTCTTATGTATAAATGTGAGACACTAAAAAATGGGATCAGGCACCTGAATGAGGAGTTGTGACAAGGAAGTTTCCATTTTCGTAGATAAGAGCAGATACATGAACATTTTTTTTCTGCACCTATTGAATTTTCCCAGTAGAGAAATGTTTGATCTCTGGCTAAGTGCTGATGCCTAACTGCTAGAATTTTGCTTGTGAGAAGGAAAGAAGTCTGAGCATTTGACAAGTTTAGAGGCTGATTGCTGTTAAACAGAGTTTATTTGAGGCCATTGTTACTGACTGACCTTCTTCACCAGACCCCAGCAGACCAGAACAAACCAACATGGAGTCACTAATGCTAAAGTAGATCCTAAAACAGATCAGTTTTTCTGGAAAACAGGAGACTCACAGCAACCAATCAGAAACAGCTTTGTCTACCTGAAAAGGGAAGTCTCCTCTGCTCTAATCCTTACCAGAAAAATGACTTGTAGTACACTGATGTTAACTGATACACTTTTTTATTGTTTGTTTCCATGTTCTCACCTTCCAGGAACCATTTTTTTCATTCACAAACAAACTTGTTATACTTCACATAGATCTTTAACTTTGTTCTAATTTTATATTTTGACACTACTGATTAATTCCTAATTTCAGGCTTAGGCCACAAAAGTAGCCCCAAATCTTAGCTTGCCCGTGGTAGATATTTGGATACATTGTTCTGTGTGTCTGTATAGCTGCTGTATGTGGTGACCCTAAACAGCTGGGTCTCTAACACCTCCTCCCATCTTTACCATCTATCAGTTATCTTCAGTGCTTTCTATTACTTTCTAAGAGTGCTTTAGATTATGAGAGTCACAAAAGTTGATAAATAATTACCATTTTGAAAAATGGAAATTAACAGAGTGAGAACATTCAAGAGGTCACCAACCCGGCACTGTCTTTGTGGACACACAGGTCACTGAGTCAGCCTCTCCCTCTGCTAGGCCATGGCACTTGCCCGGCTGTCTCATTCCGCAGGACCCAGTTTCCACCATCTTTTCCTCTGTGTCCTGGGCTTTATATCTTTATTTGATGAAGATGAACCGTTGTGCAGTCATTGGTACTTGTATTGGGGAAACAAACAAAAAAGATGCTTACATCCTGAGTGGTGAAAATTTTTTCATATCAGAGAACTCTTGCAGTTGTTTATGTCATCTTTTCTTCTCCAGGCATAAGATATCAAAAAGTTGCAAAGATCTCTTCATTGTATAGATAAAGTTATTAATAAGCTAAAATGTCTATCAAGTCAACAGTAACATTTCAGATCAGTTCTATGGCTACAAGATGTTCTGTCTGATTGCCAAGGTTGAGGGCAAGGGCAATCAAATCAAGACAGTTATGGTCAACATGATTGACACTGCAAAGATGCTTAATCAACCTCCAATGTACCCCACCAAATACTTCAGTTGTGAGCTGAGAGCACAGACTCAACTTGATTTAAAGAATGACCAGTACATTGTCACTAGACTCATGAGGCAAATAAGGTACAAGACATGTTGGATGGATGCATTAAAAAATTTGTCCTCTGTCCTAAGTGTGAGAATCCTGGAACAGACCTACATGTGAATCCAAAGAAGCAAACAACAGGTAATTCTTGTAAAGCCTGTCGCTATCAAGGCATGCTTGACACACATCGTAAACACTGCACATTCATTCTCAAAAACCCACCTGAGAATAATGACAGTGGCACAGGAAAGAAAGAAAAGGAAGGAAGAAGAAAAAGAAGAAGAAAGAAAAGGAAAAGAAAGGGCAAAGAAAAGAAAAATGACTCCATATCCAGTGGTGAGACAACACCCCCACTGACGGCAAATGAAGTAAGTCCTCCTCCATATGCTGTGGAGGAAGAGGAGGAAGATGACAACTGAGGAAGATCAGAGGCACAGAATGGGTGAAATCAGTGACCAAGTGAAAGTTCTAACATTCTAATGATTTTGAAAGAACTGTGGAAGAGCTATGAATATCCTGTTTGATTTTGTTAAGAAAAAGAAAGAAGTGAGCATTATTGACTCCTTGGACAAAGAAATTGTTCCTGAAGCAGAAAGACTTCATGTAAAAGCCATGGGCCCCTCTTGTTCTAACTGAAGTTCTTTTTTTTGTTTCTTTTTGGTACCAGGGATCGAACTCATTACCTTGAGCTTGTGAGGCAGGTGGTACAACCACTGAGCTAAATCCCTGGCCTCTGAAGTTCTTTTTAATGAGAAGAGTAGAGAACAAATTAAGAAATATGGGTGTAATTTTCTAAGATTCTGTCCCAACAACAAAAAAGGTCAGAGGTACCTTCTTCATGGTTTGGAGTATGTGGAGGAAATGTATCAAGCTCAACTCCTCTGCAAGATTTCACATATCTTGAAGGACATGTATGATGCAGAACTTTTAGAAGAGGTCATTATCAGCTGGTTAGAAAAGGCCTCTAGAAAGTACATTTCCAAAGAACTTGCTAAAGAAATTGTCATCAAAGTGAACATTTATAAAATGGTTGAAGGAGGCAGAGGAGGAATCTTCTGGTGATGAAGAAGGTGAAGATGGGAACATTGATGTGATGCATTCAAAAGATTGCCAGTGTATCGAAAATTTAAATCTGAAGAAAAGAATGATGATATTAATGATGGTAATGCCATTTAAAAGGATGGATGCAATCAAACTTAACAGTGTAAGGCTGCAAACTTTTCTATTTTATCAGCTAAAAGTGCAACATGTATATGCAAAAGCTAAAATGGCTTATCATCATGATACACTTTATACTAAAAATCTTTAACTGTGAGTGGTCTGTAATTCAGCCCAATGAGACATGTAGGGAGTCTGTACACACATCAATGAAGAGATGTAGTTTGCTTATTTATAGCATGTTTCTTTTGGGAAAACTAGTGGTGGGCATATTGGATCACATTTATACAGTCATAAAAATAAAGATTTGATTTTGGTCATACTTTGGATTTTAGACTCGGAATGACAATAAGCAATTGGATACTGTTTAAAATGTTGCACCATCATTTATTCTGATTGGGTCCCTGGAACCTGGTAGATAGTGCTAAGTGCTGAGACTATACAGAGCTGTTCACCAGAGTATAAACATAAAATAACTTGGAATTACTTTATTCGACCACTTAGAAAGAGAGTACTTTCAATGTTTTATCTCTAGTTCCTCAAATTGACATATGGTAATGCTTGTGCTGAGCTGGACTGATAATCAGATGACAGTGCAACATCTTAACTGAGAATTAAAAATGATCTTAGTGTCCTATAAATAATTTTTAGGACAAGTTTTGAAACTTGGAATTGTGATTTTTTAGTTCATATGTACTTGCCACAGTTGTAGTCTTCAGACTCATGTGCATTGCATGTTGGATGATCCAGAGAAATTATACATTAACAAAAAAAGTGTTCTCTGTGTCTGTAGTGCTTGCTTTCTACTGAGAGAAAATTCAGACTTCCAGGTGTGAAAATTTATGATTTTTGTTTGGGGGGAAAACAGGTGTACTTAATCTCTAGAAAAAGCTGAGCATAGTTTTTCAGCTTTTATCATTAAGATTTAAATTATAATTTCAAACTGTTTAGATATATTATAAAAAGATGGAAATTAAGAGAAGAGAAAAATACTACTTAACACAAGCTAGTTTGCTGTGGAATTTTACTATCTTTATGCATATGATGTATATATAACCTAGTGTTTACATGGCAGAAGCATCTGAACTGTGAGGAAGGACAGATAAATTAAATTTCATCATGGTCCAGAATATGGATCTGATCAGTAGGGACTACTTCATACATTCATGCCTTTAAGGATAGCTATGAAAATGTTGCCTGTTGCTAGTTATAATCCATTGACACAACTGCTCTCCCCTTCAGAGGTCATTGTCTACCTGAAAGCACCTAAATATTTAGATAAGAGGCACTTTACCATTGGCAACCAGTGATTTTCATCAGCATTTTTACTTTTATACTGGTCACTGTCCCCATCCATCCAAAGGACAGAATTCCTAATAGGATGGACTTTAAGCTACTGTGCTTAGGGAAACTGTCCTCCTGAGTAAAACAAGTGTCTCCATGCAGGCAGCTCATGTTAACAGCTTGGGCGGGGGTCATTTGCTTAATTACTATAGAAATATTAGGCATTTATCTTCTCCATGAGACAGAGGCACAGCACCAAAAATTGAAATAAAGTCTTTAAAAGTGTTCTAATAATTTTCAAAGAAGTTATGGTACCACATTAAGAATTCATAAATACGAAAGTGGAATAAACTTATAGTAGTTATGCTAAAAATGACACTGATGTTAGAAGTATGAATGATTTTCCATGTTCTTAGCTCTAAATTCTAAAGAAATCTACAGAAATATGACCATAGGTGTATATGCATATGTATATCTAGAATTTGTAAATGAATAATGAGATTTTAAATGAAAATATTCCATGGCAAAACTTGAGATTTGAGCACAGTTTAATAATGTGTAATGAGCTATAAGTGTAGTATACTATTGCCATATTCTTTCATATAAAGATCTATATTTTCATATCAGAGAACAAATAAAAGGATTTGAGCTTATATTCAGAGGTTCTGGAGGATAATGGAAAGCTGGAAATGATTATTTCTAAGTTGACACATAACTTATCCTTATTTCCAAAATTTTTAGACTTTGAGGAAATGTTAAAATTGCATTTCAACTCTTCACTGATTTCAACTAGTTTTCTGGATTTTTGAAAATATGAAATTGTATTCACATTATTATTGTTTTTTGGGAATGAGGAAAAATACATTAACAGTTAATATTAGTAATAAAAATAATTTTGACTACAAAATATAAGATCAGTATGGCAGCTAAAGTTAGATTCACATTTTATTTTTCATTGAGGCATATTTATTAGAATTTGCCTATTAAAAAGTTTTAAGTACATATAAAGATATAAAAAACTATAATTATAGATTAAAATACAAATGCAATATGGATCCAGTAAATATAGAGGGAATACAAATAAATAATGTAAAACATGCTAATTGTCCTCAGTAGGCTAGGTATAACAATAACCAGATTGGGTGATCATTGCTATTACATAATTTCAAAAATTTTCCACAGTATCCACAGTTTCCAAAAAAGAAAAAGAAAACTAAACTCTTTCACCTTTTTTATAATTTTACATTTTTCCTGTTTATGTATGCTCAAAGCATTCTAAGAGGTTATTTTGAATATATGTATAAGTAAAACAGATGATCAATCATGCAATCTATTTTCATGTGCTGATAACCACACTATTGAAAAAGATGTAAAGAAGACATAGCAGCTAAATCATTCATTTAGTGAAAAGATAGAAAACCTATTTTCTGAAATAAATATTCACTGACATGAGGTGAATTTTCTATTCCATGCAGGTTCAAGTAAGTTTATTCTTCTCTAAGTGCCCTGAATAATAAAATCTTGACACCCCCAAAAGAAAATTAATTTAACATGGTATGACATTTTCTTTGAGAGTAACATGATTTTAATTGTTAAGTTAAAGCTCTTCAGTTACATGGGCAACTTCATTAGCAACCTGATGAGCCTCAGATTAATGATACCAATAGATTATTTCAATATTTTTCCTGGTTTTTGCCTTTTTCCTTTACCCTTTATTAGAGTTGATTTATGAAATAGCTGGACATTCCAAAAATATCTGCAGCTGACATCGTTCAAGTTTTAAAATCCTTTGCAAAGTCAAATGTACTTCTATGCAAACTTTTTGTTTTCCCTCATGCTGTAAATATGCTCATCACACAGAGCACCTTAGACCAAATGGAATATTAGAAAGTAATTTTGACAAAATTCCCTTTGTGTGGAACTGTTCTACTGGGATATGATTTTTTTTGTAAAAATTAATGATATCTCTTGAATAAAAGCTTTTAAAAAACTACTTTATCGTCAATCATTAAGGTTATGGAATGCAATTAAAATGAATACATTTTTAAAGGCACATGGGCAGAAAATTAAGGATTCTGTCTCTATGTGTTGTCCATGAAATTGAATTGTAATTTGTTGAAAATTAGCTTCTTAAATGTTACTGAAAAATGCAAAAGGGATGAAAAAATGAATTAAGATGTATTATGTACATGTTGCCATTCCCAACAAGGAATGCAAGCATTGTGTACAACAAACATGTAATAATAAAAAACAAAATTATTCATTAGTTTTATGCTATAAAATATACTACATTTAAAAGTAATCAAATCTAGTTCCTTAAAGTAGTTTCTGTTTTATAAAATATTCTGTATTCAGAATTTTTTACAAAGTCAGACTTGTCAACAACCCCATTACTTGGAATTAATCACATTTAAAGTGATATCACTCATTTATTAATTATGTCTAATAGATTCATTAGGCTCTTCACATTCTCCAGACCTTGTGGATGTATGCTGAGTGAAGCCTAGTCATTTTCCTCAAGGGATTCTTGTCTGTTTTTTTCTTTTTGGTACCATGTATGGAACTCAGGACCTTGAACTTGAAAGGCAGGCAGCAGAACCACTGAGCTAAATGCCCGGCCCTTGTCTTGTCTGGTTTGAGAGATAACAGGTAAATAAACTCTCACAAGACATGTGATAAGTACAACTATCCAGGAACATGTGAAGCCCAGTGTTATACAAAAGTTGGTAGTCAGAAATGTAACCACAGATGAGGCAACTTCTCTGGTAAAATGTAAAGGATGAAAAATATGAATAATTTCCCCTGTAACAGTAGTTAAAAGGGCATTTTATTCAAGGAAATCATATGAAAAGTTATAAGGAAATCAAAATAGGGTTTTAAAGATGCATGGAATGATTAAAATAACTTACAAAGCCATCATAGAAATAGCATTACTTAGTGCTTTGTTAAGCTGGAGCCTAAAGACTGATGGTAGATGTAGTTGAGAGCAAAGTTTAGCAGAAATGATGGGAGTCTTCTGAAAGTAGGCTTTAATGTAGACAAAAAAGATTTCAATATTTCAGGTGAGTGTGAGATATTTCAAAATTTAAAAGAAAAATCAAAATGGTCACAGAAGGAGAACAAGATGTTTGAGTGAACTATCAATCAAGAAAGTGAGAAATATGGATCACACTAATTTTAAGCCAAAACATTTAATTGAGGCAAAATAACTCACAGGAAATCTCCACAAAGGAAATAGGGCTATCAAAAGAACAACAATATTCTGGTTGACTGAAAATAAATACGCATTGTTTTGTTTTGAGAAGTTTGTGCTTCATTTGAGGTATCTCATCATTGGTCCACATTTGTTCTCCACTTTTGTGTGCTGGGAGAAAATGCAGCATTTGACCTAAATCACTTCCATGATTATCATACTGTGTTTGTGTCAGGCTCATGTGGCAGGAGGATGTGGACTGTAAGAATAGCTTCCTGTGTGGGTCAGTTCTACTCCCAGGTTCTCTCCAGAGCTGATTCTCCAGTTGGTCTTCAGCAAATTTCTTTCTATGTGTTTTCTTAGAAATGATGTCAGGAAAATAGGAAGTTTTACAGAGCTTTGAATCTTTATATCTTACTTTCTTAATTTCAGTGTACATTTTATCACTGTCAAGACAGGAATGAAAAGTATACAGCCTTATAACTAATTTTATTGGATTATGGTTTTTATGTTAAACGTTAGAAGTCCAAAATTTTTTTTTTTTTTTTTTTTTTGGTACCAGGGATGGAACTCCGGACCTTGCGCTTGTGAGGGAGGCGGCAGAACCACTGAGCTAAATCCCCAGCCCAGAAGTCCAAAATTTTGTTGTACTAAATTGTGGTTTCAAAAAAAGTGGCCCAGTAGTCACATATTATTTACTGCTCTGAAGAAAGTTAACTCTCTTTGTTTAGACTCCCCAAAGTTTAAGTGTCTCTTCTGCCGTTTGTTATAGGCCAAGTTTCTTATCCTCTCTCTGTGCTTCAGTTTTTCATATATAAAAGAGAACCATAATAACAGTATATAAATCATAGAATTATAAGGATAAAAATGTCAATGAATGCAGGTCAATGAATTGGGAGATTTTATTTCTCATATTTTTTCAATTTTTATTTCTTATTAGTACATGTTTTCAGTACATAGTAATCACTTTCTCTTAGGGAGTTGGTACATGTATATAACACAGCTTTGTTGTGCATATTTTCTGGTTCCATATGGATTTAGGATTGTTTTCTCTAGTTCTGTGAGAAATGTTGGTAATTTGATTGGGATTGCATTAAATCTGTATGTCAGTTTTGGAAGGATTGCCATTTTGACAGTATTGGTTCTGGCTATTCAGGCACAGGAGATATTTTTACATTTTCTGATGTTCTCTTCTATCTTGATTTTCAGAGTATTGTAGTTTTCATTGTAGAAGGTTTTCACTACCTTGGTTAGGATAATTCATAAGTTTTGAATTTTTCTTGATGCTATTGTCAATGGTATTTTTCTAATTTCTTTCTCAGTTCATTATTGGTGTACAGGGACACAATGAATTTTTTGGTGATTTTATATCCTGCTACATTGCTGAATTTGGTTATTAATTCTAGGAGTCTTTCAGTGGAATTTTTTGGCTTTTCTACTTAGAGGATTGTGTGCCTCCAAACAATGATAATTTGACATCTCCCTTTCCTACATGTGCCCTTTTATTACTTTCTCTTGCCTGATTGCTCTAGTTAATATTTTGAGTAGTATATTGAACAAGAGTGGTGACAGTGGACACCCTTGTTTTATTCATGATTTTAGAGGCAAAGCTTTCAGTTTTTCCCTATTTAATATGATGTTGGCCATAGATTTGTCATAAATGGCTTTTATCAGATTGAGATAAGGTCCTTCTATACCTATTTTATTTTTTTCAGGATTTTTTTTTTTATCATGAGTGGATGTTGGATTCCGTCAAAGGTATTTTCTCCCTCTATTGAGATGATTGTGTGATGTTTTTGTCCTTTTTTTTTTATGTGATGTATTACAGTCATTGATTCGTGTATGCATGTTGAATCACATTTGCATTTATGGGCTGAAGCCTACTTGATCATGATATATGACCTTTTTGATGATTTGTTACATTCTTTATGCCAGTATATTGTTGAGGATTTTTCCATCTATGTTCATTAATGAGACTGATCAGTAGTTTTCTTTTTTGGTTGGGTCATTGTCTGCTTTTGGTGA
The DNA here is from genome assembly GCF_000247695.1 of Heterocephalus glaber. Next base: position 4,364,388 of record NW_004624819.1, on the reverse strand, counting down.
TACTAGCCTCCAAGAATGAATTGAGAGTACTCCTTCCCTTTCAATTTCTTTTTTTCGCCCTTTATTCTCCATCTTCCCTTTCGATTTCATTAAAGGTTCTCAGGAGTATTGACATTATAACTTGCCTTAAATTCTTGTAGAATTCAGCAATGAAGCCATTGGGACCTGGACTTTTGTTAGTTGGTAGGTTTTTTATTACTGCTTGTCTTAGTTACTTTCTCCTTACTGAGATACAATACCAGACACTCACAACTTAAAAGAAGAGGTTTATTTTGACTCATAGTTTATAGAGGTTTACTCCATAGTCAGTTGGTTCCAAGGCAGGGAAGCATGGCAGAAGGGCCTGCCAGAGGAGAATGAGCTCATAGCATGGCAGGCAGGAACCAGAGAGAGCAAGAAAGGGAAAGAGAAGCTACACTCTTCCAGGACAAACCCCCAGTGAACCATCTCCCCCAAGCAGGCTTCTTCTCCCAATGTCACATTTAACTATAAACTTAACAGTTGAATAACTCCAGTACACTGATGGATGTCCTGCCCCAACAATCCAATCACCTCCCCAAATCCTGCAGTATGAGTGCATGAATCTTTATGAGGACATCTAGATATAAGCTATAATACTGCTTCAATTTCATTGCCTGTTACTGGATTACTCAGGATTTTAAAATCTTGGTTCAGCTTTGATAATTCAAATGTATGTAGGAATTTGTCCATTTCTTCTGATTTCTCCAGTTTATTGGAATGCAGTTATTTGAAATAGTTGCTAATAATCTTCTGGATTTCAGTGGTTTCCATTGTGATTTCACCTTTTTCATTTCTGATTGCACTAATTTGTATCTTGCTTTTCCTTTCTTGGGTAAGTCTGGCTGAAGATATTTCTATTTTCTTTATTCTTTCAAAGAACCAGCTTTTTGTTTCATTGATTGTTTTTATTGTTTTTAGTCTCAATTTCATTAATTTCTGCTCTGAACTTTATGATTTCCTTCCTTGTTTTGGAAGTTTTGGATTTGAATAGTTCTTGATTTACTAGGACCTTGATGTCTATCATTTTTATTTATTTGGGATAACCCTGTTTTTCTTATGTGCCCATTCACAGCTATAAGATTCCCTCTTATGTCTATTTTTATTGTGTTTTATAAGTTTTTTGTGTGTTTTACTGGTCTTTTTGTTTGTTGTTGGATGGAACACTATAGATATCTATCAAGTCTGTTTGTTCAAAGGTTTTGTTCAAGTCTTATATTTCTTTGTTGATTTTTGCTCAATTGATCTATTTGTGACAGTGGAATATTGAGGACCCCACACTAATTGTGTTCATGCAGTCTAATCTTTTATATCCAGTAGTATTTATTTTATGAAGTTGTGTGTGCTGGTGTTTGGTATATATCTGTTTATAATTGTTATCTTTCTCTGTGGGATTGTTGCCTTAACCAATATATAATAACATTTACCTCTTCTGATCAGTTTTTGCTTGAAGTTCACTTTGTGTGAAAATAGGATAATCACTCTTGCTTGTTTTGGGGTTCCCATGGCATGATATATTGTTTTCTACCCTTTAATGTTTATTCTATGAGTTTCTTTTTGGGTTAAATGTGTTTCTTATATATAGCATACCATTAGATTTTGTTTCTTGATCCATTCTGCTGATCTGTGTCTTTTAATTAGGAAATTGAGAGTTATTAATGAAAGGTATTGGTTTATTCTAATATTGCATTATTTTCCTGTTGCTGATTCCCTTTTCTTCCCTCTATTTAACTGCTCATCACATCTATTGTATTAATTCTTTTAGACCTTCTAGCATTGTTAGCTTCATTGTCTTATTCTAGTATATTCTTGAGAGTTTTTGGAGTGCCAGTTCAGTGATCATGAATTTTTTAAGGTGTACTTTGTCATGGAAATACCTCATTTCTCCTTCAATTTTGAAATATATTTTTGCAGGATGTAGTAGTTGGTATTGGAAGTTTTTTTTTTTTTTTTTTTTTTAGGAACTGAAAAACTTCATTCTAGATCTTCTGTCATTCTAAGGTTTATGGTAAGAAGTGTGCTGTGCTTCTAATAGTTTTATTTTTAGAAGTGATTTGTTGCTTTTCTCTAATGGCTTTTAAGATTTGCTGCTTGTGTTGTACTTCTGGGATTTTGATGATGAGGTGTTATGAGGAGCTTGGGTTTTTTTGACAATCGTTCTTAAATTAGTCTTCTTTGAGTCATCCAGCAGCCTCTATGTTCTCTTAATTTTAAAGGTATCTTTGAATTGTTCTCCAAGTGCAGGCCTCTCTTTGAGGTCTGACACTCTCTCCTCATACTGTTCACTTCTGCTGTCCATAATTTTAACAGAATTTTTAACTTTCTGCATTTTTTTTATGAACTCTATTTCTTTGCCAAACTGGTCATCAATGTTTTCTATTATGTTGCTTAGCTCACCTAACTTTTATTTTATTTTATTTTATCAAGACAAGGTCTCTCTATGTTCAGGCTGCCCTTGAACTCACTATGTAGCCCAGGCTGGCCTCAAACTCACAGAAACCTCCTGCCTCAGCCTCCCAAGTCCTGGGATTACAGGCATGAGCCACCATGCAAGGCATCACCTAGCTATTTATTATTGTCTCATGTAACTCATTGATCATTTTATTAAATTAATTATCTTTGTAGTTATGTCTTCTTTGAGCTCACTAAACATCTTAGTGATGTTTTTCTTTTTTATTTCCTCTGATGTTCTTTCAAATGATTGGACTATGTGGCTTTTGTTTTCCTCCCCTTCTATGCTCCATGGATTCCCTTTGGGAATTTGAGAGATGTACTTGTCTCATGAGTAATGTCTCATGTTTCTATTTTTTTCTTTTTGTTTTGTGCTGAAGTTTGTAAGGTGATCATAGTGGAAGACTTTCTTCTTGCCTAGAGACTTCTTTAGTTCATGTCTGATTTTCAGTGATGGACTCTGGGCATGGGTAACTACTGGTCTTTGCTTCTCTCCCAAGAGCCAACTAAGGCTGCAGTGTATTCCACCTAGCACTCAGTTCTTCAAGAATGGGCCACAGTATTGTTAATGACAAGTTGGGGATCCAGATATTAACATACAGAGAAACTCAATTTATAACCACAACCATACCACCTTACACTAGCAATAAAATCAGCAACAGTAATAGTTTCTAACACAAACTGATAATTACATACCATAAGGACCAGTAATATGTTACCCTTAATCATAAAAGAGAGATTTATAATTATAGTATAAACATTAAGACAAACCAAGTATTGACATACAGTGAATATCTACTAAATGCAACAAGTACTGTATACCTCCACTAAAAGTAGAACAATATTCAGCAGTAATTGCATAGAGTCAAATAACTACCTAAAGATTCATAAAGCTTAATGATTCTATTAGTAAGGATAAGGTGAATGGGAAAACAGAGAATGAAAAATGTAAACTTTATTTTTGTTTTGTTTTGAGACAGGGTCTCACTATGTATTTCAGGCTTGCCTTGAATTCATTATGTAGTCCAGGCTGGCCTCAAACTCATGGAAATCCTCCTGCCTGTCTCCCACATGGCATGTATCACCATATCTGGCTGAAAAATGTAGATCTTGAAAAATTATTCAATGGAACTTGAGAATGAGGAGAGAAAAGTGAGGTAAGGGACTGTATTGAAGAATAAAAGGAAATTAATAGTATTAGATAAAAGTAACAGAAAAGAACAAATGAATAAAATAAGAAAAATGAATAAAGAGAAAAATAAAGAGAAAAGAGATATATAAGAAAAAAAAACAGAATTAAAAAAAGAAAAGAAGAAAAAGAAACAAGGAGAAAAAAACCCAAACTCCAAAAAAGCAAAGAAGGGAAAAAATGAGTTTAAAAATTCTCTTTGTTTTTCTGAATGACTGGTTTCTTCCAGCATCTGCAGTTTTGGGACCTAGTCATGCTTTTCTACATCTAGCTGTACAATCTGTGGGTTTATGAGTCATGACCCCTGCTGCAGAGGCCACTCTGTTAATACACCCTAGACTGTGGAAACCATCCAAGCTGAGGTGTTTCCTTGCTCATGCTGGTAGGTGGGAAAAGCGGTTATACTACTGGTCTCTGGTGGATATAGGCAGCAGGCTGGGGGTTCAAGCATCCTGCTGATCTCAGCACTTTCAGGTCCAGGCACCTCTGAAAACTAGAATTGCCAGTCCTAGTTTCTCACTATGGAGAGTGGGGCCTGTGTCTTTCCTGCCTGAGCTTAAATTTCTCAGGTGCCTATATCTAGTCCATACACTCTCCAAGGCTATCTCCTCTGGTTGTTTGTCATGCATTCACTATGGGAGGATAAAACTAAAAACCTCAAAGTGGAGTTGTTCTGTAGTTGTTCTGTGGTTCAGTCTTACCCCTTCCCAAAATGACATCTGATTAAACACCGTGGGAGTATTGCAGGTGCTGCATTGTACTTCTCCAATTGTGAAGAAGTCACTGCTGTGAAGGAGTCACTTTTAGACTAAAACCTCATGCTGCTTTTAGTTAACAATAACCATGGGCTTTTCTTGGGGCTAGAGCTACTGGCCTGGTCAGTTATTTCTCCCTGGGGTTGCCAACTCTCTGGGGCTCACCTTTTGTCCCAGAGCATTGGCCTTGGCCACAATCAGGGCAGACACTTGGTTGGTGCCTCTGCTGCCCCATGCCGAGGGGAAGCAAAATGCAGAGCAGGCTTGGAGTTGGTGGGAGGCCATTACCAGGCCACAGAATCCAGAAAGGCAAAGTTGGCCGGGGTGAACACTGTGCAGGGAGATTTTTAAAAAGTCAATAAATGTAAGTTAATGAATGTTAGAACATTGCTAGGATATAGTAAGTACAAAGAATGTTTCATTATTAAGAATTGACCTAATCTGTGAGAGCTTTTATTTCATTATCTGAAAGGACAGATAATACCTCATATGGTTGTTAAATTAATCAAAATACGAATTTGAGACCAAACAATTAGCAACAAACACAACATTCACAAAAAAAAATCCATTCTTCTAACTGCTTTCCACAATCATAACAACTGGTGAGGAACAATTATTTAAATATTTTTTATTTAAGAATTGTTGATTTTTACAAAAAGAGCAATATACTAATAGAAAAGAGCCATATGAAAGGAATTTTGTTATAATTACCTTCTATTATCCCACTGATACTGTACCCTGCGTGATAAGCTTATTCATAAATTCATAGACAGAGAAGTGAAAGCATTATCTTCATAACTAGGGATGCCTTAATTCATTGTTGGGTTTGTCCTACTGAGGCATTGTTTTCTTAGAAGTAGTCTTGGAATCCATCTCCTTTTATAAATATTTCTGAGAGTAGCTAACTAAATCAACTTTTAAATAAAAAAATAAATTTTTCTTTCTCTTTCTATTACTCTTTTATGAAGTCATAGACATGGAAGCCAGATTACTGCTTTTTTCCCTTTTAAAATTTATTTTGTAGAGTGGCATGCATAAGACCTGGCACTTGAGAATAACCACTTTCATGAGTTCAGGTCTTGAACACCTCGCTTGTGTTGTACTGATGAACAAACAGCCTATGCTCAAGTTTGCACATTTTTTAAAAAGAGAGACTGAAAATAACGATTGAATTACTGTCTTAAAAGACCCTCTACATATAAAAGACTTACCATTTTATACATACTAATATCCCAGTAAATATTAGCTATTATTATATTACTGTTATTATTGTTAAATTATTGTTATATATTCTTATATTACTATTGTTCTCAGAATTCAGTTGTAGAGTAGATCCCAGAAAGAGTACTGAAGTTTACATAATCTTCTGGTGTACATTAAACATAAACAAAATAAATATAAACTGTATCAAAATATAATATTGGTAAAACTTTTAATATCAGACATTGTCAGAATATTTTTCAGGACTCTGGAAAGTAACCAAAAGCTGTCAAGACACTGACCAAAAAACTTTAAGGAAAATATAAGAAGTGATATATGCATAGGAGTCTTTGGGATGCTCTGATATTTTCATGGACATCTAGAAGGTAACATGCGTGTATAGGCTTACACATTCCCAGGACTGTATATATGCTAATGAAAAAAACCTAAGGAGGCCTAAGCCCTCATCTTTGACCAACCTTGAGCCTTTGAAGAGGCTCAACAAAAATTGAAGGCTAAAACAGAATTATGAACTGTTTTGCTGATTTTTAAAGGCATCTTCAAAATGCCCCTACAGACCCTCAGCAAATAGTGGGAGTTACTGCTTCCAGGTATGCAAGGAAATCTGTCTAATCATTAGCTGACTACTAAGATAAATGAGAAGAAACTTCACTGACCTGACAAGTGAATTAGTTGAGAAAAGTCAGTAACAGATGATGGAAAACAGCTACACCAGCAACTACTAACAAGATGGAAAAATCCCGAGTTGCCACATTCTGTTACTTAAAATACCAAGTATCAAAATAAAGCTATAAGATATACAAACAAACATGAAAGTAAGACTTATACACTGAGAAAAAATTAATAAAACCCATCTTTATGGGAGCCAAGTTGTTAAACTTCCTAAAAAAATTTTATAGTGGTTATTTTTAAAAATGTTCAGATAACTAAAGGAAATTGTGTCCGAAGAATCAAAAGTTACAAATGATGTCTCACTAAAGAGTTAAAAGTTACAAATGATATCTTACTAAATATATGCTATGGTTTGTTTATGCTGTGTTCCTCTGAAGTTCATTTCCTGGAAGCTTCAGTGTAGTGGTATTAAGATGGTAGAAATTTAAAGAGGTGAGGATTAGCACAAAGTAATTTGTCCACTGGGATTGCCCACCCCTGCAAAGAGATTAATGTAGTTCTCAGACTCTCAATTTATTGCTGTAGGAGTGAGTTGTTATGAGAGAGCAAGACTTCCCTGCCTTTGCTCAATGGCTGCCTATCTCATTCTATTAACGCTCCTGCATGTGTTCCCACCATTGCAATGGCATCACCATGAAGATTTCACCAGAGTCTGAGCAAACAGAAATGCATGACTTTGGATTTGCAGCTTCTAAAACTGTAAACTACGTAAATCTCTTCTTTTTACAAGTTACTTGGCCTCAGGTATTTTGTTACACCAACAGAAAATGGACTAAGACAATATGAAATATTAAAAAGATAGAAATTATTTTAAAAATGAATCAAAATAAGTCTAGAGTTGATAAATACTACAATTGAAATGAAAATTTCACTAGTGGGGCTAAAATGCTGATTTGAACATATAGAAAAATAATCAGAGAACTTGCAGGCAAATCAATTGAAATTATGGTGTTTGAACCATGAGTATAAAAGAATAAAGTAAAACAAACAAAGTCTTAACAACCTTTAGGATGCCATCAAGTATATCATTATATGCATAATGGTATTTTCAGAGGCAAGGAAGAGAGACTGAAAGGGGACAAAGAGTATTTCAAGAAATAATGCCCCAAATCTCTCAACTTGGATGACAATGAATTAATATATCCAAGAATTTCCACAAACTCAATGTTAAAAACAGAAAGCAAACTTAAGAGGACCTATATATCATAATACATCATTATCAAACTGTCAAAAGCCAAAGACTTTAATCTTTGAGAATTTTGAAAAGAGAAAGTGGCAGCTCATTACGTTTAAAGGATTGCTTATACGATTAACAATTTCTCAGCAGGAACAATGGAAGCCATAACTGAAAGGAAAAGACTGTTAACCAAGAATTACATATCCAGCAAATGTATTCTTCATAAATAGAAAAAGTAAGATCTAAATAGGTAAAACTGAGAAAATTATTTATTTGCAGATCTACTTTATTAAAAATCATAAACAGAGATGTTCAGTATAAAACGAAAGCACACTAGATAGTAATTCAAATCCTAATAACACTAAATCTCTAGATAAATATAAAAAGCATGAATATATTTTTGTTCATGGGTTTCCTCTGTTAATAAATTTAAAGTACAACTATGTAAACCTACATTTATAAATATGTGTCAGTGGTAGTATAATAGATATCATTTTTATGATAGTAATGGAAAGAGGGAAAAAGAATTGTAGCTGCATAAGGTATCATAAACTCAGTAGTTTTATCTATTTATAAATGTAGGTGAATTTCACACAGAGAAACTCACTATCTTTTGGTTATTTAACCTTGCTATTTAGCAACACTTCTCAGATCCAATAAAGTATGTTTTGTAAAAGAGTCTATCGTATTTTCTGTTTATCAAAGGGTAGTGGTCATCATTTGATCATCACATATATTAAAGTCTTGAATTGAATGAAGATAGGAAAGAGTGTTAAGAACCCTCTCCTAATTTAAAGCTATTTGATAGCAGACTAACTGGTTCAAAAACCCTTTATTAGAATGGTATATAATTACTTACTTAAAAACAACTTATCATGTGTTGCTTTTATTCTCATGACAGTGCCAAATTCTATAAGAATACTTCTCTTATTATCTCTATTTTATGGTATAGATACATTTGTTTATTTTTATATTTTTTACTCAAGAAGAAGGATATTATTGATATACTGAGGTAAAAAGTAAGATTTTATCTAAGCCGTGTGAATGAAGGATCTAGGAGTCATATAAATTTTTCTAAGCCCTCAATCAAAATCCTGGGTATCTATTTCAAACTAGTAACTTGGTTCTTTGGAATAAGTAATTCTTATTATATAGAGCAGACAGATCTTGGAGAGATTAACTTAATAATATTAGGGAGAGCTGAGATAAAAAAATATAATTCTCCCAAATTCTTGACCATATCTTGACCAAATTCTTGACCATAGTTTTTTAATATATAAAATGACAGGCTTGCTGCAGATAACTTCAAAAGTCACATTCAGCTCAAAACCTTTTTCACCTTTAACGTAGGAATGGAAACCCAATTAGTTGAAGGAACTACATCCTACATGGGGAATTCAGTCAAATCAAAAATGAAAATCTGCTAAAGGATGATTTGACTACCTCTATTCATACTACATATTAATTAGTCCTAAATGGTATAATGGTCAGTTTTCACATTGCTGGAACAACCTACCTGGGATATGCAACTTCAGGAGGAAATAGTTTATTTGGCTCACAGTTTCAGAGGTTTAGTCCTTGGTTGGCTGGCTCTATGGCAGAGTCATCATGTTGGAAGTGCATGGCAGATCAAAGTTGCTCACTTGGTAGCAGTTGGGAAGCAGAGCACAGAGGAAGAGTACCAGCAAGAGATACACCCTCCAAAAGCACACACCCAGTGACTCACTTTGTCCACTGGGACCTATCTCCTAAGAGCACATTTGGCCTTAAACATTAGTGGATTTAATCCGTTCATTAGTACAGCATCCCGATCATCCAGTTGCCTCTCCAGAATCTCTTAATTCAGTCAAATTGACAAGTGACATGTCAACATAAATCTAAAGACATTATATTTCAGGAATTCTTCAGTACACTGAGATTGAATAGAGTCCCATGGAGCAAAATGACCGAGATGAAATAACCTCTTAAACTTGCTGTCCATGCTCCTTCAGCTCATGGTGCATTTTGTGACACAAGCCTCTCAAATACCTCTGCCTGGATGTCTATCTATTCATCTATCTATCATTTCATAAAGTGAAGCTTAAACATCTTCCCTTTCTATCACAAGAGTGCAAACCTCACCCCAGAGGATGTATGGATGTGATACTTTATCTCCTTCCTCTTGCTTCTCTCCTTGTTGCCCCTCCTCTATAAAACACTTCTACTTTCCAAACAAAAAACTCTTATACATTCTAGCAAGTTTTCATTTTGCTTCTGTGATCAAATAGGTATATTTTATGAAACTAATATTAACTTTTAAGGGTTTTTTTGTTTTGTTTTGTTTTGTTTTTTGGTATCAGAGATCAAACTCGGGACCTTGTGCTTACAAGGCAGGCGCCAGAACCACTGAGCTAAATCCCTGACCCAATATTAACTTTTAAAACACAGTGAAATTACTAATGAACAGTTATAGTGAACTTTTGCCTAGTAAACAGTTTGTTATCGCCAAAGAAATGTGTTCTTTGAAGATGCTGTTGAAAAGTATAAAGAGGACAGTTAAAATCACCAATAATCCCACTCCTGATTTTAAAATGACGCTTGTTAACTAATTAATATATAAAAATCCAGAATTACACTGTAGATAGTAACCTAAAACATGTATATTGCATTCTTTTTTCACACTGACATTTCAATTTGTTTCTCTTAACCTGTGTTTCTGATCCTTTCCTCAACCATTTCCATCTCCTAAGTTGAAAGCATTATTCTTTCCTATCACTGTGTTTTTATTTCTGCCTTTTCTTTTGATTATTCCTTAGAATTTCTCTTTCTACTTACATTATTCATCTTTTGCTCTATGTAATCTTTTCCTTTAGAGCTCTTTGCCATACCAGTTACTTTAAAATCTCTGATTATTTCAACATCTAGGTTATACCGGAGTCTAATAATTGTGTTTTATTTTTAGAGTGTCTTCTGTTATCCTTTGTCATATCTTGTAAATTTTTTGTTGAATGCTGGATAAGTTGTTTTGGGTATCATGAAATGGGGTAATCACATTTTGTGTGATGATGAAGTTAATTTGGCTAGAAGTGGGACTGTGTTTAATATTTGGTATAGGTATAATAGGCTTAAATTTTCTTTATGTCCTTAATTTTTCTTCTCTCTTGACTTTGAGCTTGTGTAAGCACTCCTATTAGAAAGAGTTTGTGTCTTGTAACTTTTTCAGCTTTAACACAGTAATTATCCTGGACCCCTGTTGGTGTTTTGGTAAGGAATGGGAAAGGGCTGGTATTTTATAATCTTATGATTAAATTATAATCATTTAGTATGCTAATGTTTGGGAACTGATTTTCCCAAGCCCAAGTGTATGGGTTTTATACTTCCCCCTCTCCATCTTTCCTTTCCCTGGCTAGTGTTCTCAGTGTATGCTCTGACCCTTGTTGACTATGATTTTCTTCCCCTCGTAGGTGAGACACAAAGGGTTGATGAAGTTGGAGTAAGGTGGAGTCCCCTTTTGCTGAAACAAAGTTTCATGACTGAATACCGACAAAGATCTTTACTATAAAGAAGAGTCCTTGTGGAAAGCTATTGGCTTGTTTATAGTTTTATTTCCCTCTTCCCTATGCCAGAGCCTATCTTTTTCTTATGCCAATCTTGAAAACCTTGAAGTCCTAGAAAGACTTTAGTCATACAAGTGTGGTAGGGTTCCTTAAAACTATGGTTTTAGCAGCTGTTTACTCTCAAGGTAATTTATACTCAACCTTCAGGAATCCATTAAAATTACTATTTAAGCATCCCTTCCAGTTTGTGACTAGATTAACTTCAATAATTCTCAGTTGCTGTGCTTCTGTAAATGCACTCAAACTGCCAGTCTGCCTTGTGTATCACCCAGTGCTTACTAAAGAAACAGATTTAATATGAGATATACAAATATATAATAATTTACAAAACTGGCATACAATGGCCACCCAGAGTCGGATGTGGAAGAGTACAGAGAGTCTGTATGCACACTGGAGCCAAAGGATATAGTCAAAGATCGAGAGTTCAGTGTAGTGTCCTGAGCAAGTTCATATCAGGAGACCAAATAGTCTGCAATGGAAGGCTGAAGGGTCTGCACCAGAAATTGAAGGGTGTGTGCTGGAGGATGAAGAGTCTGTGCTGGAAGCTAGAAAACTATGCCCAAGGTGAAAGCCAAGACTGGAGCTTCTTTAAAATGTTATACTTAATCGCAAGACATTATAAAGAATCACCACACTCTGAGCCAAATTTTTAGTCTTTTTTATTGTTAACCAGTGGTCGACAGAAAGCTTGCACTTGGAAAACTCTCAATAATGAAAAGTGGCTTCCAGGTTTCTTTAAGTGGCTCTTCTAATTGGGAAGAGCTCAGGGAGAGGGGTAATGCAAGCGGAATTTCTCAGGAGTAGAATTTTGCTAAATCAGTGGGGATCAGGGGAAGTTTCACACAGTTTAGTTGAAACAAAATATCACACAGGTGCTGAGTATCTTGTTTACAAGGTTGTAAATACAACATATAGTTGCAGACTGCTCTATCAAATGAGAAGATTTCAAGATAACATATAGTTGCACACTGCAGGATGTGGCGGTCTGTCATGCATTAACTGAGGGGACTCTCAAAGGGGGAAGGGAGAGGCGACAACCCAGAATCACTCAACTTTACACAAATGGAGTCAGCTTGGCTATCTCACACACACACACACACACACACAAACCAGAAGCAAGTCTTCCTTCTTAGTTTCCTTTTTTTGCAATTCTGGTGATAATCCTCCCTAGGGTGGGACTTCCACACCCAGAACTATGCTGATTCAATTTAGTTGGAAGTTTCTTACTCAAGTTGACAATAATCAGTTAACTATCACACCCTGTGATCATAGTTTCCTGATAAAAATCCTTTTTGGTTCAGCCTTTTCTGCCTTAGGGTATTTAAAGTGCCTGTTTTAGGCTAGCAATGATTGTACTACAGACTCAGCCACACCTTGGTTCACAGTAATTCTCTACCATAAACCTGAAGTTATCCCTGTATTTTCTCATTATGCCAATATAGTGTATAAACATAATGCATAATGAAAAAATGTTCCTGTGTAGTAGGTAGCATAGCTTTTATCACAGGGCCTCCAGTTTTCAATTTTGAAAAGATAGGCTATCTAATAAATATCTGCAACATTCATAGTGTTGAATCATGGAAAACATAAGGCTTTATACTAGTGTGTTCATAATACTAAATTAAACACAAGGAAGATAAGACAAAATGTGGTGGCAAACAAATTGGTTTCATAGTGTAGATTGAACATATGTGCTATGCTTCCTCTTTTTTGAATAATGTAATCTGAAATAAAGTTTTATTTTTTTTATCTATCATAAATATGTTTCAGGTACAATAGTATATAGATTGATAGCTGAACATGGGGAAAGGTAATTTGTTTATATCTATCTAGTAATGACTGATACAAATTTTAATTTAATTTAATGTCATTATTCATAACAGACTTGTTATTCTGGAAATAAGATTTTGTTTAGCAAATGGGAATGTTAATGAGAGAATTAAGAGGATGAACTTCTAAACCAAAGCATAGGCTACTTTCTTTGAATTGGCTTCTCTATAGTTTGGAGCAAATTATATGCATTACTTTGGTATTGATATAAGGCACCAAGTAATTCAAATAAGCAAAAATAATGCAAACAAGGAAATATTATAACTCCCAACTTGTTAGATATCTGAATTGCAAGTTCATGTTCTCTAAAATTGAACAATGAATTCTAGGAATGATGGACACTAAGAGTAGGAAAAATTTATTGAGAGAAAGATAGCTTCTGTTTAAGAGAGACAGAGGGGGACTGGAAAAAGAGTTGCCCAGGGCCCTATTTTCCAAGGGCATTTTATGGAGCAAAGCTACAAGGTAAGACAGGTACAAAAGTGAGACAAAACTATAGCAATCTAATAAGATTCAATGGGAAATCACAAGGTGGGCATAAGGTGGGATAAAACTATGATCAACCAGTAAGATTACATGTACAGTTAGCCAGGTAATATTGATTAAATGGGGATCAAATGGGAAAACAAGTCACATTGCAAGTGAATATTGAATGAACAAGGAATTTCCAGAAAGAAAATGAGCTAGGGAGACTGATGCCTGTTTAGAATATCAATCACTGCTATTCATCCCTAGGGGAAGTGGGTGGGTACAGTATCTTCTCTTTTTTTTAGTCATGCTAACCAGTGAATGTGCAGATTGTTTTCTATGCTGAAAGCCCAGCCTTGTCTAACTGACTTATAATAATTTCTAACTAAGCTATCTATATTAGTATGACTTTGGAAATTGAAGCCAATGGGTTTGATGAAGATGTTTAATATCTTTTAGAATACATGCAGAACAAGTCAGCAAATCTAAAAACATCTATCATTGTATAATTTATTGATTAGTTAACAGTTATTATCCGAACAGTCAGGATTGCTATTCTGATTAACATTCACATGATGTTTAAATGAATATGTTTGCAGTTATGAAATGAAAGTATTTGTGCATATCTGGGATTATTTCCTTAAGACAAATTTCAAGAAGTAGAATATACAGATTAAAAAGTGTGCCTATTTCTATCCCAAAATTAATTTCTCACTAGTTGATGAACGTGATAAGTGCAGGACTCTGTCTTATTTATGTATAATCCTCATTTCCTACCACATCTTACAGTTGAGAAAACTGAGGCTCAGACATGTTAAGTAATTTCTTAAATAATATCAATTCAATGAATGAATTTATTAATGAGTAAATATGCTTGAAATTTTGAATCAAAGAAACAAGACACAACTCAAGCAATATATAGTTTTTCAGTTGTCTCTAGTCTTAATCTTAAAATAAAAACATTGATTCATTATTTTTATACACTTGTCTTCATTGTATTCATGTTGTAAAAGTAGTTGGAATACTGCTATAATGCATTAGAATATGCTACTAAAATAAGTATACTTATGAATATAACTTTTTAAGGAGATACACATATCCAAATATTCATCAAAGATGCCATTCACAAATGTGATCTCAAATGCAATTTTGAAAAGAATTAAATATTTACAAGTGTATCATGGACATTTTACCATATCACTTGCTCAATAGCTATTTATTGAGACTATTTTATGTGAAATATTTTGTAATATGTAAGAATCATAATATATATATACATCTCAGTTACATTTCTCATTACTGAGACAAAATGTCCATGGCAGGTTGGCATGACAGAGGGGCATCACAAAGGAGAAACAGTCCATAGCAAGTAGAAGATAGCAAAAATCACAAGCAGCAAGTGACAACCCACAAGTGGCAAGTGTCTATAATAGCTCTCTTTCTGTCCCTTATATTCTGTCCAGGCTACCTACCCTTAGGGTGAGTAGCACTCACTCCCAGGGAGGGCCTACCCATTATCCACTCCCAGAACAATGCCAAACCAATCAGTGGACTAATTTAATAATCACACACCCTTGATACCAGGATCACACAGTTAATCCCAACATCACACTCTAGATCCAGCCACCTCTGAAATGCCCCACCTATGACTGCATGAGGCTTTGGGGGGACATCTAGACACAAAGCATAAAAATGTAATAGGAAATCTAGTCTCTTCCCACAAATAAATTTCTGCATAATTGGATCCGAAAAATAAAAAGTAAAAATAAATGAAGACTGCTATTGTAATTCTAGATATTAAAAATGTAAATGTTTCTAATATAACTCCTCTGTGTTGATAAGCTGTTTTCTAGAGTAATAAAATCAATCAGAAAAATGTCAAGAATGGAAGAATGGCTGGCAATGATGAGCTGATAATCTCTTCAAAAATCTGAGTAATGAATTGAGAAAGATATGAACAGATGTTTTAATTACAGCATTGTTGTATTCAATGGCACAAAGGCTGTTGAAGGAACAGTTTTGTAGGAAGCAGGAGGAGTAATCACATGATTAAGTGAGAATAGGGTTGTTAAAAGAATAAAAGGGGTGGTGACTGAATGTTGAGAAGGTTGAGCCTGGGGGAATCTTCCTATCATCTTCAGCAGAAAACTCAGGCATATATTTATTAGAATGGTAAAGGCAACATATTCCTAGCTTACATGAATTGGGGAAGAGATAGAAAGGAAGAAATGAAAGCAAATGATCTCAGAGTCATTTTATGGGAAAAGAATCAGCTGTCTATGGAGGTAAGAAATGTAATTTTAAACTGCTAATTCTGGATGATTTTGTGTGTGTGTGTGTGTGTGTGTGTGTGTGTGTGTATACCCACACATTGCTTCTTAGAAGAAATATAAGAAATAGTATCCATCCAAATGATGATGTAATCCTAGTCATTTGAACTAAAAATTTGAAACATAAACAAAATCTGATAACTTCACCATGCTAAATTCATTTAGACACATGATATGACTTAGGCAATTAACTGTAGCTGTTATTTATGTAAATTTTTAATCATAACTGTGTTTGGTACAGTGGAGAATATTATTTAATTCAGAACCACCTTAGTTGTATGAAGGACTTATTCATTTTCTCATATACATAAACAAATTTAATCTGACTTCTGAAAGTATTTGTTACTCTGTATACTTGAGTGGTTTCTGATTAGAAGTATAAGAAAGCACCCTGTAAAGACAATAGACAAAACTACAAAACTTAGGCTTCCAAACAATTGGGAAGCCTGAGTTTTCAAGAAGTTTTATAAGTAAATCTCCTAAAATTTCACAATGTTCTCATTAGCCCTGATGGAAAATTTCTATAAAAACATACTGTAATGAATGGTGGGGAGAAAATGAGACCAACCAAGCAGGCTAGCGGAAAGCAAAGACATATAGACTTTAATCACTTGGGCAGAGGCAGACTGATGGCAAGTAAGAGGACATCAGGACCAAAGAAACAAAAGGCAGGAAGCTTTTTAGGGCAATTGAAGAGAGGTCTGGCATGTCTACCATGTATAGGGGTCAGAGCAAATATTTGTGATCAGGGTCCATGCAGCAGTCAAGGGAGATGTATGGATGTTTTCAGGTGTCTTGGCATTGAAAAGATGCTGTACTTCCTAGTTGTTATCTCTACATTGGGAACATCCCATCTCAGAGATAGCACAGCTTGGGGAGAGACAGCACCTGCATGGGCTGCCTGCTTTGTTGTGTGGGGTTTTTTTTGTATCTTGTCAAACTGTAGCTTGGAATTCAAGAACATATTAATTAACCATTTCACAACCAGGTCAAACCTGACAAGTACTATTTTCTATAAATATTAGAGCAAAATTAAAAAATATAAAGCAATCAAGCACCTTTTGTATCTTTTCCCAAATTAAATGAGATATTCTAATTTTTTCACTTTGTATTTGGCATATCACTACTCTTGCCCATCAAGAATTTGTACCTGGGCTGGAGATTTAGTTCAGTGGTTCTGGCACCTGCTGCACAAGCACAAGGTCCTGAGTTCAATCCCCGGTGCCCCCCCCAAAAAAAGAATTTGTACCTGAAACACATTAAGTTACTAAAAATAATTATTTCACATTTATTTTAAACACCTCAAAAGGTACAATATTTCCACTGAAAAGGGCAACATGATGGGGTTGTTTTAAATAGGTTATTGAAAATAAGTTTCTGAATTAGTTGTGAGTGAACCTTGGACCTTGGGCACAAGGGTGAGAGACAAAGGCAATAAAGGATGGGACTGGAAATAATGATGAAAATACAAGTGGCAGACATTTGAGAAAGGAATCTGCATCTGATAGACTGCCTTGAACACATGCAGCAGCACATGCCACAACTAATGAACATGACCCTTATGACCTGATGGTGTGATAGCCAACCTGACTCCATTTGTGTAAAGTCAAGTGATTCCGGGTGGTTGCCTCCATCTTCCCCCTTTGGGAGTCCCCTCAGTTAATGCATGACAGGCCACCACATCCTGCTCTGTGCAACTATAACTATTTTTATACCTTCTCATTTGGTAAAGCAGTCTGCAACTATATGTTCTCTTTACAACCTTGTAAACAGGATACTCCCCAACTGAGTGATATTTTGTTTCAACTAAACTGTGAAACTTCCCCTGACCCATACTGACTTAGCAAAGTTCTGCTTCTGTCAAATTCCACTTGTGTTCCCCTTCTCCCTGAGCCCTCCCCAATTAGAAAACCTGCTTAAAAGAAAGCTACAAGCTACTTTTCCTCATCAAGAGCTTTTGGGTTGGAGCCACGCTTGAGTGCTGGCTAACAATAAAGGATTCACATTTCACATTTGGCTCAGAGTGGTGGTGATTGTCTATAATCTCTAGCAATTAAGTATAACAATGACAGCCTCAGCAGTGCCTCCTCAGATCATATTTGCCACTATGGTGCTGTTGTTCATGTGACTTCCTTACAAGCATATTAGCTTTAAAGCATTCATGTTGACAATGGTAGAATACCACCCCTTCACCTTTAACATGTCATAATCTCAAGGACCTCTGCTTGAATGCAGAGGCTAAATATAGAAGTCTTGTGAAGTCATGTACAAAACTACACAATCCACAAAGTAGTTCCAGGAGTGCATCTCATTCAAAGAACACTGTATTGGATAAAAGGGAAAGTAGAATATGCTGGTCACATGAGGACTATCTTTGTGAAAAATAAATCAATAACTGAGAGACCAAAATTTGGGGTGTTTTATTTTAAGTAGCCTGACAGAGATTAAAAGAAATATAATTGAAATAATAGTAAAAAAAGATACATGAAAAACAAATTGAAATAATAGTGAATTAAATAATACTGAAAAAATAGAATAAAAACAGGGAATGAAAGTCCTTTTGATAAGGGGGAGAAAAATTATTTTAGATATCAGTGTCACTGGCTAGTGTGGGTCCTTTTTTCAGTGAACATGGAAATTAACACAGCACAATTTTTATTTTATTTGTTACTACATGTTTGCAGTACACAGTGATCATATTCCCCATGGGAAGTTGATATATGTACATCTTAATTCTTTTTTATGTACCCTTCCCTTATTCTTCCTCCTCCCTCTATCTCTTGGTCCTCTTCCCTTTTGCAAAAGCTTTATCTTCTTTTTCCTGTTATCTATCTTGCTCTTTATTGGGGTTTTTTGGGGGGTGTACTGGGGATTGAATTTTTTTTGTTTTTGCCTTGTCTGATCAGTTTCCACTTAAAGTCCATTTTGACTCAAAATTGGACAGCTACTCTGGCTCTTTTCTAGGCTGAGCATTTGTGTTTTGCATCTGTTTCTTTATCTCCTCTAGTTTTGTCTTCTCTGGACTTGCTATTCATTTGTTTCATTATGATCATTATCTGTTTAGTTATAACTTCTTTGAATTCATCAACCACCTTACTGATCTGTTTTCTTACCTCCACTGTTATCCTTTCATATATTTTTCTGCTGTGTGACTTTTGACTTCCTCAGTTCTCCCTGAATCAGCTTTGGGGCAATTGGGAGTATTTGTGGACATTTTATTGCCTTGTCTTCTCATTTTTTAAAACTTTTGTTCATTTGCTTTCTGTGCTGAGGCTTGCAGGTTGATTATAATGTGTAGCTTTGTTATTAATATGGAGTTCTCTTTAGTTAATGCCTACTTTTTGGAGATATCCTCAGAGGATTGCTAACTATTGGCATTTGACTCTGTCCCAGGATCCAACCATCACCAGGGAGAGAAATTTCAGCTTACTTGGCTCAGTATACAGTTCTTCAGGAATGGGTCATAGCACTGTTAATGATCCTTAGGCAATCCAGATATTGGCATATAGAGAAAACCAATTGGTAGCACTACATCTATGTCAATTTGGCAATAGTAGTAAAAAAGGTAACAACAGTGGAATAAAATAGAAACTGGATATTGACAAACCATAAGAACTAATAATGTAATACCCTTAGAAAAGAGATCTATTATTAAAGTATGAGCACTAAGAGGAATCAGATATTGACTTACAGTAAAAATCTATTCAATGGAACTACTTATCCTCTATTAACAAAAGAACAGTTTTTATCCATAGTAATACATAGTTAAATATCTATAGGTTCATAAAGCTTCATGGTTATACTAATAAGATTAGAAGCTGCAGGGAAAGGTAGTATGAAAAAAGTAGAATTTGAAAAATAAGTGATGGAAGATGAGACGGTGATCAAAATGAAATAAAAGATCCTACCAAAGAGTAAAAGGAAATTAGTACTAGTAGATAAAACATAACAGAAAAACAAATAACAAGTTAAAGGAGAAATTACAAAATGGAGAGTATCTCTGAAAACTATAGCACTCTGAAAAGAGAGATTGAAGATGATATCAGAAAATGGACAGCCAGGGATTTAGCTCAGTGGTTCCACCACCTGGCTCACAAGCTAAGGACACGAGTTCGATCCCCAGTACCAAAAAAAGAAAAAACAAAAAAACTTTAGCTGAGAAAATGGACAGACATCCCTTGCTCCTGGGTAGGAAGGATTAATATAGTGAAAATGTCCATACTTCCAAAACTGTTATATAGATTCAATACAATTCCAATAGAGATCCCAGCAGCATACTTTATGGACCTTGAGAAAACAATCCAAAAATTCATTTGGAACAAGAAGAGACCCAGAATAGCAAAAGCAATTCTAGGTAA
>NW_004624819.1:4314241-4342283 GCF_000247695.1 Heterocephalus glaber | reverse complement strand
TTTCCTTCCAAGACCTTCAGTCTTTGAAATCCAACAAGTTACAGTCCTATCCACGAATATTTATCATCTATGGATTTGAGTTGACCATCTGCTCAAGAGGTGGTCCTATTTATTAACCCCAGATTGTGGCAACTATCCAAACAGAGACACAACTTCATTCATGCTGGTTCATGGCCTGGCAATATAGCATATGCTACACTGGATTTCTCCTCAAACTCTATCCCACCAGGAAAAGGTCCCTCTCAGGGTGTAACCTTGTGCTGTTTTTAGTTTATACCAGCCATGGGCTTTTCTTCAGGCCACAACCACTACCTCATCTGTTATTTCTTCCTGAAACAGCCATCTTGTTCAGTCTTAGTGCTTCACTGGAGCATTGCCCTCAACCTCGATCATGTTGGTTGTTTAGTAGTCACCTCTGTGGCCCTGTGCTGAGGGGAACCAAGGTGCAGAGCCAACTAGGAGTTGGTGGTTTGATGCCCATGGCAGGATCTGTGTTTCTGTTTTTTAAATGAGGCTAAAGAATATAGTATAGTGAATACATCCATCTGCTGCTACAAATCAATTTGACATTGAGCTAAAAGAATTTGTAAGAATTCATGCTCCACATACAGAAAAAGCACTGAAAGGTATTCATTTAGGCATTATTACAGAAGTTGAGGGGCCTGGGATTTAGCTCAGTGGTTCCACCGCCTGACTCACAAGCGCAAGGTAGCGAGTTTGATCCCCAGTACCAAAAACCCCCCCCAAAAACCCAAAACAGACAAACAAACAAAACAAAGGCAAAACAGAAGTTGAAATGTAGTGATGAATTTCATTCCAGCAAAGGAAAATGACTATGCTAACTGTGTTATATACATTTGATAGAAAGGAAGGCACTCATTAAAAATATGACAATTGTTAATAACATGCAAGAAATGCTTGAGATATGCAAATAAATTCTACAGAATACTAACATTTTGGTGTAGAAATAAATATTATATAAAAGTTTTTCATAACAAAATAACTTTGAGAAACTAGATTAATTACAAGTACACACACACACACACACACACACACATACAAACACACAGACACACCCAGCTCCTTTCTGGCAGTTTTCTCAAAAGCCCCTTATATGCTATATGTTTTTTCTTAACAAAAAATTACTGCAAAAATACCAATTGATGTATTTTAAAAGTCAGCTTAAGAAAGAAACAAAAACCTTAAACTCATAGTAAGTATCATTGAAGCATCTTTTTACAATTTCCATTGTATTTTCTTATTGTGTATACTGAACTGCTTAAGAGTATGGTTCTTCAGGGCAAGGGATTTAGCTCAGTGGTTCTGCCACTTGCTTTGCAAGCACAAGGACCCAAGTTAGATCCCTGGTACCAAAAACAAACAAACAGAAAGAGTAGGGTTCTTAAGTCAAACAAGGTGCATTTCACTCTCTACCCAGACACTTATCTTCTATGTAATTTCAGTACATTTTCCTTTAAAAGTTTTCTTCTGTATCTGTAAATGAGTACAATAATTATACTTCATGTCTTATTTTTGTAGTTTTAAAAAATGAAGATTAAAGCTTGTAGCAAGGTGTAAATCTGCATATGTTAGCAATAATTATTATCTCTGGTTACCAACAAGACAGAGATTTGAAGTTTCTAGGGACTTGAACAGTAAATAAAGCCAAAATGGAAATGATTTCAAGCTCATTGCTAAGCCTGTTATGTGTAATGGCTTAGCAGAATTTTAGATGAATGATGAGACATAAAGAGTGACAACCTTATCTGTTGACTTGCCTTGCTGGAGAATGGCTTCCAGGATTAGTAAAGCAAATATCTGTGAGTATCTGGGTGAGTCATGGAGGCTGACCTGTAGTCCATACCAGCTTCCTTGCCCTTTCCTCTCTGGCGTTGTTTCCATGCAGGTTTGTTCCACCATGCCCTTCCACCAACATGTTCCTGTCTTGCAGCCAACAAACCATATACTGAATCCCCTGAAACTGCAAGCCAAATTAAACCTTTCCTCATTTAAACTGTGGATGTCTGGTATTTATTTCATCAATGGGAAATCTGAATAATATACAAAGAAGTATGACCCAATTTAAAAAAGCATTTTTAAATTGTACTGATTACATTCCACATATTTTGCTTTTTTCAAGTGTTCCTCTCCCTCTATCCAGGATTAAGGCACACCTTTCCTAAATGTACTCATGGGGTAGTATATCCTCTGCTCCGCTTTGACTTTCATGCATGTTATGTCATCCTTCAGAGAATGAATTCTCAGTCACTGAATTAGCCAAATGGTAGCACTTTGTTCTTCTTAATGTATGACTTTTTTTCAGGCTATAATACTTTTATAAATGTTTTATTTAAGAGAAGACAGTGGGGTTCTTATATTTGTTTCTGCATATAATATATCAATTATCACGTATCATATAGGTTCTGAAAAACCACACTGTATAGCTGTGAGAGAATGAGAATGACAAAGGCAAATGGTGTCTCAGTTTTATGATGAAAATAGTTTCTAGGTTAAAGGTCCCAAGTTCACACTGAGGGAAACACTGTCTAAAATATATGTAAGTGTAGTATATGACATACAATATTTTTAACAAAATAATTTAGTTTATTTAATTCCAGTGAAGTCACTTTTTAAAAAAAATTATACAGCAGCTACTAATTTAGAAACCATACATGAAAGATGAATATACAGGTCATCTATTTTAAGATACTTAATATTTTCATAGAAATCATGCATATTTATAAATTTCTCCAAAACATTAATGAATATATTAAATGGCAAAAGATGGCCAAAACCAAAATTACTGGAAAGGTAGAAATGTAAGAAGTATCATGTAAATTTGGGGAGTTTCAAGAAGCTTTTCATTCCTAAGGGCAATAAATTGTTGATATTACTTAAGTTTTCTTCAGTATATTTTATTTCAGGAACTGTCCTAGGATTTTTGAATATTTAATCCTAAGAACAACTCTATTTGACAACCAATGTGATATGTATTTACTTAATGAACAAATGAGGTAAAATTGAGAACTTAGGTGAATGTTTAAATTTTTAAAAACTACAGTAAAAGACAAATTGCCATTAATCCCTCTCAAAATACTCCCTCTTGGTTGGAACACACTTATTCCATCATTCTTGTCACTTTTTGAAGCAGTTGTGGAAGTCTTCTTTCCTGAGACTCTGTATTTATGTTGTTGTGGCTGCCTTGATGTCCCTAATTAATTCAAATATTTACCTTTTGTGGTCATTTTTCATGGTCATTTTGACATTTGTGGCAGATCCAGAATTTACACAGTGCCAGATCTGGTGAAAAAGTGGAGGAACAAAAACTGTAATGTCTTTATGAGCTTATCTTTCTTTTGGATGGCACTTGACAACAGCATTCACTATATTTTTTATCATACCCGGTAAACACATGAAAGAGGACTTTCAGAACTACTTCAGAAAATAGCACTCATTATAGAATAAATGTGTTTGAAGTAAGGGGGAGTAATTTGGTGGGGATTAAGGTCAATGTGTCTTTTTTATCTTTTATTTAATTTTAATGTATTAGTAGATATTAATAAAGAAAATATAAAACAAGGTTTTTACTTCTATAAAAAACAAAATTTTATAACAAAATAATTAGAGAACTGTGTATCATGATCTTAAAAGAATGGCCAAAATATTACTCAGAGTGTAAATCATAGACAAAAAAAGTTCTCTTACAAAGAAGAAACAAACAAAAGGACAAAATTTTCTTTTCAATAAAATTTAAACATTCATTGTGTATGTCAATCACTTCTTGTAATTCCTGTTTCTCCAAAAAGAATTTTAAAAATGTATATATGTATAAAAATATGTGTAATGGTAGTCTGTTAGAAGAGACATGGCCACTGTAATTGTAGTTAGCTGGGTTATCAAAAATTCAAAATAAAATGTGGGATATAAATTTTAAAAAGTCATTTCAAATTATACTGTAGGGACTTTGGACCTATAAAGCCAGGCATGTATATGATTTGAGAAGCAGTGAAAGGTTACTAGAGACATTTGGGAAAATTTTTGAGATGATTAAGACTAGAATTCAGGAATATTAACCTGACAACACAATATAAAGTGGAATGGGGGTAATGGATAAAGAGGCAGTTATTGTTACTGACATTGAGAATGAATAAGAAAGTTCTAGAATTTACATAGTGATAGTGAGAAAAGTCAGATAACCATAGGAAATTGAAAAGTTGAAGGTCCTACACTTGAGTAGATGGGCAGTGTTTTTGTAGGTGTTAGGAAGGAGTGAATGGCAATGTTGGTAATAGGAAAAGTCAAAGATCATATCCTCTATTGTATTATGAATGATGACTAGATTAGTAGTGTCTCAGTTTGACTTATTTCTTATTGTCTTACATAAGAAATTGTGTTCTTATTTT
Organism: Heterocephalus glaber; assembly: GCF_000247695.1. Next base: position 4,337,880 of record NW_004624819.1, on the reverse strand, counting down.
GGTAAATTTCACATAATAATAAATTTATAATCTTAATCATTTTTTAGTGTATACTTCTTGGTATTAAACACATTTAAAATGTCATGTAAATATTACCACCATCCATCTTCATCATCCTGGTCCTGTGAAACTGAAACTCTGCAGCTATTAAACAACTAATTTCTTTTATCTCTAGCCTAGCTTCTCTCTCTATGATTTTGACTACTCAACTACTTCATGCAAATCTAGTCATATAGTATTTGTCATTTTATGGTTCACTCATCTCACTTAGCATAATGTTCTCAAGTTTCATCCAAGTTGTATCATGTGTTAAAATTTCCTTACTCTTTAAGGCCAGATAATATTCCATTATATCTACATACTACGTTTTGTTCATTGTTCATCTTCTTATGGACACTTCCACATTATAGCTATTGTGAATAGCACTGTTATGGACATGGATGTTTAAATATCTCATTGAAATCCTGCTTTTAGTTCCTTTCTGTGTATAACCTGAGGTGGATTGATGAACCTTGTGGTTATTTTATTGTTAATATTTTGAAGAACTACCATAAGTTCTTTCCACATTGAATGTACCACTTCACATTTTCATTGACATGTATAAGTGCTCCAATTTTTCCACATTTTCACCAATACATGTTATTTTCTATTTTTTTAATATTAGATACACTATTAGGTTTAATTTGCATTTCTGTAATGATTTGTGATATGGAGCATGTTTTCTTGTTATTGGTCATTTGTATATCTTCTTTGGAGATAAAATTATTGAAGTCTTTTGCCAATTTTTGAATTGAGTTGTGTATTTTGAATTAAGTTGTATATATTGAGTCATATATTTTGTTGAGTTTTACAATTTTCCTGTGTATTCTACATACATATTCCTTATAAGATAAATTATTTGCAGTTATTTTCTCTGATTCTTTGAGTTTCTTCTGTATTTTTCTCATTCTGTGGGCTACTGATAGTGTCATTTGATGTACAAATTCTTAAAAATTTTTTCATGAAATCACATTTGTCAATTTTTTTCTTTTGTTACCTGTACTTTTGGAGTCATGCCCAGGAAATTACTTTAAAACCAAATTCCATGAAACTTTTGCTGCAGGAGACTGCAATATTGATTATGCCCAAAGCAGGTGATAAGCAGTGTAGGCGGTGAAGAGGTAATCCCACAACTGACTTGTTTATAGAAGTGAGTCCAGTCAAAGCCTATGTGCTGAGGTCAGAGAAACTTGCACAGAAATTCTGTTCCCACACCCAAAACCTTCTTAACTGCAAGGACAGTGTTCCAATTACAACCATGTATTTGAATATTCTGTTCCTAATTTGAAAATGCTTTGTCTTTTTCTTTTACAAGGCTTGTCTCCATTAATTTCCATAGAAACAGCATGACTGCATTTTCTCATGTAGTTCTGCCATTGCACATAGCTCACCTTTACCCCAAATAATTACTAAAAAAAAATCAGTGGCTTGGACTGGCCAGTGCCTTTGTCAGTTGCACTGGCATTGATCATTCTGATGCCCCACCTTCTCTCTCTCAGTTCTATCTTTTAGGTTTTTTTCTCAGGCCTGCATTGTACACTGAGTAGGAGACTGGAGCCTACAGCAGAGGTTTCCAGTTACATTTCAGGGGTCCCCAGTATTTACCCTTTGTTTTCTTGTAAAGTTCTACAGATTCAAGCATTATAATTAGATTTTTTGCTGTATTTTTAATTACTTTTATATGTGATATCAGATAAGGATCCAACTTCATTATAATCCATGTGAATGGTCAATTTCCTGGTAAGACTTGTGTAAAAAACTGTGCTTTCCTCAATTTATAGTTTAGGCACTCTTGTCAAAAATCAATCTGCTTTATATATAAAGATTTATTTCTGGAAATTATTCTATTTCATTGGTCAGCATGTCTGCTTTTATGATAGGACCCCACTCTTTGATTGCTGTAGCTTTGTAGTAAGATTTGAAATCAGTTTAAGACCTCCAACCTTTTCTTTCTTTTTAAAGATTGTTTTGGATATTCAATGTCCATTGAGATTCCAAATGAATTTTAGGTTGTTTTCTATTTCTGCAAAATTATTATTGAGATATTAAGAGCTATTGCACCAAATTTGTAGATTGTTTCAGATAGTACTGAGACTATAATAATATTAAGACATCTGATCTAACCTCTTCCATGAACATGGGATGAGTTTCCACTTATTTAGGCATTCTTTAATTTCTCTTGGTAATGTTTCAGAGTTTTCTTCATAAAACTCTTTGGTTAAATTAATTCATAAAGTATGTTATTCTTTTTGATGCTGTGATTAATAGAATAGCTTTCATAATTTCCTTTTCAGATTGTTCATTGTTAATGTGTAGAAATGCAACTTATTATTGTGTGTTGACTGTCTCTTGCTACTATCTGAATTTTTTTACTAGCTCTAAAAGCTTTTTTTCCTTCCTTGTGTGTGTGGGGTAACTTTTATGTTTTAGTCCTTTTTGTATACAAGATCATATCATCTTTGTATAGAAGTCATTTACCTCTTCCTTTCTAATTTGGATGAATTTATTTTTCTTGCCCCATTGTGCTAATATTTCATTTAACCTACAATAGCATTTCTTGATTATTTAAAATGCACAAGACCCTACCAGCTGCTTCAAGAAAAATAAAGGTGAAAAACATGTGGCTTTACTCCAAATAAGTTTATGTTTGTGAACTCCTTTGCCTGAAAATTTTATGAAAGCAGAGATTTTTGTCTGTTTTCTTAATGATTATATTCCTTGTATTCAGAATAGTGCCTGGGACATAATAAAAGTTTGTTAAATATGTTAACAAATGCATTAGTTAGGAAATTACTTTCAAAATGAACAAACAAGAAAAGGAGAAAACACAGATGTGATGATGAGGAATAAATGAGAAGAAATAGATGCACTTCTGATCAGACATTGGGCCACTGAATATTAAAGAATAAAGAGATAATTTTAAAATTCCATTCTTTACTGTGGCTGATTTTATTTTTTTATTTTATTTCTTTTTGACCAACACATTACTGTTTTTTAATATAATGATAATTGCATTACATCAAGATTTCATACATGGTAAAATATGGACCTTATAATGATCAAAAGTTTCCAAATGTATGTACTTGCTACATGTTAAGGACAAAATATAAGTTAAGGATTTGATTTTTTTCTTTTTGTTATTTTTGTTTTGAATTTATATTAAATGTTTTTTTTTAAAGGATATAACATGAAAAAAGAACACAACACAGATTACATTCTAATGACCAAAGCAGTGTTCTACGTGACAGAAATCAAAACAAAACAAATTTATACAGTAAATATACCAGTGCTGAACACAGTACTTGAAATTTAACCCAAGCTGCATATGCATAAAATGATCTCACTATAGGATTATGCAAAATACATTTTTTAGAGCACCAGAATGTCAACCATTCTGACTATAAAGTGACTTATTCCCCTAAAGAATATTTTGAGACAATTCTGTATGACATGAAAAGAACTGACATAACACTTAAATACTACAAAAATAGTTGAAAACATATTTTTAATGCAGTTCTCTATAAAATATACAGTTAATCTTATTACTTAAAAAACTGAAAAGCAAAAGACCACCCTGAATAATGGTGAAAACCTCAACAAAGTAAAATGCTCATCATTTGGATATCATTGGCATAAAATTGATAAGATTTCATTGAGAGGAACAAGGAAAGTATCTAATGAAGTCATTCATGTAAAATTTATTCAAAAATGTTCATAAAGTTGTAAATTTCTGCTTGTAACATCATAAAATATTATACCATGAATACACTTTCTACTGTTTAACTGGAGGACAAAAGAATATCTTGAAGAAAGTGTTTCTCAAAATGAGGTTCAAAAGTCCAAAAGAGTTCTAATGTGAGCTCAGTAATAAATATGGTAAACAAACACGCTGGGTGATTATTCTACACTCTGAAATGCCCTATGGAAAAGAGCAACACTTAAAGGCAAGATCCTAAACATATTTCTGACATGTTAGAATTCTCTATAAGTTTATGTTGTGAATACTGCTTTTTGTTTTAAAACAAGCTCCAGGCATTAAGAGAAATGTATATGCCTTGGAAATGAACAGGAGAATATCTATAAACATTTTCCTTTGATGTTTTCATTAGTTTCAAACTAAATTATATGAAGAAAAGACAATACATGAGTACAAGCTTTAGAAAAGTAATATTTCTCATAAAATGGGGCATCTAAAAATGGTTAAAAGACAATTCCTCAAATGTTTACAATCTCTAAATCATTCTAAATTCAAAACCAGATCATTAACTAAAATTAGGATGCTATATATCATCCTCTTTTAGTATCATTTTTATGCCAAGGATGTGAAAGGTAACCATCATCAACTAAATGTAAATAAGTTATACTGATATAATCTTAGTTTAATTTTAGTTAATGATCTAGCCCTAAATCCAGAACAATTTAAAACCTATAAACATTCAACAAATTATCCTTCAATCCCCTTCAGATGCCCCACTTCATAAGAACTACCACTCCTCCAAAGCCTGTAGTCGTATATTGTATTTTCTCCATATAAAAAAGATACAAGTATATGTGTTTTTATTCACAATTGTTGGTATTTTTTGGATTTTCCTGAAGACTGCATAAACTGACCCCAAAAGGTGGTCAGTTTCAAAAGTGTGGTTGAAGAGAAACTGGCATAGGTAAGATATTTTACTGAAAAGACAAATTGTTTTCTTGTATCATAAGTAAAAAGAAAAAATATTAGGCATTATGTCCCACTCAACAAATGGAATGGTTAACAAGTGATTGCCTCATTGTTATTTAAATCAGCTCATAAAAATCTAATCTATGAACAAAAAATTCCATATTCTCTACTATAGACTATAAGAATCAAGTATTACATCTAAACATAGTTTCAAAACAATAAATTAAAATTAGCTTCCAGACATCTCTGAAATGATTAATTCTATCCAGGCTGGTAACAAGTTTTTCCAAGCATTAAATGGCAACATAAGCAAAATGCATAGTTGAAAAATGGGGATCAGACCCCTTCTTCATCATCTTAAGATGATTGGTATACTCAAAACCTGCAAATTCATATCCATCAAGCTCCCTCATGACATCATTATCATCTGGGGTGAGCTGGACAGGTTCATTAGTAAATTCAGGATCAAAGTTGTCCAAACCAAATCACTCAGAGATATTTGGTTTAAATGGAGTCACCACCTGCTTTTGCTCCATCATGTCCCAGTCCACATTTTTAAAGAATGGATGCTCCTGAATATCAGCAAAGCCCCTGTGAGGATGACAACCCAGTCATTCTTTTGGGTCCTTGTTCAGAAAACTCTGTAGGACACTTGCAGCTTATACAGACAGAAAATGAGGTATGACAATGTCTCTTTCCAAAATTACTTGCAAGACATACTCGATTGAGTTTTCATGAGGGTTATCAGAGCTCTCATAAAGATGGAATGGAGACTCTCCAATCATCATTATATATATCATTACTCCAAGATTCCACCAGTCCACACTGAAACTGTAATCTTCCCTTCTTATAAGTTCTGGAGGCACAAAATTAGGAGTGCCACAGAAAGTGTGGGTCATGTCTCCTGGCTGTAAGCCTTCCTTACACAAGCAAAAATCGATGAGTTTAATGTGCCCTTCTGAGTCCAGTAATACATTTTCTAATTTTAAAATTCTGTAAAGTATTCCTTGCTGATGAAGGTAGTTGACTGCTAAACTGATTTCTGCAGAGTGAAATTTGGCATGTTCTTCAGGAAGCTGTCTTTGTTGCTGCACATGAAATAGTAGATCTCCCCCATTGACATAGTCTAGATCAAGGAACAGTCTGCTTTCTCTCTGAAAGCAAGCATGCAGTCCAACTAGAAAAGGACAATTGGATGCCTGCTCTAGAATGCGCTTCTCTCTCTGTATCCAATCAATGTTGACATGCTCTTTTTTCACTGCTTTCATTGCATACATACAATTTGATTCTTTCTGTTGGACTAACAGTATTTTCACATAACTTCCTCTGCCAATCAGTAGGAGAAAATCAAAGTCCTCAAGACCTAAACCAGATGAAGCTTTGCCACTTTCCCCAGTGTTCTCTGCCTCATTCATTCTCTTCATCAACTTGTTCTAAAGCCTCATGAGTTGAAAGGTTATGTGGGATTGTTGTGTGTACAGAGTCTGAAGCCATGAATGATGGGTCGACTGGCACTGTGGGCTCTGATGGTAAAGAATGCTGCCCACATTCAATTGTGACAAGTTTGTGGCACTTCTTGTGAACCAAGAGTTTACAGTTGGTGCACTTATACACCTGGGGGCCAAGTCCCCCTACACAGTCTGTGCAGACAGCACAGTGAGCTTGCCTGCTGAAGCGTTTGGCCTGAAAGTGTAGCCATTCACATAATACAGCTTTCTCCAGTAGCCTGCAGTTCTGTGGTGGATGGATTTCTCTTCTCCTGGACAAGGCACTTTAGAATATTCTGGTATACAAGGTGATGAATGAATTAAGAGCTCAGAATCTTCCTTTAGCTCAGAAAGCCTAATGGCTTCTTCTAACTCCAACTGAAGTGACACAGTATATGGGTCTCCCTCCTCCTCTACCTAGTGTGTGGTGAAAAGCTGTTTAATGTCCAAACACCACACATCTCGATCTTTATCACACAGGCCCTCAAAGGGGATGGAATTTTCAAGAGATCTTGTCATAATGTCTCTTCCCAAAATCAGGGCCAATTGGGTAGAGGTGTGGGTGGTGGAGGTGCCTGGGAAAAGGGACCATAGAAGGGTTGGCTGCCCAGGGAAATAGGCAGGCAGGGCTCAGAGAACAAGAGTGGCCTGACTGCCTGCAGGGACCACACTTGCCAGAATTCTGCAAGGCTCTCTGTGAAGTTGTTTCCAATAGTGGCAGCCAGGCCTGGGTGGATGTACACCAGGCTTCTCAGTGTCTCTCGGGGTCCGGTGGCTGTGACTTTGGTCTCCCACCCTGGACTTTGCCCCTCTAGGTTTTCTGTGCCTGGCTCTGGGGAGGTCTGCCCAGAGCTACTGGGTATTTCTGGGGCTGGTGATACTTGCCCCACGCTCTTCCCAGTTTCTGTGCCATTGGTATTTGGGTTTAGGGAAACTTCACTGGGGTACCTTGATTTTGGTAGGTCACTGGTGGTCACTCCCTGGGAGACCATCCCTGGGGTGTCTGTGACAATCATGCAACTGCTGCAGTGTGGCCTGTGGCACCTGGATGGAGTCAGCCATCTTCTTAATCTTTCACAGATACTTTCTCTACCTGGGGTCCTGAGGCTGTGGCCTCTTGAAATGGAGAAGCAGCTCAGCATGTGCGCTGTTGACTGTCTCTGGCTAAGTGAACTTGGGAGATGGCTGTTACTAGATTGTGACACCCATTAACAAGGGTTCCAAGTTCTGTTTGGAGATGTTGCCAAGGAAGTGAGCTCATGTCTTGGGGTTCCATAACCTGAGTCTCCATGTAATAGAAAAGCCTATAGCCCTGTAGGGATAGAGACCCCTAGGCAGAGAGAGATGAGCCCTTCCCCAAAGTAGTTCAGATGGCTGGCAGAACAGGCTTAACTACCCATAAAAAGGTAATAGTCTGCTGAGGCTGCACCTCCTCTTCATGCTGTACCCTGCAAAGGTTGGCTTGCTAAGATCAAAAGGAAAAAGAACCTTGGCCTTAAGATGTAAATGGCCTCTGAAAAGACCCTTCCATGTTGTCCCTAATAATGAGCTAAGTTAATCATTAACCAATCAAGTAGGGGCGCCCTCAGTCCAGAGGCAGGATGGCCCCAACTACTATAAAACCAGCATCTTGAGCCCCCCTGCAATGGTGGCTCCATTTCAGGCACCCCTGCCTGTCTCTCTGTGAGAAGGCAGCTGTACTCTTGCATGTTTACTGAATAAAAGTACAACTTTGTATTGGGAGGAATGCTACATAATTTTAGGGAAAATCATTTGATTATGTCTCTAGAAAACTATTTTTGCAATTTGCTCTTGATATTACTGTAGAGATTTTACTAACTGCTTAGACAAAAACCACCATTTCATGGGAAAGACCTGTTTCTCATACCATTGCCCTATTAAACCTGTAGGTGAGTGGGGGGTGTTAAGCACAAACACATGAACCAGATAATTAGAGTTTATACGAAAAACCTGATGGTTATGTATGCTTTGTTCTATTAATTGTAACTCCTTTTGTGCCTCTAGAGTTAATTTTTGAGGGGAATTAAGATCAGAATCTCCCTGTAATATTTCGTACAAATTCTGTAATTGAGAAGTTGCTATCCCTATTTTAGGCCTAATCCAATTAATACCTCCTAATAATTTTTGAAAATCATTCAATGTTTTTAATTTGTCTGTCCTAAATTGTATCTTTTGTGGCTTAACCGATCACTCTGCTAACAAGGTACCCAGGTAAGTATAAGGCTCAGATAGTTGAACCTTTTCAGGTGCCATGCACAATCCAAAACACACTAAATCCTTCTTTGCAATAGCAAAGGGCTGTAAAAGTAGCTGTTGTGTATTTGCAGAGATTAATATATCATCCTTATAATGTGTTAAATATACAGTAGGAAATACTTTATGAGTAGCTTGAAGAGCCTGTGCAACAAAAAGCTGACACAATGTGGGGCTGTTAGCCATTCCTTGAGGCAACACAGTCCACTGAAAGCACTTCATTGGTTCTTTAAAATTCATACTAGGTACGGAAAAAGCAAATTGAGGTTGGTCACTTGGGCAAAAAGGAATGTTAAAGAAGCAATCTTTTAAATCTATAATTATCAGTGGCCACTTCTGGGGGATTGCCACTGGGTTTGGTAAACCAGGTTGCAAAATCTTCATGGGAATGAGGCTGGCATTAACTGTCCATAAGTCCTGAAGCAAATGCCATTTGCCTGACCTTTTAGGAATAACAAAGATAGGTGTGTTCCAAGGGCTCACAGATGGTTTTAAATGCCCCTCCTTAAATTGTTCTAATATGAGTTGCTCTAGAATGGTTAGTTTCTCCCGTGGTAGGGGCCATTACTTAACCCAAATGGGATCATTTGATTTCTATTGTAAAGGCAATGCTGCTTTGGGCGGAGAAACTTCTTCAATAGCCCCAACTAAACATTTTTTTTGTATCCAATTCCAAGGCAATTATTTTTCTGTTGCTATTCTACAGGCTGTGTTCTTCCCTGAAGTTGCTTGCCTAATCCTTTTCCTGATTCATATCCCATTTTAGACATCATTTGTTGACCCAGTGAGGTTTCAGGGGGTAAAGTAGTCAATACAACTCTCCATTCTTCCAATAAATCTCTGCCCCATAAATTTACAGGTATGGGAGCTATATAAGGACAAATATGTCCCATTTGACCATCAGACCCTTCATGAGGCAGGGGAATGGAGCTTTGCAAAACTTGTTGGGGGGCACCAAGGCCTACCACAGATGTTTTAGTTGGTTTTCCCCCCAAGATGATGCCCAAAAACATGTGCCAATCACAGACATGTTGGCACCCATGTCTATCAGCCCTGTAAAGAATTTGCCATTCAATTTAATTTTGCACATGGGGCCGTTTTTGGAAATCTTTTGAGTGAAATAAATCTCTTCATGGGGAATTTCTGGCTGAGGATCCTCTTGGGAATTTTTAAAGCTAACATTATTTAATTTTGGTTTAGGCAAAAGCAACAATTGTGCAATATAATCTTCTTGTTCTATTACCCAAAGTCCTGTGGAGCTAACAGGAACACACAATTCAGACGTACAATCAGAATCAACAATAACTGGAATAACAGTAATGCCTTTCAAAGTTAGAGAGAATTTTCCAAGTATCAAATCAATTGTTCTGGGGGGTGGGGGTTCATGAATTCCTGTGGGGACAGATACTTGAGTCTCACCTCCCAGCAGGTGAACTCTCTGAGCAGCAGGAAGATCTACTCCTGAGCATCCCAGTGTTCCCCTGATGAGGGAAGAAATGTCCCTCCAGACACCCATGCTGTCTGATTTTGTACTTGTGCATGGATCTGAACCAGGTACCACTGACTCGGGGATTGGAGCCTCCTGGCCCTGATCTCCTATAGTTTCCTGGACCCAATTTCCATTTTCCTCACAGCAGTGTGCCAACCTTATCATACTTGGTGTGGCAGGCTTTAGCCCAGTGAATGCCTTTTCGACAGGGAGGGCCAGGCGGTAACTTATTTTCTTTGAATGCCTGACCTAGTGGCTCTGGGTCAGCTTATAAAGCCACTTTCATTTTGCAGTTTTTTCTGAGATGCCCCAATTTTCCACAATTAAAACATTTTAAATCACTGTGTGTACCATGTTATGGGACTACAAAACCTTGTAATCTTAGAATTCTTGTAGCCCCGACTGTAATTAAATGTGCGTTAATGATTAAAAAGCTTGTTAGTTCTGGGAAGCTAGATAAAATTTGTAACAGACATGGAGTTTTAAAAGTAAATTACTCAACTCCTTGTTTGTCTGGAGAACAGATGTTCCCGGACCCACTATCTATAGGACAGTCCATCAATGTGTCTGCCTGTCATCAGTACGTGACGGTCGTGACCATTAATGTGTGTGTGTCTGCTGACCATCAGTATATGACAGTCGACCACTAACCTTTGTTCCTTTTCTCATAAATCTACATGTTAACCTCCCCCTCAACCCCCTATAAGAACAGCCTCGGACTCTGAGCCAGTTGCCTCTCTAAGCTACTTTGCTTTGGGAGTGCCATCTGGCCAGACTAATAAAGGTCTGTTTTTCTTTCCAACTTGTCTAGTGTGTTCCCTCCCAGGTGTTCTTCACTGCAGTCAGCTCCTTGGAGCATTTGGTAAGGCCCACAGTCTTACAATGTAAATGTTGGGAGATGTCCTGAGCCATCAGAACCACATTGTATGAAGGAGACCCAACATTTTGACATGCCTTAATATATGCTCCAAGATCTTTAGAGGAGCGAACAGGATTTATTGCCTGTTTGCAATCCATATTAGCATTTTCATAGGCTACCTGTAAGATCAGGATGTCTGCTGCCTGGGAATTAGAAATCTGTCTCCTAACAGTTTGTTGTAATCTCACTACAAATTCTGGGTAAGTTTCCACTGGCCCTTGCATGATTTGAGTAAAAGATTTCGTCGGCACACTATCAACTGGCACAGAAGCCCAAGCGCTCTGCAGGAGGTCCTCTAGCTGGTGAAAGAGTAATGCTGGGCAACAGGCCTGCCTGCTTAAATCCAAAAAGTCACCCATGCCAGATAACATATCATTAGTAACTTCTCTCACCTGAGCATCTCCCTGAGCATTTTTATGAGCCTGTTCCCTGATTAATGAACGCAGTTCCACTTCAAAGTGGAGATACTGAGTAGGGGACAAGCATGTTTTTGCAAAGTGAAAAACATCATGAGGAACCACAGAATAAATCTGAAGCACATTGTCCAACAAATCCACTGTATAGGGGCTTCAGACACCATTAGTTAGCACGCTCTGTCTGAGGTCCTTTAGGATGTTAAAATCAAATGAGGCATGAACATACATGTCCACCTCTGAGTTGTCAGGATCAGGCAAAACTGAGATAGGAAAGCCCAAAGGGTCTCCCACTGCCTTGCTCAATGTCACAGCCTTTTGTAGGGTATGGTGATAGGGAGTGGCCCCAGAAGAGGGCTTTGCAAGGGTGGCAGCTGGACCTTTGTGAGATACCTGAGGCTGAGGGGCTAGCAAGTTAAGGTCTTCCTCAGCATGCTGCAGTGATGGAGCAGGAGCTTCAGTGAGATGAAAGCAAAGAGACTGACCCATATTTGTAACTCAGCAAAGATAGAAAATTATCCCCAGCTGGACACTCTTACCACCAGTGTCCCTTGTCTGAGTCTGGAAATCATCCTGGGAGATCCATGTGCTTTCTTTTACTCTGAGTTTGTTTCACAGGTGAGTTTACTTGTGGATCCAATTCACATCCATGTGGGCACCAAATGTAGGGAACAGGGGAAGGGGACATTACCAGAACCTCTGCAGTGAGTCCTGGTCTCCTGTGAGCCACAGCAGTACACAGTGATGTAACAAAAGACTGGGGGACAGAGGAAATCCAAGAACAATGAGGAACTATGCAGATGAAGATTTGGTTCCTCCCAGGGTGTCTCCCAAAGGTGTGGTCTTGCCCTGGAGTATCACAGCATCACAGGATCACTGAGGTCTCAGTTGTGACCCAAGGCCAAAATGGAATTATATCTGGAATGCCATAGCTGGCCTGTAGGCAGAAGAACTAGGACTAATCAAATGATTTTTCCCTAAAATTATGTAGCATTGCTCCCAACATAGCTCCCTTTCTTTTTGTTTTATGTGAAGGTGTTTTTAGGAAAAGTGAGCACACCCAACAATAGCTTGTCACTATATATGTGTGTTTGACTGGCTTAGCTATCTATAATAAGCATAATTTCTATTAATTGGGGCTGTAAAAGGGTTAAAAATCAAATAATAATTTTTTTAAACAGTGTTGGCTAAAAAACTTAAAACTTTTGTTGAACTCAAATAACTATTGTCTTTAGTTATACTTTTCTACTGGGTGTTTAAGACCAAGTTATGCTGAGACCTATATTAAATAAAGTCAATCTCTTGTTATCTAACAAGGTCAATTAAGTCTCTGCAGGCACTGTCTTGGAACCATGCATAGAGCCTCTTAGCTCCTCTGTCAGTGTCAGCCATCAGGATATGTCATGGCCTCGCTTGACCATGTTGCTTTCTGTGAAAGCATGGGAGATTTTTTTCCTCCAGGTGACACTCCATGCTGCGGAGGGAGTGCTGGCCTAGCAGGCGGCCTTGGCATATGGGTTGGGGTGGGCCAGGCAGCACACGGGGCCTTCAGGGGGCCATGGGGCTGGAGCTCCTTGGTCCTCTCAGCCACTGTGGCTGATTTTAAACAACATCCTGGGTATGAGAAAAGAAGACAGGCACAATAGAAGAAACAACACCACTTTTAACAAGATTTTTTAAAGCATCACAAGTTGAGTTAATTTAAATAATTCAATGATTTTTTTTCATAGCTAATTCTACAATTTGTTACTATCCTACATACAAAAGTATCCTCTGGTAAGCACATAAATGATAAATTAGGATATAAAAACTCCTCATTCTCATGGAGCCTGAATTCTAACAAGACAATGTTGCATGGGGTAGAGAAGTTATTGTGATATATTTAAGAAAAATTATAGGGTCTTTGTATGGAGGAGAGGGTGTGGTGCACATAAATGAGGCAGGTCAGGTAAAGTCTCTTGGGGAGCAGGGTTTTCCATGAGGTCTGGTGAATATGCTACAGGCACTGTCAAGTAAAAATAGGGAGAAAGTGCTCAACTACAATGGAAGAACATGATAAGGGTGTTAGGTGAAAGCAAGTGATCACTTGGTAGTGGAAGCTAATGCATCTAAGTGGACCACCATGAGCTAGACAAATTGGAGAGCAGTCTTAAGCACAGGGTGAGATGCAGGCAGATACACATCAAGTGTCTCATGGGCTGAGTTAAGGACATTTGAAATGGACCCCTGAAGTAATCTATTTCAAGTTAGAGGACAAAATTCAACATTGTCTCTGAAGAATGACAACTGTGAATCTTGAATATATAAAATAAAAAGTCACGGTCATACCTGTGATTTGTTTGAAAAGGAAAACAATTTTTTGGAGGGTGTACTGGGAATTTAACCCAGAGCCTTTTCTCTGAGCTGTATCTCCAACCCTTTTGAATTTTTTTATTTTGAGACAGAGTCCACCTAAGTCACTTAATTTCCCAGGTTGGTCTTAAACTTGTGATCCTCCTACCTCACTCAGCCTCCCAGTGTGCCTCCATGCATGGCTCAATTTTTTTAATTGATAGCAAATTCATTATATTATTGTCAAATTTTAAAAGTAAATTCTACTAAGTCAATTACTGGTGTTATAGGGGAAAATAATTAAGCTATTAGTAAAAGTCAGGGTCTTAGTTATGCATTGCCTATGGAAACAGAAATTGCTATATCATCAGATGGACTGGAGTTCACTCGACTTAGATTGTCATTGCCATTGTCTACAAGGGCTGAGAAATAAGGGCTGGGCATGGTGGCACATGCCTGTAATCCCAGCACTTGGGAGGCAGAAGCAGGAGGATCACCATGAGTTCAAGGCTAGTCTGGGCTACACAGTGAGTTTAAGGCCAGCCTGAACTACCCAAACCAAGGGCTGAGAAAGAGAACGGATTTCCATGTCAGCAAAAACAATGCATTTTCTCATTTTTGGAAATTTTATTTAAATTTTTCCTGCGATATATGACTTCAATTTCAAAGAATATTGAGTTTTTTAAAAACAGTGATATGGATAAGCTTGTACATTATGAATTAGAGGTTATAAATGCCCAGTGTTCATTTCAGAGTTACAATAATGTAGCCATTATATGATCGATTTACAAACATAAAAAGACATTAATTAGTAATTAAATTTCTAGTGCTGCAGTGACATTGTATCTCATAATGTAAAACTTTTCTTCTCTATTTAGGCAAGATACAGACAATAATTGTCCAACTGAATTGATCTAAGGGGACAATTAAGAAAGAGCAAGCAAAGCGATCTTTGAGGGTGATTTCAACTCACAAAAGCTAGATATACCAATTCCCCATGATGAATGTAATCATTATGTACTGAATACATGTATTAATAAAAATAAAATTTGAAAATATTGAATAACTTCATATAAGTCTGAAATCAGGTCTAAAGTAAGAACTTTGCAAGATGACATGAGAGAAGGGAAAAGATACCTGAATAATAGATTATATATACCTCACATTTATATAAAGTCTACAATAGTATAAATAAAATATAATATCTATGCAATGATAAAATCTGTCTACTTAGTAAATATGACACATTATTATTTTTTATCTTCTCTATATGTGTCTATTCTATTCCCTTCCATTAAAAAATAAAAAGTCTATCTTGATCAATTAAATTGATTTCATGTTGTAGCCAATAGCCTGTAAACCCAGAACTTGACTATATGACACTGTTCTGGCAAGACAAAAGATTGAATAGACGGATGGAAAAGATAAGATGGCGACTGAGTAATAAAGGACATTTTGTGTGTTTTCCCAAAGGATTAATAGTGAATCACAGAATCTTCCTTGTCCCAAGATTTAAAAACCCACAAGCACAGAGGGAACTGGACAGTCAGCACAAGAGGATGGGACAGTTGTTTCCCAGGGAAGTCTTAGCTAAAACAGAAATTAACAGTATTGCTTAAAGAGTAGAGGACCAATGAATACTTGTTTAAGGAAGAACTGAATGAATTCTTAGTATCTTCTGCAATCTTATCTCAGAAATGAAGTCCTGGGAAGCAAAATGTATAGCCAACAGGAAGCAAACTTATTCTAAAGATAAACAAGAGGGTATGAGCCAAAGTTATGATGATATATGGGCTTTCTAACTGTGGTTCCCTAGGAAATTTTAATGTCTAAATTTAGTCTACCCACTTAAAGTTTAATAAATTATTATACAGCTATTTCTGCTAATTAAGCCACTTTATATAATTTTGTCACAAGACTGTATATTGAATGAAGTACAAGAAAAGTAGATTACTTTCTATCTAACAATTCTCCACCAAACTTGTTAATATCATTTATGTTTGAGAGTCATGTAATTTTTGAGATGTTCAAGACCATTTGTGCTTTTCTCAAACTTATTTGGGAAGACTGCTGCTATGGCTGCTTGCTTAGCTGTAACTTCTGTCTCTGTACCCTTGCCAGCCCTCAGGTCATACTGGACATATGAGAAGTGTGTGGCCTACTGCAGGGCTAAGGATAATCAGATGATATGGCTGTTAGAGGCCTGATGTAGTGGAAAGAATGCAAGTTCCCTTGGGGTATGTTTGATTTTGAGGATACCCTTGAACTGTGAATAAATAAATATTGAAGGGATGCCTCTGTCCACACTGGTACTTCTGCAGTCTAGGAGGACAGTTAGTACAGAAATCCTCTGAGAGAGTTACCTGTAAGATCCCTAATATAAAGGTCAGCAAACTTATTCTAAAAGGGGTTCTACAGTAAGCGTTTTGCTTTGTGACCCTATAGTTTTATTACATTTCTATCTCAACTTCTCAACTCTGCTGTTGTTGAAGAAAGCCATTGAGAAGCAAAGAGACATGACTGAGTTCAAATAAAACTTTATTTACCCACATAGTTGGTAGGCTGGGTAGTCTGAGTGTTATTTGCTGCCTCCCCATCTTGGTGATTCCTGCCCTAGAGAGACACTGGGAGAAAACAGTTTTTTAAAAATAATTTCCTTGTATTGGTGAGAATGACTTGGGTGTTAAACATCCCAATTAGCTCCAAGTCTTGTAAAAATTGTAGAGGAGTAGAATAAGGAGAGTTTGAGGAGAGTTGGCCTCATGAGTTCTGTTCCTAACTACTTGGACATTGCAAATAGCTGGGTCAAAGCAACAGAGCCCAGAAAGTACTTCTGATGCTGCCTAAGAGAATATTCCTCTTCTCTTTTCAGTATTTATCAACTTGTTTCCCTCTTTGGCATGATTCCATTTCTCCTTTAAACCCAAAAGGTGCTTCCCATGGCCATTAGTTCATCTAGTGGATTCTCTACCTCTCAGTCTTCCAGGACTTTCTGTGATTGACTGTGTCTTAATGATTTAAATACTCATAGTAGAACCCTGAACTCCATAATAGAAAGTAAAGCTGAGAGGGTAAAGCTAAGTGGGCACAGCCAAACCACCCTCTTGATTCCCAAGCCAGCCTTCTTTCTATGATCCTATATCCTTCTCCCTGAGGTTTTATTGTTTTCCAAGATAAATCACTATTTACAAATCTGCTGCAATCCAATCTGCAAAAATATGGATCACAATTTTATTTTCTGACTTGGAATTTACAATATAGTATTTCTAGTATCATAGCAGAGAAAGTACATTCATCCAAAGCCAAACTTCCCCTTCCTCAAATATTCAGGGAACTTGATTCTCCAGATAATCTTTGACTCCCTAGTTACGCATAGTTCATATTATAATGATAGCTTGGTAAGAAGCTTTTCTATATCCTGACTTTTAGAAAGCTGAAACATTTTGGAGGAAGATTGTAGAGAAGATACCATGCTTATAATTTTGAAGCTTTCCTGAATATTTTTTGGATCTCATCAGTGGAAAAAAATGCTAGATATATCAGATCTATATTTATGCTTCATATAGGATGGGAAGTTTAGTATAGTGGCTAGCAGGGAAGACTCTGGAGTCATTCTGCTTGGTTTAGTGCTGAGTGCCTTTGTCTTCTGAAAGTAGGGATAATTACAGTTTGTTGGCTTGTTGAGAGCATTACAGGTAAAGTCCTTGGAAAAGTATTTGGTATATCATGTGCATTCAATACATATGCAAAAACCTAGACACCTAGGACATATGTAAAGAGAGGACAAGAAGGGGGAATGGATATTATACATTTTCCTTATGTAAGATTATGCTAATTTTCTTCTTTGAATTCATTAAAATTAAGTAGTTCACATCTGTCACTTATCTCCTCCCTGCCTTGATTTTTCTTCTTTCTCCAGTGTATGAAGAAGAATCTTTGATCCTTATGATGTTAAAAATAAAATCAGAACAAGTTAAAAAAAAAATCTTAAAACTTTCTTTTGCTTACAAAGAACAATTCATGAACCAGGAGATGTCAGACCTACTGTGGTAAAAATCCCTGCCCCCAACAGTCACAGGCTCACTTATAAAGCACAAAGGAGGCAGTATTTTGACCTTTTTGTGATTGGTTGCTGTACATTAACATTCTTTTTAGGGCAAGTATTGCGGCTTAGGATGATCTATGTCTGATTGGTTTAATTTCACTGAATCATGCTGACAGGATGTAAAGCTTATATTTTGTTTTTGAGTTATGATTTGAGCCAGCATTTTGGGGAAATCAAAATGACTTAAATTTTGATTATGTGGTTGTGTGGTGGGTTTTGCAGCACATTTAAACTGTGGCTTCCATTTTATTTTTTTCTTTAACAATGACTTTTATGTTGCTTGAGGAAAGCAGTGACTGGTATTCTACAGATTTGAAGTGTCCTTTTTTTTTTGGTACCAGGGATCAAACTCAGGACCTTGTGTTTTCAAGGCAGGCGGTGGAACCATTGAGCTAAATCCCCAGCCCTTCTACTGATTTG
Source organism: Heterocephalus glaber (assembly GCF_000247695.1). The sequence goes on along the minus strand of NW_004624819.1, from coordinate 4,319,737 downwards.
ATAGCTTCAGTATTTGATTTCTGACTACATGAATTCCTTCTTCCACGATGAGGTAGAAAGTGGCTTTCTGATAAAAGCCAATTCCCTTCTCTGAGTATCAGATCTCAAAAGTGCAGCAGAGTTTTATAATGTACACCTTAAAGAATTGTATATATACAGTGAAAAACAAAGTAAAAAAAAAACTCCAGTAGTTGCTGAGCAAATTAGCAATATTATTACTATTTCATTATATTTTATGCTCTGGTGGGTCTACTTTTCACGAGATCTCTAGGGAAAGAAATAATTAATTAGGAAGTTATGATCAGAAACCTGAATTCTTTACTCACCTCTGCTAGGAACTACCTATGAGATGCTAGGCAAATCATATCCTTTTTCTACACATTTCTGCTTGAGAAGATGACAACAGTATGGCGAGGCCAGACACAGACCAGGAGAGAGAAAACAGCAAGAGTTTTACAGTTTTGTTGCTCACAGTACCCTGGAGAGAGCCCAACCACATCATGCTGGGAATGGAAGGGTTGCTGGGGCCAGTCACAAGGAACAGGGAGTGTGGGTGACTGTGTGCAAGTGTCTTTATTGTGGTTTCTGCAGGAAGGAGAGGTAGACAGGGTACACAATCTCGGGACTGGCTAAGTCACATACTTTCAGCAGGCTCTGTAGATATGTGTTGTATCTAGTCTCGCTTGGGCAATGGGAGCAGGCAGAGTGTGGCTCAGAGTGTGAGAGCCTCAGTAAGGGAAGTGGTTGAGATGTGAACTTAATCAGCTGCTCAGAAAGAAGAACCTGTGGTCTTTAACTAGAACCTTAAAATAGCCAAGACAGCACAAAATAGGCTATATTATAAAGATTAAATTAGATGAACCGATGATTTATTCCAGGCTGATTGGAGAAGCCCGGAGTACCTCACTTGGCAATTGCTGGGCCAGGGGATGCTTGCCACCGGTGTCAGCAGGGGTGTGGTGGGATGCTTCCCTGGGGTGGACCCAGCCTGGATGATCAGGCTTACATTTCTGGACTTGTTCCAGTAAACACTGAGGATTCTTTCCTCTGGGATGACTTCCTCCACTCAGGAAGGCCTGGCCTGGAGATAGCAGTCATTTTCCAGCTTACAATAAGGTCAAGTTTCTCATCTTGTTCAGGAACATATGGACCTATTTCCCAGGTAGACTGATTACTGATTACTTTCTAAGCAAGAATAGAATCTGTCCCGAAACACTCAAAGGACTTCATGCAGGGATTACAAACTAATTGATATGTGAACCCATTCCTAATGCTGCAGTTGTCTTCAGGGTAGAAGGTAGCAAGCAGTAAGCAGTGTACAGCATCACAAAATAGCATCCTGGCTCAGAAAGCAAAGACTACTTGATCCAATTCAAAGGTTGACAGAATGCAATTAATGGCAAATTGAATTCAGCCTACGGTGAAGATGCAAAGTTTAGAGAGCAGCAGTAAAGATATTTGTTCATTTCACATTGAGTCTTGGTATTTTGCTAGCATAATATCTGCTATTTCTTAAACTAATGGAATTTAAATTTGTAATATTGACATTTTATTTTTTTAGATTGTTGAAGTAAGCTTATTGTGAAATAGGAAAATAATATTGAAAGAATAAAAGGAGATCTTTTTGGATTAGTTACAGTAAATATGGGTTATAAACAACAAATTAAAACTACAAAGTGTACTACAACACATTATTACTCCTTTGATTTATTTTTTCCATAGTATCCTTTATTATCTGATAAATGTATATGGTTATCTATTTGAAGATTTGTTGGCTCCTCAAGCTGGAATGAGGGCAGGGATTTTATCTGTTCTGTTCATTGTGTCACCTTTACTGATTAGGTGCTTTGAAACATTTGTTTAATCTTACATGTACAGTAAAATAGCACACATTTCAGCTACTGTGAATATTCATAAAAAACGTATTTTCAACAATATTTTACTCTTGCACCTTTATTGACATGTGATCTTAAACTGAAAGTGGTCATACAATTGTAGAGTCAAACATCAAAGCAGAAGCATGAAACACTTTTCTTTGGGGTTCACCTGAGCGGATTGCAGCTTTCAAGCCAAAGCCACTCAAAGTGATGTCCAGAAGCATTTCCTGACTCTCACTTGTTAGTCCCTTTGCTTTATTTTAGAGAACTGGCCACAGGTACTACATTTTCAACATTTTACTCTAGTTTACAGACATAGGTTTTCTAAAGAAATGAGGATGAATTTCTGAAGTAATCTGATGTAGAGTATGTGTGAATGGAGGAGATCTATCAAAATTGATCCTATGGCAAATATGAGATGTTCAATACAATCATAAACATAAAATTCTCAGAGTCAGGTACATAGTTATGAGAATGCAGTTATAAACATGCATCTAAGCACAGATGAAGTTGGAGAGCATTGGGATATATAACTATTTTTCCTATGGAAATCTGAAACTCAAACTCTTCTGAGGCCTCCATAAAATCGTTGCTTATTTCTTTTTCTCCTGAAACTCTAAAGATCCTAACTTCCTGGGAACTATAAGTTGGAAATATTTTGAAAACGAATTGGAAAGTTGAATAGTAGGTCACTTCTTGGTTTTCTTATTTCCTTGGGAAGGATTTTATTTCCTGTTGTTATCAGTGCTTTTTAACCTCACTCATCCCTTCATCTAACATTCATTAGAAGAAAAGTAATTAATCTGTTCTGTTCCATACTCTGTGAAAATTATGTAAAATACTATAATAAGTTGGTTCATTCATATTATAAAATTGTTGATATTATATATTTTGTTCAACAATGGAATACCTGAATTTTTAACATATTTATTTCTCAAGGTTTGGTGATTAAATTCAAAATTTACTGTCTTTTCTCTGGATGAGCAGATGTACTCATAGAAAGAGTGAAGTCAAATCATTGATGAAATTGAGGAGGGAAAATGTATGAGTTGAAGGGAAAAACAAAGGTTATAAGAAATATCATGGAGAATATGATGAAGAACAAATAGGTAAAGAGTAAAAGATGTGTTTAGCAACAGGGAGTCCAGGTGAGGATAAAAGAAAAATAGGTGAAGTAAGCACCTCTTTGTGCCTTTTTTCCAACATCTCTTTGCAATTAGACAGATTTCTCATCTAGAGAACTTCATGGGGACAAGAAATTGTGCTTTTCTCATCTTTCAGAGAGTTGGAGTCAGTGGGAAAATGTGAGATATCTTGAACCAGGATAGGAGTGGGCTTGGAACATGGAGAATTCTAGAAGATACAATTCTATTCAGTTAAAGAAGACAATAGATATTGGGGAATATTTTAGAGAAGATGGAAATGTATCTATCATAGACCTAGCATATCATAATGCTGGGTCCCTAGGGAACATAAATAGGGCGTGATGAAAACAGTTGGAGTGAATAGAGTTACAAGAAGGCAGCAGCCAGGATTTATTGAATATAATCAATGACAGAAAGAGCGAAAAAAAAATGTGTGACAAGGACATCTGGAAATCAGCAGACTGTTGAGGATGGTGAGAAATTTAGCAGCAAGGTGGGCTTGGATATACCTCTTTAAACAGGTAATCCCCAATTACCGATGTCACAAACACAGTGATAAGATCATAACCTTCTTTTTCTGGTTTTAAGGAAGAATTTCATAAAACAATGACAAAAACAATTTGCTAGTCTGTATCTGTCACAACTGATCAAGGATCTTCATGTTTCCAGGTCAGGATTCACACAAATTCTGTTACAGGACCAAATATTAGGGAAGGATCTACATTTACACCATAAACTTCCTTAATGATCAGAGTTTGATAAGGCACTTAGGACTTCTCTTAATATTCAACTTACTACCCCTACTCTAGAACATGTAGGTTCCCCTTTTTTTCATCAATTTTAAACTCAAAGAGGATCCCAGCTAACAAAATAATACTTGGTAAAAAGGGTTCTTTGTGTCATAATAATTCTGCCTATTGTAAAAAAAAATCCAGATTATTATCAGCTTCCTTCACTCCAACTATCTCTTCTATGTAGCCAGGCAGACTTTAGGGGCCAACTAAGAATATGTGCTGGACACAGTCTGGCCTCAAAGACATCAACCATTTTATTTTGTTTGTGTAGGGAGATGAGATATATAGCCCCTGTGCACCCCGCGTTGACCCTTAATAACCTGACACTGGCTCTTGTAAAATGTCTCTTCAGTTGTTAGCATCCAAGGAGAAGAGAAATGAAATCAAGTATTTATTGAACCAACAAGGGAAGTCTGGGGTTGGCTGCTGCCTTCTGGTATTAGGATCCAGGAATTCCTCAGAGTACAGAAGCCTCATGTATCACTGAAGAGTCAGGAGAATCTGGGTGACATTTGAGGAGGAGTATCTCTGTACTCTTGGGCACATACCTTAAATTCAAACTGTACAAAAAGCATACATTGAAAAGAAGGACTCCTACTTCTATATGCTTAGCCACCCAATTTCCTGATCTATCCTACAGTATGCGTCCACTTTTCATTCTATTTATTTAATTTTTATTCATTACATTTCAGTTTCTTTCATTTCACTGATTTGTGTGTGTCCTCCCAGAATGTTTGGTGCACATTCAAATCTACAACATGTATGTATGTTAATACCTTTAATAACAATATACATGTCCATAAATGGTAGGATAATTTATAGTTTAATTTTTTGTATTTAGAAACATATTTTTTAGATCAATGCTAGTCATTAAATAGAATTCTTCCTCCCTTTATAATAGGTGAGAATACGTCCTAAATTATTTTTTGTATTATCAATTGATAACAGAATATCTCTAATCTTTGGTATTACAGTGCTTTAATGAACGTTATATCTCCATCATTTCTTATCCATGTGAATGTATTTGTGAGATAAATTGCTAGAAATGGGATTACTGGGATAAATGCTATCTGTATTTATAATTTTTTGCCAAATTCTTCTCCAAAGAAGTTATAACAATTTAAATATTCACAAAAAGCGTGGATCTGTGCCATACTTGCTTACCAACACAGATGTTATCAAATGTTTTGATCTTTTTCAATCTGATATATTGAAAATATATCTTGCAACTTTAATGTTTTAAGTATATTTTCCTATCTTACAGGGACCTCAATTTTTTTTCATTTTATTTGCTGAAATCAGTGAATAAAAAGTATGCCTTGAGAGCAAAACTTTCTTTTCTCAAATTATGAGATTTTAAATTTCTGCATATCTTCGAACTTGCAACATTAATATGTAAGCATTTACTAGGTTGAGTTAATAGATGATAGATTAAAGTCTTCAATGAACTCTAGTAGAAGACAACAATTTTTTTAAATTAAATTCTCTTATTGGTACATTGTAAGTATACAACACAATTACATTTCCCACTGGGAATTGTACCTTTACATGATGTATCTTGGTTCTTATTTTTTCCCCATTCCTAGCCCTCCCTTCACCCCCTCCACCCTTCCCTATTTACAAAGACTTTATTTCCATTTTTTTCACTTCTCAGCATTTTTCCTTTCCCTTCTTTCCTTT
>NW_004624819.1:4297594-4309318 GCF_000247695.1 Heterocephalus glaber | reverse complement strand
GTCCTGGAAATCTATTTGCATCTGTTTTATGGATTCCATTTGTTTCCTATGTTGGGATTCCATCATGTTCTTCAGTTCCTCTCTAGATTTATTAATCATGTCTTGCACTAGGGGCACAATGTCTCTTGTTATCTGAGAAATTATTTCTGATTTCATTTTTTCCAGATCCCCTTTTGTTGCCAGTTCAGTGGGTCCAGCTGGTTGAATTTCAGAGTGTTCCATCTCATTTCCCTTTGGGGTTGGTGTAGGTGATCTGGAAGTCTGGTTTTCAGATTTATTTATGTGTTTTCTCATTTCAACTGGGGTGGGGGCTGTTGGCACCTGCACAGATTACCTCTTCTGAGCTGGGAGAGGTGGGACAGGGGCCGGGAGCAGTGGTAGGGATGGTGGCCCAAAACCCCTTTCCTGTAGGCTGAGAGCAGTGGGAGGGATGGTGCCTGGGAAGCCCCTTCCTCTGGTCCAGGAGCTGTGGGATGGTGGCTCAGCAGCCCCTACCTCTGGGTTAGAGCGGTGGGAGTTATGGAGGCCCAGAATCCCCTTACTCTGGGCCAGGAGTGGCGGGACAGAAGCTTGCCCAAAAGCCCTATCTTCTGGGCTGGTAGCAGTGGGAGGAATGGTGGCTGGGAAGCCCCTTCCTCTGGACCAGGAGCAGTGAGACAGTGACTCAGAAGCCCGTACCTCTGGGCCAGGAGCAGCGGGACTCAGTACCGTGGTCTGGTGATCCGGTGTCCTCTGTGTCTTTGTAGTGTGGAACCAGGTGGCTGTACAGAGGAGCAGGGGTTGGGGTCCAGTGGATTGTTTCCGGGGCGCGGGCTGATTCTGTGTGTTCTGCATGACTCGGGACCTCGGTAGGGGATGCGCTGACCTGCCTATCTTCAGTAGGCTGATTTGGCGAAACACAACACTTTTAAAAAATTAATAATACCTAATATTGTGATCATTCATTTACTATTTTTTATATATTTTTTCCTATTTTGTATAATACATGCCAGTATCTATTTCAGACCTAAGGAAAAAAGGAAATATTAGGAAGTAAATGTCATTTGCTTCTCAAAATATCATAAAAATTCAAATGAGGGATCTGTTCACACCTCATCAGGTGGATCCATGTTGCTCTGGCAATACCCACTGTCTAAAATTTGAGAAATTCTGTCCATGGAAATTGTTCACAATAGGTCCTAGAATATCAGTGCACCAATCCTTCCTTGCACTGAACTAACTTTGTGGACATGACCAATGGTCTCAATTTCTTGGCTCCCAGATTATCTATATGTATAGGAAGTTGAATACTGATAGTGAAAACTCCAAAGATGACCAGTTTGATGGAAAATATGTCACAATTTCAGGTTGTCTAATAATAAAATAATTATGTGCCTCAGTGGTAACTCTATAATATTAGAAATAGAGCCAAAGTGGTATTTGTACACAATGAAATACTATTCTGCTAGAGAGAAGGATGAATATGAACTTTTGTAAGAAAATGAATGCACCATGAAAATATACTGTTAAGAGAAATAAATCACACCCAAGCTTAAATATTGAGTGGTTTGCTTCATATGTGAAATCCAAAATACTGTATAAATAAAGTAATGAGCAAATAACAAGAGATAAAAGGAAACAAGGAGATAAATCCACTGCAAATGGAAGGGGACCAGGAGGTGAAGGGAAAGGGGACAAAGGGAAAAGGGGATGGAACAAAATCAGATGTGTCATGTGCACATGCCTAATACACACAGTGAAAATAGTCACTATGTATCACAAACATGTGAGAATAAATTTAAAAAGAAATAGAACCAATATTTTACATATATCCCAAATCTGATTTTTCCACATTTTAGATAATTATAGTTGTTCATTTACCACTGTGCATTCTACACTTATACAATATCATAAGTAATCTAAAAAGTGTTTGTGCCTTGGTAGTAAACAAAATTAATTTTTATACAGTATTTGCTGATCAACTGGATCTAAACGTTAGGAAATAGATAAAAAAAGTTTTGGCATCCTTTAATAGAACCTGTCCACAAAATTGCTAGATTGGGACTTACTATGTCTAATGCAGTTGCTCTGGACTGTAGGCACTTTTGCCACCAGGGAATATTTGGTGATTTGTGGAGAGACATCTTTGGTTATCCCGTCTGTTGGACATTGGGAGAGAGGTCCTATTGTCATCTAACAAATATTAGTCAAGAATGCTTCTGAAAAAGCACAGGACAGCCTTCTGCAGAAACTATATGGCCCAAAATATCAATACTTGAAGCCAGTGACAGAAGATACATCTAGGTTTAAGATTACTTTCAAAGACACTGATTAATTATACCAATCTTAAATACAAATGTGTAGAATTTGAATCCAGTGAGCTTTTGCTCCATAAACAGATGAACATGTATTAAGATTAAATACGGATGTCATTCTTTCACCTACTTTAGTTAGTTGGGTGAGATTTATTATATTTGATATAACAATGCACTTATTATCCAAATGATTAAATATTTCCCCAGTGTAAAGATGATAAATTATGGCAGAGCTGGAATCAAAGTGCCAGTCTGACACAGAATTGCCCAGTACCCTGGTGATTTATAATCCAACATGAGATTATAATCTGATCTTCTTCCTGCCTCGAAGCTATTCCTCTACTTGCAAGCAGCCCTGCTCCAGTGTAAATAAGGGTCAAAATGTACACTTCCAGCTCCTTTCAAAGGATGGTTTGGTTTCCTTGTTGCTCAGTGGCTGTCCTAGCAAAAGAGAAATAGAATCACTTATCCAGTGAACCAATAAGCAGTCTGAGAGCACATTTTAGTGAAACTGATACAGGGAAAAATACTTCTGTCTTTTTATTCTACGAACATAATGAAGTAATAAAATCATCCAAGAAAGGCCTGGATAATACCAGCCACTTGGTTAGGTAAACGTATATGTGTGCAATTGACTGAATCAACTGTGTGTTCAGTTTCATGAAGACACAGTGGCAGACCAGTAATAGAATTCAGTTGTTTAACTTATAAATATGAATGTTCTGAATCTGCTTTATTAACATGTACTTCAAATGCATCTGGTTCCTTTAGAAATAGTACATAGAGATCATAAAGAGCGTAAAGTACATGAATGGCATGTGGTACTTATGAAAGTGTGAAATGGTTACAAAAGAATAAAAAAATTGCATATTTTTTCTAACAACAAGGTTTTTAAGAGGAATGGCTCTGTGCATTCAAGGTACTATTACATGGAATAAGGAATTTTCACAATGTTTTGATAATTCACATTTTCTAATCCTTCAGAGAAAGGCAGCAGAGAATGTAATTTATTTTATGAGCTTAAAAATAATGGGCAGTTGAGGAAAACTTACATTGCTTCCCATTATGGTTCACATAAATATCTGAAAAAAAATAGTACACATATGCTAACACAGGTATCCTGTAGTTTCTAATTCAGGTGCATGAATGACTGCAAGCCTGTTAGATCATTGTTGCCAAGTTTTTAACCCTGTTAGGAGATGACATTGAGATGATTATTGATATCAATAGTCTTTGATCTTGTGATCTGCAAAAACCCCAAAATTTTAACACCACCAGATCTCTCTGTGGCTCTATTTATTTATATTACCATAAAAATCTCAAGAAATTCTATTCAAAAGGTGCTTAGGACCTCTGGAAAGATTCCTGCCTATGTATTAGAATCCCAGAGGGAAATTTGCAATATTCTGCTGTTTGATGATATCTAAGGTTTTTCTACAATCTTATCACTGTACATTTCACTACCTTTATAAAGATAAATGTTCAAAGATTAAAGATAAATGAGCCAAAGGAACTTTACACACATTTTGACATGTTAATGCCTTTCTCAAATCTATATATTTTGTTAAACAGAATATTAGATTGTGGAAAATATCACTTAAATGGACAGCAATAATGATTCCCTGGGAGATAATAAAAATTGAACATTGAAAGCAGTGAAATAAGAGGGTAAAAGCATATTAAAGTTAAAATATTAGTCACTTATTTTACTGAAAAAAGTTCCAAGGTCATAAAAATGTTGAGGTGAATACTGTGATGTTTTATATGGAATTAAATAAAACCCACATATGGTATTACTGTCAGAAGATTGGAAAACTGAGAAAGAAAATCCAAATACATATTGTCTCTTCTAGCAAAGACAAATTGCTATCTCATTTGTGAAAAGAAAAATTGCCTAATATAATTAACCTTTCACTAACTTGCTGAATGATCCCCTAGGACTTAGTACTTATCAGAGAATTAGAATTAGACAGAGCTACTGGTAAATTGAATATTCAACCCTACTAATAACCACGTCAGTTATGAATAGGGGATATCCATGTCATTGATCCCATGAATAACAACTGCTCCTACCAATATGGATCCCTTACTAATAAATTTTAAAAACAACCACTGAACTGTTCCAAAATGAGTTGGATTAATATCCATGGGGAAGAATGTTGTATTTCTTGATTTCTGAGATCCTCACTTACAGTGGAAGCTTTTTAAAAAATTTCATCAACGTATAGGATAAAAATATTCTTACATTTCTAACACATTTGGTCTGTATAATCTGTCTTCAAGCCACCTTTCTCCAGACATTCAATCCTATGAATTCTGAATTCTTAACAAATCCCCAAACTATGACCTAGGAACCAATGAATCACAGGAATAACTCAGAATTACTGCTTACCACAAATATTTCCTATCTCCGTGGGCCTTCCAAGACAAATACATGCAGTTATTTTCTTACAAAAATATGTTTTCATCAAGTGTCAGTGTGTCTTGTTCAGAAATCTATGAAAATGGCTCAAGTATTTTCTTCTCAGTTATCTGGTTCCAGTGAATCCCATGAGTTCCAAGCTGAGGGTCATGGCATGGCCAATTTAGGTACAACATCCACAGGAGAAACCTGCTTATGAAACTCACTTGTGATTTCAGCACCTACCTATAGTCAGTCTCATATACACAAATTTCCCTTGTTACGCTGCTTTTGACAATACAATTCTGTGGCTTAGCCAGATAATATCCAGATCATAAAAAGTAGCTATGGCTCATGGTTCTCTTCTATAAGTTAGACATTCCATTTTTATGGAAACTCAGAAGCAAGGCAAAAACTGCCCATCAGGAGGAGAATATCTCATACTTTCAAACTTTAGGACATCTGCTATAAATTTCCAGCCCTGATTTGCAAGAGTCATTATTCAGCATGACAATCTGGCATAGGTATTTCGAGAACATTGTGTCTGTGATCTAGTCTTGATCATAGCCAAGAGTTTTCTTTTGTTTAGGACCCATTCAAGATCATCCATCTTTGGGCTGGTCATTCAGTAAATGTATTTCACAAATGTGCCTCCTATTTGAGCTGGCGTTTGCAAAGCAAAAGCTTTTGGGAAGTTAAGTAAACCGTGTCATATTCCCTCAGCCCACCATTTATTCCTATCACTGTTCTGGAACCAATTGTAACACATACTTCTTTGCTTCACTGTTTTACACAGACTTCACCTGTTCCCCACAGGCCCTTCTGATGCTTTGGCATGGGAAAACTGCAAAAATTCAGTCAGAATATATCCATGTGCAGTCTGGAAATATAGGAAAGTTAATGTCCTATGGGTAGTGTGTAACTAATTGGAGCTAGGTGAAGCTAGATTTGTGTTCAAATAGAAGTTTTGCAATATATTTTATAGTTTCACAAAAATCCTGACTGTACTATACATTTTCTTCCTGATCTCAGGCAACTTTGATGGCATAGCTTGAAATCTGTGGAAATCTACACAAATTTTATACATTTGCAATTTAGAATTACAAACTTTGATCAATGGCAGATGGAACTAATGAAATCATTCTTTTGCTGTTTCTTAGGTAAATAGTTCAGAGGCACATTCTGTATAACTGGGAGACTGACCACCAAACTGACTCTTCTTCCTTTCCTATTTTGTTCTCTTCAGTCCTTGATACTGTTTCTTGGCACCACTTCCAACACGAATGACTTCGGTATGCCAAGCTCTGCTATACAGATTTGGCACAGGGTAACAAAAATGGGTTCTCTGATCATGGTTTGGAATTCTGGGCTATTGGCTTTACTTAAGGAGCTGATGGCATTTATCTCCTGCTTTCTGACGTGTGTCTTACAAAGGCATCTAGAGTGTTCTTTTTTCCATTCCAGCATGTTCTCCGATCATGAGATCATCACAAAGTAGATCGGGATGTTGCCTTAGGGATCATGGAATGATTAAATTTCCTGTGGACTACATTATGGATTTGGAGGTTCAGTTATGACCAACTGGCAGCACCCCTCTGTAGGATGCTAGATGTCTGCAGATGTCCTTGTCAAATGAAAGAAAATAACTTCTGGAGTTTTCTGATAATTAGGAAAGAAGTGAAAAAAAAATGCAGATCAGTAAGTACATACCAGGTGGCTGAAGTAGTGGTGATTTGCTAAAGGAAAAAGTTCCCACCTGGAACAGCAGCTGTGACCAGATTCACCACCTGATTAAGCCTATGCTAATCAAATATCATTTCTAAGAGTCTTCTGTCTGCACAGGCCAATCATGGTAAATGTTAATGTTAGGAATCATAACACTTCTTTCATATTTTAGTTGCTATTCTTCAGATACGTGATTTGTTTTTGCTTATTAGGTTGATAGAAGGAGCTCAAGAGGATTTTCTCAGCTAGTTCTATCAAAACAGCCTGTATTCCATTAGTGAATACAGTTCCTAAGTTGGTCTGTTTATCTACATTCTCAAAAAGGGCAGTTTTACAAAAGATGTGCCTGGGGTTCTACTGGGCTTCAAAAGAGGTAGAATTTGACTAGTCTCCATTGCTTATCCAAAGAGGAAAGTTTGCTCCCTGAATACCCATTCAAACCTGCTTTGGCCTTTCTCTGTTCTCCTGGAGGCTAGACAAACTACTCCAACTCTCAGCCTTTCCACAGCTTTGACATGACAGTTCTGGCTAATGAGAGCTCAGAAGCACCTAAAGAGGACTTCACTTCCTGAGTAAACTTGGCAGGCTTGTGAAGAAAATATTTGCCTTTGCTTTTTACCCAATCTTCTTCTTGCTAAATGCAAATGCAGTGCCCAAGAAGTATAGCATAAAAATCTGCCTTCTTAACTTCTTACTATTTTCATTAAAAGTCTGAGAAACAGTAGTTTCTGAAAGGTCACTTTTCCAAATTTGGTAGGTTTTTCTCATAATCATGATTCCTAAAAACTGAATGAATGAACATACAGATTGCTCAAGTTCCTAGTCAGAGCAGTGATCCTAGAGTGCAATCATACTGGACTAGCACAGGTATTTCCTGTTTTAGGTTCCCCAGTTACCCTGCTATAGGGATAGAAATTACATTTAAAAAAAACCTTAGAATTTGCCATATATACAAAGTCTGCCAAAATAATATATATATACGCTTCCGGAAAAGAAAAATAGTACCATGTTTTTCAACAGATGGTGTTACCCTCTTATGGGAGGCCCTAGAGGATATCATATATTGCAGAAAACCCACTGCACTGCTAGCCCTTAGAGAAGAAATTGAGAATGCCTACACAGCAATCTCAGTGACCAAGGTTACCCAAGCAGCAACTCAGTGTGCTAATTAATGTCTAGAAGCTCATGGCCAGGACTTTGAGAACCTCTTGTAATTGTAGAGGCCAAAGAAAACATATTAATCTTGTGATGTTTCAATAAATTTAGTATTAAAATATTTATACAAGTTTTTCTTTTCTTGAAGTGTGTGGACATTTTTTGGCAGATTCTGTATATACTGTGATATTCCTGCAAGTCTATTTCTCAGTATTATGATAAAGGTTTATCTTCTGGATTACTATTTGTACCTACACCAATATAAATCAGTATTCTTTTTTTTTTTTTCTTTTTTGGTACTGGGGATTAAACTTGGGACCTTGCACTTGCGAGCAGGCGGTGGAACCACTGAGCTAAATCCCCAGCCCTAAATCAGTATTCTTAGATGCAAACTCAGTAAGTTTACATAATAAACTAATAAAATATTTATTTTTTCAATAAACCATTTTATTTCTTTATCTTTGTGGAAACAAATTTCTTCTATCTCAAATTTAGTTAGACTACTATAAAGTATATATTTTATGAAACAATAGAGTTAATTAAATTACAATTTAGTAAACCAAAATGCTTGGGACCCAACATGGTTTGGGTTTTAGAGTGCTTCATATTTTAACATGTTTGCATATACATAATGAAGTATCTTGGGGATAGGACACAAATCTAAAGATGAAATACATATATATTTTCACTTATGCCCTTTGTGTATAGCCTGAAAGTAATTTTAAAAATTAATTTTATTGGTACATTTTAGATATGCATAATGATCACATTCATCATGGAGAATTTGTATGTACATAATATATCTTGACTCTTCTTTTTTTCCCCGATCCCCCACCTCCCATCAACTCCTCTTCCCCTCCTTATTTACAAAAGCATTGTTTCCACTCCAAGAGTAATTTTATACCATAGTTTTAGTGCATCTATGTATTGACTGAAACCTGTCACATTAGGTCAGATGTGGAACTTTCCACTAGTGGTATGTTGGAGCGCAAAAGGTTTTGGATTTTGAGAATTGAGGGTTTCAGATTTTCAGATTAGGGATATTCTGCCTCTATTTCCATCTACTTCACCTAGTACCTCAGCTGAATTCAAAGTTTCTGGTAAGTATATAAAACTTCAGTCAAATATAACAATATTTCTCCCTCTTCATTTAGTACCATTGATATTCATTCTCATAAATTGTTATGGCTTATATGTAGATGTCCCTCCAAAGCTTTATGCATCATAGGTGGGGCTTTTCAGAGGAGCTGGATATAGAGTGTGTGATGCCAGGATAAAGAATGTGATGCTGAGGGCTGGGGATTTAGCTAAGTGGCACCAAGCCTGTCTCACAAGCACAAGGTCCTGAGTTCGATCCCCAGTACCAGGAAAAAAAAAAAAAGAATGTGATGCTGGAATTGATTTATGCTTGGATGAGACATTTATAGCTAAGTAGGTGCACATTGAGGCCATACTATTAAGTGAAATAAATAGGACACATGTGTAAATACCGAATAGTTTCTCTGGAGTGAAAAAGTAAAAGTGTAAATAAGGATCAAAATATATACTTGATAATGTGAAAGAGGAAGAAAAAGTCTAAAGGGATAGGGGAAGTGGGAGGGGTAGGGGAAAGGAAAGAAGCAAAAAGAAAAAAATATGAGAAAAGGAAAAAATGGAAACACATCTTTGTAAATAGGGAAAGGTAAAGGGGTCGAAGGAAGGGCAGGGGAATGGGGAAAAAATAAGAACCAAGATACATCACGTAAAGGTACAAGATCCCAATGATGAATGTACCTGTATTGTATACCTAAAATGTACCAATAAACTTAATGGAAAAGAAAAAGAGTGCCCTACCCTTTGGGTGAGTGCTACTAGCCTGGATAGAATATAAGGGACAGGGCGGGGGATTTAGCTCAGTGGTTTTGCTGCCTGCTACGCAAGAGTAAGAACCCAAGTTCGATCCCCATACCAAAAAAAAAAAAGAAAAAAGAATATAAGGGACAGAAAGAGAGCTGCTGCTGTTGTCACTTGTTGCTTGCTGGCTGTTCTGCTTCTGCTCCTTGTTGTTGGCTGTGCCAGGCCATGAACTATTTCTCTTCTTCAGTGTCCTTTTTCCATGACACACTGCTTTGGAATCAGCAGACTAAGGACAGAAATCTCTACAAACTGAGCAGAAATAAACCTTTCCTACTTTTTCTTTGGGTGTCGGGTATTTTGTCTCAGCAATAAGAAAAGTAATAAGGCACACATAATTTTGTACCTCAACTGATATCATTAGCAATGTTTTAAAATTTTCTTGATGCCTAAGCCTTTTCATACCAGTCTTATGAAGAGGCAAGGAGAACATAGAATTGATTCTGTATAGCAAAAACTGTTAACTGTACCCCATAACATTCATTTCCATTCTTCCCTCCCACATTAATCTCAGCCTCCATTTCATAGTCCTCACTTTATAGATGGACAACTACATGCCCTACATAAACAGTATACTTCCCAACCCTCTTTGTACCTACGTTTGTCATAGGAACAGGGATACAGAAGTCCCATGGCCTTTCTGGGAGCTTCCTTAAATAGTCAAGATGTCACCTTCTTCATTCCTCTTTCTCTCCTGTGGTCTCGTAAAAGAATCAGGGCTGGAGATTAAGACAATGTGACAGTACAACAAAGATAGAGATTAGTAAGATGATTGGCATTTGGAATGCTAGTGACCATTAGGAACCCATCCCAAGTTCTAATTACCTGTTTTTGGTTTATTTTTAAGTAAGAGAGAAAATAATTATTTTATTTAAGTATTAATATTTTCTTGATAATACAGACAGACTTAATTCTGTTCTACTTTTCAAGGTAACTATCTGAATATTTGTTAAGGTGTTTTTAGGTGAGAGCTGCATCTGCCTGGAGTCCAGGAAATGTTTAGCAAGTGAAGGAGGCTCAGTCAGATGAGAGTTCTTATTGTGCAAAGCTAAAGTTTTTCAATAGTGTTTCAATAGTGTTAAGGGCATTTTAGGTGGAATATTTTTTCTTTGTACAGTATTTTCTCATATTTTAAAGGCATTTAAGATTTTTAACATCTAAGATCTAAATGTCAGCAGTATCCCCAAATGAAGGAAACTCTAATACTATGGAAGCCCTCTGAAACTATAGCACACCCAGTTTTAAACCACTGCTTTATACCATGAATATTGTTCCATAAATTCTGATTCCATTTCTTTGGGTCCCATTCATTTGTAATATTTACATAAGAGATTTGTCAAAGTTGCAATTCAATTCATGTTGTAAATTGGCAACCATAGGATTATGTTAACTTTTATTTTTTGCACTTTCATCCCTTTGGCTGATGGTGATAAGAAATTCATTTAGTACAGACCCAGAAAGTTGCCCTGAGTTTCTAATTTTGCTTTGAATAAAAACACTTGGAACTTTGAAATGTCCATCCTTTCTCTGTAGTACTGCAGTTCAGCAAGAAGCCGTTGATCCATCCCATTGTCCTATTCTCACCATTTGTTTTGTAGAAGCGGACATTGGGTCTTATAAAATCTGATCATTAAAAGGCACTTGATGCCAAGTGATCACAGATGTTAATGAATAACATGTTCGGTCAGAGCATGTTATGGTTACCAGTGTCTCAAATTATAGTACAAATGATAATCTTACTATCTCAGACCCAGTGAAACAGGAAAAATAGTGCCAGATATATTCCTTTAAGGGTCATGCCAGCAACTAAAACTAGCCCCAACTTCTGAGTCAGTTGCAACAAAATCAACACAAGCTCATTTCAGATAAAATGTATTGATTGAGATTAATCCCCAAGGGGCAGGAGATTTAGCTCAGTGGCTGCTTGGCAAGCACAAGGTCCTCAGTCTCATTCCTGGTACCAGAAAAAAACCAAACAGCTATTAATCTCCAAAAATTTGAAGAGGAAAGTAATTCTCCAAATATTTTCTAGAGAGTCCACAGCAAAGATAAATCACAGCTACTGTTCAATACAGTATAGGCCCCTTGGCAAGATCCAAAGAATGTTTGTTTGTTTGTTTTGGGTACGGGGGATCGAACTCGGGACCTTGCGCTTGCAAGGCAGGCACTGGAACCACGGAGCTAAATCCCCAGCCCAAAGATTTTGAGCAGAGAACGACGTGATCCAACTGAAGGTTTTTTTTTTTTTTTTTTTTT
>NW_004624819.1:4256061-4273290 GCF_000247695.1 Heterocephalus glaber | reverse complement strand
GAAACTACTGAGCTAAATCCCCGGCCCCTACTGATGATTCTTAATTGAAAAAAAAAATAAAGAAACAAAACTCAGTTCTCATGAAGACATTTATTAGATTTATATTTTGTACTTTTTCAGTTTAGATACTGTAAGCATCTGTTTATAACATTGCGTGTAAAAGAAGAAAAAAACTGTCTTTAAATATATTTAAACTGGATAAAATGGTTTGTTGATTTAAGGAGACAGCACATCATTCTAAACTTCTTGTAAAGTCATAGTTTCACCATCCAGAAAAATATCATAAAGAAAACAATGCATTGTTTTAAAGTCAGAGAAACCAAATTTTGCATACTAGATAGGCCACTGACTATCTGTTTGCACTTACACAAGAGATTTACCTTTTCAGAACTCTAGATTGTGAATTTTCAATTAGGAATAGAAATACCAGCTGGTCATGGTGCCACACACCTGTAATCCTGTACTCAGGAGGCTGAGGCAAGACCACCTTGAGTTGAAGCCAGCCTAAACTGCATAGTGGGACCCTGTCTCAAAAAAGGAAATACTTTTCTTGCTGGTTTATCAATAATAAGTAAAAGACATTTAGCTGGAGTTTGATGTGCAGCAATTAAAGAGTAGCTATCATATAAAATATAGAAACTATGAGATAATAGTAAAATGAAAAAGTATTCTGGATATTTACTGAGGTGTGTGGTAGCAAAATTTTCTCTTCTGCATTATATCTCCATTTCAATTACCCATAACTAAAGAATATGACATCATAATGTGCTCTAGTTCAAGTCATGCACTGGGGCCCTGGATAGTTGTTGAATGAATGTGTGGGTGAAAGACTCCAGGCCACATCCAAGGCCTCCACAATGGCCTTGATCAGAGGGACAATTTTTTTAAAAATTTTTTCCATTGGAGAGATTTTATATGAAGGAAAGATTCTGTGCTGTCAACTTTTTGAAAACCAATAGGTTAGACTATTTTTTCATAACCTTTTAGAATAACAGTCACTGGTTAAAATCACAAATAAGAGCCAGATTATCTTCTTTTTTTTTTTTTTTTGGTACTGGGGATCAGACTGTGGTCCTTCTGCTTGTGCAGCAGGTGGCGAAACCACTGAGCTAAATCCCCAGCCCCAGATTATCTTCTTTTACTCTATTAAATACACTCTGTTTTTCTATAATGGTAGACCTGAACACAAAGCCATGCTGAAGGTGTCTTGTGTTTGTCTTGGCTGTATTGTCTAAAAAATTTACTTTTTGATCCAGTGTATCCCCTTATATGGAAATGCAGTACCTATTCTAACTCTCATCAATAAAAACATAAATATTACGTTTATTTTATACATGTATTTTTTCCTTGCACAATTTCCACAGCTGTTTTTATCCTTTTTGAAAACAATGCCTAATGGTTAAGCAACATCCCTAATTATATCATTCGTCTGAGGTCTTCTCAAACATTCCGCTTTGTCAGGGAATTTATAGTTACTCTTCTATACTATTCAATCTTTTTTTCTGTCATTTATCATTTACATAAAGTAGATTTTGTTATATCTTTTTTGGGAATTAGCTGGTCTGGGCTGAAATAAGAGGACTGGTGTCCACAGAGATTTTCCTAGAAGCACTTACTGATTCCCTAATAGTGCCTGGATTCAGGGTGTTCTCAATTTGGGAAATGGTAGGTGCAGTGAAGAAGTCGTGGGTTGCCTTTAAAAGTCCATCTCAGGTGAACATTCATGGATAATAACTCTCTTTCTCTAATGCTCTTCCTTTGTCCTTGAGGACAAGGCTTGGCTTAACTGATGCTCTGCAATGCCTTTCAACACGATCCTCTTGAAAAATCGAGATTCTTCCTTATCTATTATGGCTTTCTGTTGAAGAATGTAGCTGAGGTCTCATAAACTTCTTTTTCTATAACATCTGCAGTGTTCACTCCTGGGAAAAATATCACCTAGTCCAAAATAGCATGAAGAACAAATATCCAAAACCGTTCAGTGTGATAGATCCTTAATCTTTGAGATTGCTGTTGAATGGTGTTCTGCATAAAACAGAAAGGAAATACAACCTCTGTAATAGTCATTAAAATTTTGCAAAATTACTTTGAAATTTTACCAGATATTTTTATTATGAATGTATAACCGAAGAGGAAAACGATGTCTGTAAAAAATCTCTGAGAGGACAGACATGCGTTCTCATATTTCTTCTAGTAACCACTGAAACAGAACTAGTAGCAATGACAAATCTAAGTTTCCCCTATTTACTAAAATAATGAGAAAGATGACTACAGAAAATTTCTGAGTGGAATATTGTGTAGCCCTATAAAATTTTTAGTGTTTTTATGAGGATGGAAAAGAGATGTTGCTCTGTTAAGAAAAATATCATGAAAGTAAATGTTTGACTGTGACTATGTGAAAAATACAAATTCATAACAAAAATTAAAATGAAACATTTTGCTTTCTATATTTTTTCAGTGTAAAGAATTGGGTAATATTTTTCTTCATTTTATGTTCTGTGCTTTTAAATTCACTTATTCAAACGATATTTACTAAATACATATAGTGATGAAGAAATTCTGCTTGGCATGGGGGAGATAATAACAAAAAATATAGGCATTTGTAGTGGAGCTTTTATTGTAATGGAAGTAATGGTTATTCAACAAATATTCTTATATAGAAACTAAAATTATAATAAGGGTGGGTAAGGTACAGTGAAAGCATATAATAAAAGACAATTTACTTTAAAGGCTCACTTTCTGGAAGAAGTAACATAATCTCTGAATACATAATTTTCATAATGGAATTTTTAAATAATAAATATTTAGGAATATGTTGTTCAGTCCAAGATTTGAAAAATAAATAAATAAATAAATAAATAAAATTATACCACAAACTTAAATGTACCTGTATGCTTTCCCCTCTGTCAGCCCATTCCTTAAAAGAAATGCACCATGCTAAATTTTGAACTCACCATTTATTTGCTTTTCTTACTTTTGCTATTACTCAAATATTTCAATGACTACCAATTACATAGTTTAGTTTTTCTGGATTTTAGTGTACGTGGTACTCTCCATGCTTGTGCATAATTACCTACAGCATACCTTTTCCCCTTAGCATTGTTAAAATTTTCTAGTGTTCACAAGTTTCTGTTCTTTCACAGTTTAGGATCACAGGACTAATTTTGACCAACAGATTAAAAACAGAAGTAGTGTATGTAACTTCTGGCCTGGAGCAGTTAATTGCTGGGATATAACTGTTCCCAGTTCAGTCTTCTGTTTGTTCATTTGTTTGTTTGTTTGTTTGTTTTAATAGTATTGTCATTAGGGAGGAGCCACATTTTAAGATGATATGGTCCCAAAAATTCAATAAAGAAGTGAATATGAGATGATATTATTAATTACTTTCATCTAATTGCTATTTATAAAGTACTTCTGAAAAATATACATTCTTTTTATGTACATTCACCAGAAATAGATGATTCATGGAATCACAAACTGTTTTAATAAATTTAAGAAGTTGGAAATAGTATAGAACCTGTAGTCTGACCAAATAGAATCAAATCAGAAATAAGTAGCAATAGTAAATATGGAAAAATCTAGAAAATTCTATGAACAATATCATAATAAACTGCAACCTAAAAGAAAAAGAAAACTAAAGGGAATGTGTGTATATTATGTTAAATATCTGAGAAAAACTACACAAAATTACACAAATATTTTCAGAAAACAGAAGATGGAATAAATGTTGCATGAAATAGCATGATAGTCACATCAAATCCAGACAAATATATATATATATATATATATATATATAAAATCTTTTATTATAGTTTTCTTAGGTGCATACAAAACAGTTAACAAATTCCTCATGATTTGCAATAAAAACCAGAGTGGTTTCTATTGTGGTTAAGGGGTCTAAGATGACCAAAGTTTTGTTCCTTTGATTTCTGGTCTCTGCAGACAGTTGTAGATTCCAATTTCAGTTCCAAAAACAAATTGTAAAAGAGGAGGATGATGTTCCTCAACTTCAAGATTTACTAATTGTGGGTGGGAATGTAAAAATAGCACAACGACTTTGGAAGACAGTTTCTTACTAAATCAAACATTCTATATTATGTTCCAAGCATTCTCTTTGGTATTTGGTGGGATATAAAGAATTATGCATAAAGAGAGCACAGATTTTCAGGGAAATGAAACTATTCTTTATTATACTATAATACTGGATACATGTCATAATACATAGAGCAAAAACCATAGGATGTAAAGTATGAAAAGTCAATTCTAATGTAAATCAAGACCTTAATAATAATAATGTATACATATTGAATCATTACTTGTAACAAATTATCCCAGCATATTTTAGTAAACAATCCATTCTATTTTCATTGATATCAAGTTTAGCCATAATAATAACTAAGTTTCCATTAGTTATGTATTTGTAGATTTCCTATTGACTGACAGATATACCTATTCAGACATGGGTGCCATTCTCTTTATTAATATAGTTTTAATGTTCTTTTTATGTATGGTGGCCCAAATCCCTACTTTCTTGTATTTAAATGAACATAAATACTGATGTATCAAATCACTGAAAACTAATATCTGGAAAATTGTTTGGAATTATTAAATTTAGTAAATAATTTGGAGATGATTGACTTGATCATGACTACAACAGATGTTTCAAATCTTTATGTAAAACAGAGTAATATTGCTGAAAAATATTTCTATTGCTTATAAAATCTTTAATATAATTATATTAATAGTGGTAATTATAATATTTCAATGTATTAACATTAGAACCATTGGGCCAGGGATTTAGCTCAGTGGTTTCGCCGCCTGCTGTGCAAGTGCAAGGACCTGAGTTTGATCTCCGGTACCAAAAAAAACCCAAAACAAAACATTAGAACTATTTTTTTTCTAGATCTTGAAAACATTTCTTGTGTGCTATTCTATGGCTTCATTCTTTCTAAAATGTATTATTCTATAATTCTAGAGAAGCATTTTCTAATTATGATTAGGTGCTTTACTTTGTATGTATTCAATTCATTTTACTCTATTAAGAAAGGATTAGATTTCCTTGGAAGATCAAATAAAGGAAGGATTTCATTTTACTCATGCATTATTATAACTAAAGAGTCAAGTTAATATCATATTCTGGAATTAATTCATTCATTCATTAATTCATTTCTGCAATGCTGATTAGAGAATCTAAAGCTTTAAAGCCCTGTGCATACTAAGTGAGGGCTCTACCACTAAGCTGCACATCCAGCCCTGGATTGTATTTTGATATTCAAGTTAATAATTATCCAAATCAATAAAACTCTGCATTTTACTTATCTTCAAACTATTTTGGTCTAAGAAGCATTAGTTTGGGGACTTAATTTAAGTTTCCCCATCATTATTCACCAGTAATTTTCAAGTGAAAAACCATAGCATACAGAAGCACATATCTTAATATGCTCTTAATATTCTTGAATACTTTCAAAAACTTAAATGAAACGATGAAAAAAGCCTTAACTATGTAGCAATGAGTTGAAATCACACGTAAGAGAAAGCTTTAGGCTAGACAAGTAAATAGGAAATGAGTACATCTCATTCATAGTTTCTCTAACACTTGTTGTACAATAGGAGTTCATTACTGAACTGGACAGCACTTGTCATTGCCCTTTCCTTGTTCATTTTTTAGGCCTACTTTGAAGAAAAGTGCAGATTTTATAACCTTCACCGCAGTCTGACTCTTTATTTTACTCACTTGTCACAGAATAAATGTAAGAGCCCTGAGGAACTGTTAAATCACAATGAGGTACCACCCAGGTACCTCAGCCAGGTACCACCTGGCTATTACCATTTGCTTTGAACACAAAAAAGAGCAGATACAATATGAAAAATTAAAGTACAACTAGTTGCTTTTAAAAATAGAAATAACTTCCTTTTGTATACATTTATTATTTTCAAGATGAAATAATAACTAGAGTTAGAATAATTGATTCAAGTATTTGTTTTTCATCATAAGGAAATCATGAAAGCTTAATAAAAAATGAAAAGAAAGGAAACGAAATTTGAAGCTAGACATTTCTAAATGATCAGGTTGCTTTTGTTATTATGTTTTCTTAAATTGGAATATTTTTATCCTGGTGTTAGATGTAGCTGTAGGCTTAAAAAGGTCAAGTATCTATTCCTTAGTCAACAATCACATTTATGTGATTTCAGTGTTTCCAGAGAAGGAAGATTTACATTCTCCTTAATCTACTGAAATAGTTTGAATGTTTCTCAAACTCTGCACAGTAATGACAAACAGGGAATATAATAATCACATAGTTCATCAGACGTTTCCCAATAAATTCTATTCATCTGAACACACATTCCTTTATATTTATGGTTATGACCAAAGTATGACAAATATGTCCAAAAATGTTATGCTAATATGATCTCATATCAAATAAATTTTAAACAAGAAAAAAGGCAGTGGAGTTGATTCTTCTGTGATGCCAGCATGGCTCCTTCACAGGTTCTCCTTTATCCCATACCAAAGGTGTCTGTGCCCTATGTAGTCGCAGGTATGCAAGCCATCTGTTTCTGCAGGCAGGGCTGGGAAACTCAGGGGACAAGAGATGCCACGTTGCTGATTTCTGAGTAGATCAGTTACATGCAGAGCAGCATTATGCTTTGAGGCCACTTGGTGTACTCAAATCACATAAACTTTCCTGCAAATGTGTATAATGTGTTCCATGGGAGGTTAGAATGTAGAGTCATTGGAAATTTAACATAACCTCATTACTTCAGCATTTATGAGCATGATTTTTAATCAAACACAGAACTGACATTTTACCTCAGATTGTTATTAGCTCCATTATGTTGGACAAGTTAAAAACTTACCTTGAGGTTTAGTATCTTTATTTTTGGGTCTCAGGGATAATAAAGTAACTGTTAGGTACAGAATGTTATGGAATAATACATGCAAAACTCTTGTCACAGTGCTTAACTGATTGTTAGAATTGTCTTAATTATTTATTATATATGTCTTATTGAGTAAAATAACAATCTTAATATTTTAATGATCTCATATTCCAAAATAAAAAGGAAAATTATACAGCACATATTATTGTATACTGATGTAAGCATAAGTGATGATATTGTCTTTAAATTATACAATGTTATTAATGGTTGATTTAGGAATAAATTTAGTTCTTCTAACAAGATCCAAGCTTCCTCGTACGAGCCTAGGATGTTTAAATAAACTTGATTTGGAAGACATATTAATGTATTCAAGAAATTCAATTTGTCTTACATCCTTTAATTGAAGTAGAATACTCATCATCTTTCAGAGTATTACCAACAAGCTGGAGTATCAGTAAAAAGAAGAATGTATGGAGGACAGGGTCATGGGAATTCTGAAAATCTTTTGGAAAAGATGATTATAATGAGCTATTTGGGGCTAAAATATTCCTGTTATTTATCTACTTATGGGCTAAACATCAATCTGTATATACATAAAATAAACAAATAATTTGAGATATTGTAGCTGAAGTCAATCAACAGAACCTACCAAACAGAAATCTATCAGGGAAAAACTGTAACCCTCTTTCTTTGATAAAAGTGTGGGGTTGTTCTTTTTTCAAGATAATTTTAATTTTTAAAAGACATTTCCTTTTCAGAGATGTTTTAAGACATTTTATTTTCTTTTACATTTTCCTTTACACATTGAAAGAATTCTCTGGCAATGAGTCTTAAGACTATATTCTATACCAAAATGTACTGTATAAATTTAGCAATGCTTTACAAAATGTTTACTGTACTCAAATGAGCAAATTCATTTCCAATTGTAGTATTTTCAGTTATTCATCCTCACCCTGTCTTAGTTACTGGAATCCAAATATGCTTAAGTAAAAGACTGAGATTTTGTAATAAAGTAATTTTTCAAAACATTTATTTAGACTAGTCATTGCCTTTGGCTCAATTTTATTTTCTGGTACTTTCCCCCACAACATTCTTTTACATAGTCATTCATGTCACTTGATTAGAAAATTAAATAATTTTTAAATAACATTTTCTTTGGTAACTATTATGTTTCTAATACTTTGTCAGCCAATGGGGACTAAAGCACAACATAATTAAGACAAACTCTTCAGTTAAGGCTCAAGAGTTTCCCAGTGTAGTAATGGAGACAGAGATCTTTAAAAAGTGACCAGAATTAGCATGACAGAAATATGCTTAGATGATAGTGGGAAGCAAAAAGAAGAAAAAGAGAGGTTACATTTCATTGTGATTAGTGTTCCAATTCCACTTCCATGTGAGAGTCTGGTCCTCTAATGCACTGTACTTTCCAAAGAACCCATTGGAGGGCAATAGGCAGAACTCCAGGAGGAAGAAAATCTGTGTTCACAAGAGTTTGACTTATTTCTGTACCTTAAATTCATCAGGCTCATTCTTTGGTCTGGGCCTCTAGCTGATACTGTTGCCTTTGCTAGAAATTATCTTTCATAGGAATTTTGCCACGTCTAGCTTTCTTACCACTCCAGTCTCCAGTCAAATGTCACCTCTTCACATAGGCCTTTCTCAAATTCTTTTGTCACCTCTTATTTTCTTTGCAGCATGTCTCAATCTTGGTCATGCATTTCTATTTATTGGGTTTTTTTTTTTAACGCATTTCTACCTGTCTCTCCCATTATCACCCAAATGTCATGAGGACAAGGACCATAGGAACTTGCTTTGTCCTCTCAGCTCTCTCTCTCTCTCTCTCTCTCTCTCTCTCTCTCTCTCTCTCTCAGCTCTTTGAGAACTGCTTCTGACATGCCAGCATGTACTGAAGTCTTTTCTGTCACCAAATTTGTACCTAAGTACATATGTGGATTATGTGGATACTGTTTTCTGTAAATAACCTATTTTTTTCCTTTTATTCTTTACTACTTGTTTAGAGAGATTCAGAGTCAAATCTGGTTGCTCACCTAGAAATATTGTCTTAAATACTACTGATGATTTTTATAACAAAAGGGCTTGACTCTAAATGCAGTTTTAAGAAGCCTTTCAATTTAAATAAAATTATTTAAATTTCAAAAAAAGTAGCAGTTGCACACTAAATATATGTCTAATAGATAAATGCATGAATTAAAGCATTAGAGACCAAATTGTAGGGCCTTTGTAGTAGGACAGTTCTTTACCCATTGAAAGCAGTGAAGAGTAAGCACTGCATAAACAACCTGCAACTTGCAACTTCTAAGGAGGACAACCAGTTTCTTCAATTCTTCCTTTCAGAACTGTTCCAATTATGGAGGAGGCCTGAACCTACAGGTAAGGTTTAAATGATGTTAAACGCAGGAGCAGGGGAAGGGGAAAAATGCTACATTGTTTATCTGTCCCTTACAGAAAAATGAAAACCTTTTAACAAGCACCTCCCTGACATTTTAATTAGTTGAAAATTAGCTTTCTAAAGCCCATGTGCTCACACGTGACAGTAGGCAGAAGCAATGCAATATTTTAGAAATGAACTCTGTCACTATCCTTGTTTTTGTACCTTCACACCACAGTGATACTTTATGTCAGAAACATCATCTTATAATAGAATTAAAATATAGAAAATAAGAATCAGGAATACAACCCCTTTTTTGTCTTTTCAAACATATTGAGTGAAGGCTCTAAATCCTTTCAATACCATCTTGCTTTAAGACTACTATATTCTGAGGATAATGCACACTAGTGTGCTGGCAAAAATATACTAATGAACAACATAATAACAGTGGGATTACAAGAGGTTTTAATATAGAAAGACTTAGCTAAAATTCAAGTTTTCTTATAATTAGCATCTTTGTCAACAAGTTAGGAACACAAGGAAAGTCTTTCACAGCTAAAAAGGAGAACCAAAACACCATACAAAGTTCCAAGTGTGATGTCAAAATTTTAGACTTACTCTTATCAGAGGCAGTAAGAATAAAATAAAGATGACCATTGCTATTGCTACTAACCTACATTTCACTGGAGATTAAGTATGCCAAGAGAGAGGAAGAACATACTATTATTGTCAAGCTATGAAATTGAAACAAATCAATCAAAAAATTTATAGTTCACAAGACAGTCCTATAAGGAAGCCAAAAAAAAATCGCACAAAATAAGCAGAACTTCTTTGCCTAAGTATATGTCAGAATTTATATAGGACCTATAAATAAACCTCATTTACTATTGCAAGAAAATCTGGATAACACATAGGAATAATCTTAAGAAAAGTCCTGTTTGAAAAAACCTATAAAACATTTCTGATTGATGTGTACAAGTCAATCAATTAATCAAGGAGCGTAATATCTAAATGTCAAATCTACAAATTTAGTGTCATTTCCATCAAGACCCACAAAGAATGATTTAGTAAAATTTGACAGAACTTAAAATCACCCTGGAAGGTAAAGTTATTAAATAAAGCCAATACTGAAAGATTAATAATGTGCAGTGACCTGTATCACTATACATAGCAATAATTTTTTAAAAATTATATTGCCGTATTAAAGCAGAAGCAGAGAAATGTTACTTTAAATAATGTTGAGAAAAAATATATAAGAATTTAATTCATAATATACACAGCACTTCAAAATATGTTTGTAAGGTGGGTGAGGGAAAATAAATCAATTCAAAGTGGGAAAATAGGTTAAATAAATTTATTTAATGGGATAAACTAAAGTATCAAATGTAAACACAGAGGAAAACCAAAGCAAAACAAAATTAAAGAAGTAGAAGTTTAAAATGTCTTAAAATGAGAAATTCTTCTGTAAGACAACAGAATCACAAGCGAGAAGAAGGCAGATCAGATTGCATAAAAAAGCTTTAGTTCAACAAGGACTACACAAGCCAACTGAAAAAGAAGAAGCACATTAGAAGAAGATCTGTGTGATGTGTCTACTGAAAGGGATTTCTACTGAAGAGTATCCATGGAGCATGAGAAGAAATGCAATCTGTTGAAAATATGGAAAAGCTATCTTCGGTCATTGACAAAATAGAACATAAATGATTAATAAAGATATGAAAATGCTGAATAACAGCAGTACTAGAAGTTTTTTGTGTGTGTGTGCTGGGGATCGAACTCAGGACCCTGCACTTGCAAGGCAGGTGCCGGAACCACTGAGCTAAATCCCCAGCCCCAGTACCAGAGATTTTTAAATGAGATTATTTACATCTATTATGCTGGTGAAAATTTTGAATTTGCAAATGTCAAAGATTTGCTGGGAATATAGAAACATGGACACAGTCCCACCATTGTCACTGAGTGAAAATTAGTGAAGTTATTTTGAAATATAATTTGCAATATATATATGAAAAATATCTCCTACGTAAAATTAATCCTAAAATACATTGTCCACAAAAAAGCACTTGTTCAACAATATTCATTTCTATGCTCTGCACGTTAAGGGAAAAAGTAAATATAAACCTCTACCAAAGTCCAAGAGGTAAAATAAAATTTAGTATATCCATAGTCTGGAATACTTTGTTATCTGCTAATGACAGTGAAGACAAATGAAATGTGCCAGCATAGAAAAAAAAAATGTGTGCGTGTTTATATACGTATGTTATATATGTGCATGCATACAATGGTTTTAATTTATATGTAAAAGGTATGTGTGAAAATAAATCTATACATACAGAGAAGCCTGAGGGGGACAGGCCTGTGACAGAGGTTACATAGATAAAGGAGAGATTTTCATTTTGCTTTCATATGTCTATGTAATTTAATCTTTTTCATAGAAGATGTTTTCATTTAATTAACACATCTCAAAGAAAAGTGAATGTATGGACTGAGTATATTTCATCTCAGCTCAAAGCAATTGTATTTGGACACGAGAGCTACTTCTTTCTATTAAAATCAAATTCAAAATATCTTCATTGGAATAGCTACCCATCCATAGTGAACACTTTGAAATTCTAGTAGGTCTCAGAAGAAAAAAGTACAATTGTAAATTTAAAACTCCCACTGAAAAGTTTCTGGAGATTCTATTTTTCTTTCAGGTGTTTGTTTTTTATTTTGTTGATCCTGTGATTGACGTACTGGTGTAAAGAACTAGAAAATGCAAGCATAACTGATATCAACAGCAAGATAAAGCTGGCGCATTTATTGGCCTACGTCACATAAAACCTGTGAATCATTTTTATATCCCAATGTTTGGTTCACTTATCTAAAGGAACTATGTGGCTGTCAAAGAAATTCCTACCTGAACTGGTTATATTCTTGTTTCTGAGACAAGGCTTATGATATACAGACAGACATGTGCACACACACACACACACACACACACACAAACACTAACACATAGAAACAACTTGAAAATGCACATCGGAACCATTTGGAATACAGGACTCTATTCTAAGCTCATCAAGGCGTTTGCACATTTGATCTGCCAAAAAGCCATAGAGATTATGTGGTCTTCTCCTGGCACATATTAAAAAATGAGACTTGGGTTTGTCCAAGGCCATGTTAATAATGAGTTTATGGACTAAACTAAATCCCAGTTCCCTCAGTTTCTACTCAGCACAGTTGTAATTATATCCATTTTCTGCGATGATAATGAATTTCACATGGTTTTTTCTTAATGTGAGATAACTACTTTATTCCAATGAAAATAAGATCTTCTTGGATCCTAACCTAAGATCCATTTTAAGGACACTCTAAAATAGTTTTTCTAATAGAACAGTATGAAATTTTTCTGCTATGGATTAATTCTAGCAGAGAGAATGAAAATTTTATTTGTGGCTGATGTTTTCCTGTAATGCTATGTGCATTGTATTGGCTATTCTAAAATGTTTATGAAGTGAGTGAATTTAAAATAGTATTAGTAACATTTAATCAACTTGATTAGTCTGCCTTTCACCCATAATTTGCTCTTGAGGTATTATTAGGAGAATCATGCTGTCTCTTCTCCATATTTCTTCAATAATATCTATATATTCAACAAAGGATATTTAGGTGCTAGGCATTTGATTACTAGAAGTGGGGCAAACAAAAAAAATCTTGGTTGAGATGTTTCTCCCTGATATTTTAAACTTCATCTAAACATCCAAATTTGTAACACCACATCCAAATCTGTAATGTCTACTCTTGGCTTCCATAAAATTGTGTTCATCACTATGTTATAGTATTTGTATAATTTATAATCCAGTCTATTCAGTTGGCTATATTGATAGCTCTCAGACTGTCTTGTTGCATTGTTGTTTTAAGAGCAAAATCTAAAAAAGCTGGGAGTGTAGCTCAGTTCTAAGGCCCTGCATTAAATCCCTAGTACTTAAAGAGTCAAAAAGAGTAATATCTATATACCACATGCATTTATATTTGAGACTGATCACTACTTTCACATTCAATTGATACAAAGTGGTTTCTAAATAACTCAGACACCTCTTTAAATTTTAAACACTCACAGAGGGAGAGAGAGGTTTCCAAAATGCAAAGAAATTTTTAATTTTTAAGATTGAATTCCATATTAAACTTATACTTTATAATCTCATATATTCAAAGTGGATATCTTTGCTGATTGCCTTGCAAAACAAGTATTACTTATTGATATTACAATTATTGATTAGTGTTATAAAGGCAGATACACGATTTGAATCTCAGAATCCAGAAGAACATTTTTAAATGAAATAACCTGGCCCTGCAGATGAGAAAACACACCAACCATTTCTGTTCTCTTTTGGAAGCAAAGATGGGTGGTGAAAATTCTAAGGTAACTCTGTGGCGGTTTTAAGGTCATTTGCAAATCATACAAGCTCATGCTACACGAAAGCATCTACATTTACAAGTTGCTTCAAACTTCACAAAAATACTGGCACTGGGCAGACTTTGCCCAAAATATTTAATAAGTGACTCAATCTCACCTTCTCTATAATTTGCATATATTGTGGATTTGCTACACAGGTAAAAATAAGTCTGATAATCTCTGCCTCAGGGATCGTTTAAATAGTTAACAAATAGATGTCATTTTTGCAAATCACAAGCTGTCGTACAAATAATAAAGCTTAGAATGTGCTTTAGAAGTAGCTTGTAAATTTTCTTGTTGAATTGAAGCTATCTCTTGACAAGAGGTTAATGTCCTAACTGTGATACAAAAACATATGCTCCATCTGTAAGCATTTATCAAGAATCTTCCATGTGTTTGACTCTGGGGTAAGAAATGTAGTTAAGAAATTAGTTAAGACAAACCCATCTCCTCCTCTTATAGAATATATGTCTCATGTGTAGCCACCCTTGATCATAAAAGACAACCAAAGTAAATGTTAAAATGCCATCTCTCAAACACAATGGGATATAGTATCTGCTTAAAGAGCTAAGTACACTACTAAAACTAATTCTTTTACGATATTCATGAAACCTCTGTTCTCTGCTCAAATATAAGACATAGCAAGCACTGTAATGTCCTACTGAAGAAAGAATATATTACTTCTTAGCCAGGGGTATGCATTAAAATCACCCAAAGAGACTTTAGAACTACCTACATTCATCTCATAGCTAAATATTCTTCAGTTAGCATCTGTAGGTTAAATTAGTTCCTCAAGTGGTCTCATGGTCACACCAGCTAAGAACTATTGTGGTGTTAAAAGCCCTTATGTAGTGATTAAATATTTTAATAAATAAAAAAAGAATAAGCAACACCAAGTGCTTCATATGAATGAAATCTTTTGCCAGGTTAGTGATACTTCTGAGTGTGCAGTTTCTGAAGTGGTTAATCTCTGAGTTGAGTGGACTAGTAAAACTAAGAGAAGGATGTTTCCACTGGTTTCATAAATTTAAGTAATTTAAACAGTCCACGGATCCTCTGGGGCATGCCGTTATTTCCACAAGATGAAGGGAAAAGTAGCAAGCTGCATTAGCTGGTGAATTTGAATTGTTTTGTTTTGTTTTGTTTGTGAAGACCACAGAGAAGAAAGGAAAAAAAGTAGGGTGACCACTGAAAATCACCTACAAAGTATAAAGTGCTAACATTTAAAAATCTATCCACTGGTAAGTTTTATTAAGCACACAAGTAAAAGAAGTAACATAGTTTTAGGAAGCTATTACTTCTAATGAAAAATTTTTCTTAATTTCTATTCTTAATTCTTTTAAATTAACAAGAAAGAACAAAATACTTTGACTACATAAAGCCATTTTTTTTTGGTATCGGGGATCGAACTCCGGTCCTTGTGCTTGCGAAGCAGGAGGCGGAACCACTGAGCTAAATCCCCGGCCCAATACCTTTGTATTAACTATAGAACTACAGTTGTTTATGCCTTTATAAATGGTGATAGAAAAGAATTTTCACAAAATTAGTCATATTTTAAGTATTATATTTAATAACACTGGTGTCCGCTAAAATAAAACACATTTCTAAGACAGTTTGTCTCTATGAGTGTGCCAGCTTGATTCTGTTGTCATTAGAAATGCAGATGGTGTGGAATCTGAGAGCCCAAATCTTCCTTTATTCTGTTTTGACTGGAAGTAATAAATGAGATCTTAATTAGCATGCAAGAAAATATGTTTCAGTTTATAATGCAAATGGATTATGTTTACTAGGTTAATGATATTATCACCAAAGAAACCACAAAGCCTTGCATTGAAAAATTACTCAAAGTGAATCAGTGAGTGAAACAAACAGGATTTGAATTTAGACTGGGAGAGTGTTTGGGTTCACCATATGTATTTCTGAAAAATAATAGCTCTTTCCTTTTTATATTTATAAAATATATAAATGGTTGTTAACACTTAACTTCAAATGTTTATAATATATTATGTACATCTGTATAATTTTATCAATTTCTTTATATCTCATCTAACGTTAATTATGATTTTTATTTTTATTTATTTATTTTTTAAATTATGATTTTTAAAAAACTGTGTGATACCTTTAGAGGGGGGGAAAAGGACTTGCATTATCAGAAACTTCATATTTGTACTCCCTTATATTTTGTGGTGTAGAAGCAATAATGAGTAAAACTGTAGATTGTTGGCCATTAATCACAGAAATGATTCTAAAGTTCATCAGAAGCCCTAATTTTCTTTACTGTCATGCACCTATAGTTGAAAAAAAAATTAAATACAAAGTTAGTTTCACGTAAGGATGTCTCTAATGAAGCAGTAAAATTTATTAATTTTTGGAACCCTGGCCTTGAATGAACGCTCTTTAATATTTTGTGTAAAAAAATGGGAAATTTGAATAAGGCACTTCTGCTGGTTACAAACGACTATGTTTGCCCCTCCCCCGAAGCATTTATGAAGTTGTTTAGCTGTGACCTGAAAGGAAAACATTCAAAAGAAAAAAAGACATTTTTCCTTGGAAAATCAGAGTCAAAAATGCAGATTTTAATATTAGGCAAAATTTTCTTGAAAATAAATGAGTCCTTCACGTCAAGAAAATACCTCAGTATTTCTTGCAGAAGATAAAATCTGAACTTTCAAGTAAAAATTTAGAAATTAGAAAACATTTTCTACCATCATGACCTTGATGGCTTCTCGATACTTAAAACTCTTCCAATATCTTTGATAATACTAACAAATGTAATATTTTGAAATTACACATAGTGCAGCTTGTCAACATACAGACAATCTATCATTTTATGAGCCAATATTTCTCAAAATATCAATGTTTGATATTATGAAAATCATGTGTGGAAAATTAGAATATGTAACAGAGTGTGAAGTATTTAGTGCTAATGGCTTTAGATTCTACCATTCAAGTAATATTTAAGAAGTAACATGTACCAAGTAACATTACAGAAGAAAATGCAAAGTCATCTGAAAAAGATATTGATATGAATTCATTCTTAAAATATTCGTTCTTTCTCCAAATAAGTCTTTTGGGAAGCTTGCATTTTCTTCATATATTTAAACCAAAACAAATATTGCAATCCAACTTTCTTTTGTTAAATAAAAAATTAGAGAAATCTGCAAATGTATAAAACAATATCATTTCCTCTGGATGATTTTTTTATGATGCAATTTTTAACAAAAATTTTGTTATTTAGGTTAACATATACTGACTTTATTCTTGTTAATGAAACATTAATATAATGTAAAGGTAAATATTTTAAAAATTCATCCTATGTGTACTATAGTAAGTATTGATAAACATAAGTTATGCTTTTAAAAATCCTCTGTGGGGTCCTCAACAGTTTTTAAGAGGATGAAATTTCGAGACTTAAGTGTTTGAGAATCATTGTACTAGATTCTTCTGATTTCTTACATCAATGTGAGTCTGTACTTTCTGTGCTTATTATACATTTTGGAATTAAATTTCAAATATATACAAA
>NW_004624819.1:4201623-4212025 GCF_000247695.1 Heterocephalus glaber | reverse complement strand
ATCAAGAATTAAAAATAAGAGAAAAAATTTTTTTTCTTTTTTGCAAATAACAAAAAGTAAAAATGAAGGGCCTCCTTCAGGGTGTGTCTCTGCTGTGACAATAGACAATGTGGCCAGCCATGTATAGATACAAGTCAATGAGTCTCAGCAACCCAGTAGCAGACCTGTGAGATTCAGGCAGATTTCTGGCTGCTGGTCTCAATTTGAGCTCCCTGTCCTCCTGCAGGGTTGAACTCTGCATGGTTCTATTGCAAGTTCTAGTTGTCCTTCCCCTGAAGATAGTCCAGGTTCCGATGGAAGGTGACGAACCCTCCAACTTATCAAGTAAGGTGGTCTGGTGTGCCTTTATTGCAGAGATTCTCTTCACTTTTCCAGTGGGCTTCAGTTTTCATTGAGGAGCCTCAGAGAGGCCCTCTTTCTGTTACTCACTTCTGCTCTATCTTGTGGAGCTCAGGACAAGTGGCCTTATGATCCCCTATGCCTCTGTAGTGTGGAACCAGGTAACAGAAGAGCCAGGAGGCCAGAGGCTGGGTGGGGGACCGGGCCCTGCACCCGTGTGGCTAAGTGGAGTGCAGGGACAGAGCAAGGGCTTCGCTGCCTGGATCCTCAGCTTGCACTGGTTGGTCGAGTTGTGACAAGGTCACCTATAGTTTTTAGATAATTTCTGTGTTTTGTTGTGCTGGAGATGAACCCAAGGCCTTGAGCAGGTTATCATGCATTCTACCTTGAGTTACACCCCCCGCCCAATTTTTTTCAGGTAATTTTGACAAGGCTTTACCTTATATGCTTTGGGCATGATTTACATACAAAGCTGTCTTTAAAATTTCTGAAGTATAGAATAATTTGTTTTTCTCTGCTAAAGATGTTTAAATTTCTATGTTTCAGAGCCTTTCATGTGAGGCAATCTTAGGGGCTGGGCTTAAAAAGAATATATTAGAAAGGAATGAAAATGATCTGATTGTGTAACTACTGAGAATATGTTGGGATCATGTTGATGGGATTGTGGGTATGTGGTTTCAAATACAGAATTATAACAGATATTACCCACCCTTGACCCTCTTTATCTTGAGACATGACTAATTTTAGCCTATTAAAGACTTCACAAGCATTGAGATGTTATTGACATAAGAAGATTTCCTCCTTGAATATTAACTTTATTGAGCTATGCCATTTCCATGGAGTCAAATTGGTTAGCACCCAAATGTTGCCTTGACTGGGTAAAGAAATTACTTGATAAGGTTTGGATATGAATGATTGATGAGGAGAGACTATTTAGATACTGTAGGGACAATGAAAATAATGAAAGAACGTCTGAATTTGCACTGTTTTAGTAAGTAGTGTCAAAATTTAGTGGAGGTGATCACTAATGAAGTTAAATAGACTCAGGAATAGATCTCTTAACTAATTGCATATCTCCTTTGTAGTATTTAGATAAGATCTCTAAGCGGGACCCTTTTCATGTGCCAAGGTCTGTTTACAACATGCCTTACAACATGTTTAATTTGTGTCCTAGTAACCTCACATTCTAATACAGAACAGTGGCTGGGGTTGTAAATGTATTCAAAAGGTGATATGATAATGAGACTATAAAATTACTGTATAATGTTATGATTTTGGTAAATAATTATAGAATGTTTCATACTAATTCTGTTGTAGCAAATGGAGAAACCATTTTCTTCTGTCATATGTACCTTCTACCAATGTATGATAATGAAGTGATTGTTGAAGACATTTATATGTAATATCTATCCCTTGAAAGGAAATGTAATATGATAGCTAGTGATACATATTTTGGAAACCAAAGCATTTATCTTTTCTTAGTTTTATTTTACTTTTATGGGATATGATATTTGTGCATCTTTTGGGAGTATATTTTGGTAATTCAAAACGTATATTGTGTGTAATAATCACATCAGGGTAATAACCATTTCCATCTCTCAGACCATTAATCATTTATATGTGATGGGAATTTTGTACTCTTCCAGTCATTTTGAAATATACTAAAGAGTGTTTTAATCAATAGTAACCTTACTCTGCTAAAGGATTGAATGCAATCCATTCACTCTTGTGTTTTTGTACCCTTTATTGAACTTCTTTACACACCCACCTTCCCAGCGTTTAGTTACAACTGTTCCATTACATTCTTCTTTAAAATTGACTTATTTGTTTCCACAAATGAGTGAGAAAAATGTGCTGTTTATTTTTCTTATTTTATTTAGCATAATGACTTCAGTGCCATTCAAGTTTGTGCAAAGTACAAAATTTCATTTTTAAAGGCTGAATAATATTCCATTGCATAAATATACCACATAGGGCACCTGGACTTATTTCATAGTTTGGCTATGGTAAGTAGTGCTGCAGCAAACATGGAAGTGCAAATATCTTTTTGGTATAATGTTTTTATTTCCTTCCTTTGGATACATGCCTAGTGATGGAATCATACAGTAGTAGTTCTTGGTTTTTGAAGAATGTTTATACTGTTTTATATAATGGCTCTACTAATTTACATTCCCACTAACAATATATTAGAGCTCCTATTTCTCCACATTCTTGGAAGCATTTGTTATTTTTTGTTCTTTTGAGGATAGCCATCAAAAGAGGCATTGTCCTCACCAGACACGAAATAAGTCAGTGACTTCAGGTCAGCTTTTCTTAGCCTCTTGAACTGTGAAAAATAAGTATTTGTTGTTTATAAGCTCCCAGGCTTATTTAAAAAATTAAGTTATAATTTTAATTTTTAAATATTTTGAGTATTCTTAGAGGAGTGTCACTAACCTCTTTGGGTCCTTTTAGTTATGAGTTTTAGTGATCAATGAGTAGACTAAAGAAATCTTTCTATGGAGAAATGATTCTACTGTTGAGGATCTTGTGTCTCTTTGTCATTACATCACCAATCTACACACATTAAGTTCCTTAAGCCTAACTTGGAAATTGGTGCATCCTCTCCTCAGTCATTTCCATTGCTGTCTATTGTGCTCTTGATAGGACTGCATTTCCTCAGACATTGTTACCAGATGGGGTCTCCCAGAGATTTGTAGGAGAAGCCTATTGCTTTCCCATCCTAGCATAAATGTCTCTTTCTAGGAATCTTCAAAAATCATTGCATATGTGGGCACCATATTACATTGTGAAGTGCAATTCTAATTTGTCCTGTTTTCTGCCATTTGTCTCCTTTAGTGCTATTGATTTTTAAAACAGTTCTGCTCATTGATTTCAGACTATTTTCTTGAGGTCTGTTCTTGTCTATTCCCTTCAGCATTCGTGTAGTCAGAAAGTAGCATCAACACGCTTCTCTAGACCCCTGAGGATGGGTTCCACAGTGTCTTTGAAATACTTCTTTTCACTTCACAAGTAGATGTGAGCAAGTCACAGAAGGGAAACAAACTTCTCTCAGATGAGTGACATGTTTTGTGCAACCAAGATTAGAAAAAGGCACTAAGGAAAATACAGTACAAATGCTGATTTCAAAAGTCTGTTTTTACTTCTTTCTGTGCCTTTGGATCAATCAATTGACCTTATTAAATCTCTGTTCACAAATTTCCACATAAGGATAAATTTAAAAAATTTTTCTCTTACCTTATCCACCATGTATTTTACAGTTATCAGAATTGATTGAAATACTGCGTATAAATATCTCACATATACTTCACAAAGGCGAGTTTAGCTTGGCCAAAAGGAGTGACCATTTTTAATATAATTTAACTAAAATACTGACACAAAGATGTGACTATGAGATAATAAGCAATGCTGACTCCTGGTTGAAGGTGATTTTATATATGTGTGTAAATATATAGTTTTCCAGATATACTTGTGTGAATCAAGATCGTTTGTGTGCTTTTCGGTTTATGTCTTCTATTGTAAGTAACTACTTTGATGATAACCATACACAGTGTATTAAGTATTGTTTTTGTCTTATTATTTTGTTATAAAATTTTGTTTTATTTTTTTCAATAAACAAATAGGTCAGAGTCACTGATTTAAATACCATAAAGTTCTTTTAAGATGTGTCTTACCTACTAAAACTTTAAAATACTAAGGAGGATAGTACTAAATCAGACAGGCCTCGTTTGAGTCAGCTCCACTACTTATTGTCTCTATGCTATTGGAAGAGATACTAGCTTCTCTCTCAATCTCCTCCCCGAGAACATGGTGGCAATGTCCCATCACCCACTTGAGGATTAAAGGAGATGTGGTTCAAGCCTTGAGGGCAGTGTCTAGCACATCTTTCATCTCATTACATATGTGCTATTACTAATTTCCCTTTTAGAGATATTCCTGTGATTATCCGTGTATCACTGGAAAAAGGCTTCTACTGGTTTCTTTGCTTATGGGGCAGGCTTGTATGTTAGTTGCTGGGATACTACAGCAAACCTAATTGAACCTGTGTGTTTACTAGCTAGGACCTGAATTGGCTGATTGACATATCTCACTGACTAACACTCTGCCTGGTGCATAATCCACATCCAGTAGTTTTTTTCTTTTTCTCTCTTTCTTTCTTTCTTTCTTTCTTTCTTTCTTTCTTTCTTTCTTTCTTTCTAATGAATTAGCAGAGCAGTGAAGGTCATTATGTAACAATTTGGCAAAGTGCATTGCAATAATTGATATAATTTAGGAATCTACTGTTTTAATTTAATTTCTTTTTATCATGATATTTTGTTGTCATATAGTTGACTTTCATTTTATTTTCTTTTTCTGTGTTTCCCCATGATGGCTCCACTGCTGTTGAATCTTAGACGCTTCCAACATTTGCAGTGTATCTCAATTTTCTTTCATGTAAAAATTCCATTAACTTGACATCATTCCCTCTGCCTAAAGTTGGATAAAAGCAATTTTATACAGCAATTACTAACAGCCATCATCACTCCACAATTGCTTCTTCTTACCCTGCTAAATACTGTAGTTTATCATCAGCTTTGATCTCTAGTTTTTGAGCAAGTTTGAATCTTCACAACTATGATTTTAGCAAAAGCAATTTGATAAGCATATTTTCCAATAACATATTTAAGGATAATTATATGAGACTTAACTTTGTGTGCATGTTCGTGTGTGTGTGTGTGTGTAGGAGGTGTGAGTGTAATGATTTATGTTTAATATCAATAATATAATAAAATGATCACAAAGGTAATTATTTTCAAAAGCAGATATATACATTACATCATGAATAAGAACTTTAGTCTCAGGACATGTTAGATGATATTTTGAGTATTGAAGATTGACAGGTATTGATCTAAGTTTCATTGTTTATGAAATAAACATTTTTATGAGATAAATCCAGAATTTGTTCCATATATAGATGAAGAATATGAGGTACAGATCATTTAAATGACTTACGGAGAGTTATAGAGCATATGTAGATTTGGCAGAGTTAGGAGTCCTAACCTCCATACTCTGATTCCTATGCTCATTTTCTTCTCTGCTAGGATTTTCAGCTTGCATAATTTTTCCTGCCCAGAGACCATTCCTTCTGTTTTTGTTAAGAGCACTTTCGTTTATCTCAGACTCACCATCCCAGACCCACCAATGTAAGACTCTGGAGGGCTGTCCGTCAGGTTTCCAGACCTCTTTTTACGAAGAGATTTGTTCATGACCCAAGAGTAATCAAACTCTTTCTCCCCTCAGTTTTTATCTTGATCAGAGAAACATAAAGACTGAAAATGACAGCAGTTCATTCAACTCAAGGTCAACAACCTGAAGAAACCACTACTTGCTTTTTAAGCCCCTGGAATCTATCTGCTTTTAATCTTCCAAAGTTGGACTTTTCATCATTTTTTTAATTCTCTGAGGTTCTGGAGTAAGCCTACAGGTTATCACTGTACAGTTTATGCACTGCACAACTGCAGAGGGGACCAGCCTCAAGCACAAGCAGCCTTGTTGCTCTCATACTATACATAGACACTTATTTAGAATCACTCACTATCAGTATCTATTGTTTGCAATTAAAATCCCCTAGTTAATCTCCCAGGATGCAATGGCTGTTATGGATTGAAGTGTGTTCTTCCAAAAGTCATAGGTTATAGGTCAAAGCCTTTATCCCCAGAGACTGTATTTGTAGATAGTGCCTTTAGGGAGGCAATCAAAGTTACACGAAGTCATGAGGGTTGCACCTAATTTAATATGACTGTCCTTTAAAGAAGAGGAAGACACAATGGATATCTCTCCTTCTCTCCAAGTGTGCACAGAGCACAAGCCATATAAGAACACAATGAGAAGCTCAACCTCTAACTACAGGGCAAGAGGCCTCAGTAGAAACCAATTCCCGACAGCACCTGGATTTTGGACTTCTAACCTCCATAGTTGTGAGAAAATAAATTCTTTCTGTTTACACACCCAGTGTGAGTGTTTAGTGATGGCAGCTCTATCAGCTCCAGACATCAGTCTGATGTAGTTAGGTACTCATGTGACAAATTCCTGAAAATGTGGAGGAGGTGATGGATGGAGGCCAGAGAAGTTTTTAGGTACCAGACAGAAGAATCCCCATGTGCCTTGGAATGACTGTTGGGAGACAAGAATGCTAAGCAGGACTTTGGTGAATTCTCAGATAGAAATTAAGAGCACACTATTGAAAACTGGATAAAAGAATATTCTTATAAAGTGGGAAAGAACTCGACTAGACTGTGTTCTAATGTTTTGGGGAAGGTAGAACGTGTATAGGTGTTTTTGAAGTAAAGAGACTTCTTATTGTTTACTGTAAAAAGAAAAATAAAAGAAATAAATAAAATGGAACTTGAACTTGCTTTAGGAAATTCTCAACTTATCCATAATGCTAAAAAATGTGTTTGGGACAGAGCATCAAGAGTGTGACTGGATGATCAGCCCCCGAGTTAGCTGTCTGAGGAGAAGGGCGTCACAGAGATGAAATTACACCAGCTGAGACATTACTAGTTTGCACCAGAGAAAAAAGATGAAATAAAGGAAGCTTTCAGGCTGCTAGAACTCTGCATGGCTGGACAATAAAGCTTTGGACCCAAACATGCTTTATCCTTCAGGCAAAAGGAAGAACAGCCTTTATGGCAATCCAGAGTGCATCAGAACTGCCACTCACCAAAGGCTGAGCAGAGCTATTTCCACCTCAGTTTTGGGTGGAGTCTTTTTCATGGTTTCACCATGTCAGGATGGTCCCCCCACTGCCCCAGGGGCAAGGCCACTGCCTGGAGCTGAGGGTCCCAGGCTGCAGCCTTGGCACTGGGGATGGTGCTGCCACCTTTCAGGGCCTCCAGACAGAAGCGTTAGAAGGATTGTTTTTGAATCTTACGATTTAATGAAATTTGCCTTTTTAGGTTTTGTTCTTGCTTAAGACCTGTCATTTCTTTCTTCTTTGTGATTTCTTAATTTTGGAGTGAAAATGTTTATCCTAAACTTGTCCCATCATTATATTTTGAAAGAATACAACCTGCCTAGTTTTAAAGGTTCACAACCAGAAATTTTTTTCAGGATGAATCCTATTTAATCTCACCACTACCT
Organism: Heterocephalus glaber; assembly: GCF_000247695.1. The sequence continues at coordinate 4,204,564 of NW_004624819.1, read as the reverse complement.
GATTTAAGTGATATTTAGATGAGACTTTTGTCTTGGAATTGATGATTGAATTAGTTAAACTTTTGAAGTTGTGGGGATGGGGTAAGTGTGTTTTTCATGTGAGAAAGACATGAATTTTGAAGAGACCAGAGTGTTACAGAGTGAGTTGTGCCATCAGGTATTTACATATTGAAGTACTAACCCCCCTGTAACTGTATGGGACACAAGGCCTTTAGGGAGGTAATTAAGGTTAAAAGAGGTCATAAGCATGGGGCCTATTCCAACAGGATAGCTGTCCTTATAAGGGGAAGAATCACCACAGACCTCTCGTTTTGTGCCCACACACACAGGGTAAAGGCCTGAGGATGACAGGACAAAAATGTGACTCTCCACAAGCCAGGAGTGACCTCACCAGAAGCCAACCCCAGTGTTACCTATATTATGGGCCTCCACAACTGTAAGAAAATACATTTCTGGTTGGGTTTTTTTTTTTTTTTTCAATTTTGTGGTATTTAGATATTGTAGCCCTAGTAGATTAACATGATAGGCTCAACTTTGTCCCGGTTTGGGATGATTCAGCTGTGTCCCTTGCTCTGTCCTCCAGAGGCTAATACTTAACATCTGAACCTCTTTTGATGATTCCTCTTGAGCCCACCGTGGTGCATTGGTCAGTGTGCGGAGTAACAAAGAGTAGCTGAGAGGAGCACAAACTCAATGCCTACTCCGCTGGAGCTGGTGTAAAGTTTATAATGTGAGCTTCATGCACAACTCCTTTACTTACATAAGATTGACACAATAATGTTAATTTATCAGGAGCAATTCTTCACAACCTACTGAACAAAACAGTCCCCTAAAAATGAGCTCTTCCAATGCTGCTTTGATATATTTTGTCTATAATATACCTCAGTTGACATATAAATAATATGTCTGTGTTATGTAATGTGTCAGCTGACATACTATATGTCCTTTTATTGGCTCATCTTCTGTTTTCCCATTAATCTCCAGAAATTCATGCTACCAATTTCTTCACTGCCAAATAGTATAAGGCATCTGAAAATACTGAATATATTTTTAATTTGAATTAGTGAGTGAACAAATGAAGTACATAGAAAAGTGAAACCTTTAGTGAATGCAAAATTTCTTCAACTTCTTTGTTTCTCATTGTGAAACTTGCTTCTCATTTCCTTGATGTGCTTCTTTTTAGCACCAATTTTTCTCTGCCTTTTAACTTTCTTTCCTTCACTTCCTGTTATCTTCAGACTTGCCTTCTGCTCACTCTCCTACTCTTACCTCCTATATTATAATTTATCATGAGAAAGTATATGGTGTATTTTAAATCACTTGACTGGTTGGTCTATGCATTCTGGTTTATTACAAAACCAATGAAGTCATTAGCTAAACTCCTATCTGTAAGAAAAGGGTAAGCAAAGTTCTTTTTAAAATTCCATCCGAATTAACTAGGGAACACAGAGTTTAAAAACAATTGTTCTTAGTCTTGTATCCTAGTGCTTTATTTTGAAGCCACTGATATTTTTATTAATATAGATTTTTTAAAAATTTGTTTTAGCTACCAATACCGAATATTGTTTAACTCTGCACTTTACAAACTGTGCCAACGTAGATTTCTGGCTCCTATTGCAAAACTATGCCCTGAAAAGTTCACCACTCTTGGTTGGCCAGCAGCTTCTCTGTGTGAGCTAGGGCTTTTCTTTTCCTTTCCTTATCACTCTGTACAGATGCCCTGTGTCTGCTTGTAACTGTACCTTGCATCTCCTATTTGGCTCCTGGAGATAAGTGACTTCAAATAGCTCCAATCTACACAAAAGATATTTTGTAGGCTATATTATGTCCAATTTAAATAAAGATACTGCATTGAGAAAAATACCTTTATAGAATGTATACTCCTGGTCAAGAGAGATTTTACATTTAAACTAATTTGGACATATATGTAGTTAATTCCCTGTTTCTCAAATTTATGGTTTTCCCTATGTCTTACTCTCTTTCTCATTGTTGAGTCCCAATACTCAACACCAGATAATGAAAGCAGAAGCTTACTATGGGCCAATTTTATGATCCACAGTCCACTAGGTCCCAAGAAGGATGGCATGGCAAAAGAGCATAGTGGAGAGAAAGCCACTCACATCATGATTGGAAGAATGCAGAGTGTAAAGGGAAAAGCTAGGAAGAGAACTATACTTTTCCAGGTCAAGCCTCAACGAGACCTGCCTCCTTAGACCCTACCTCCTGCCAGCAAGTCAGCTACCAGCTCCCAGAGCCAATCATCTGCTAAAAGTCCTTCCCCACCATGAGCATATGAGGCTTTGGGGGACATCTTGATATAAATCATAGCACCTTATTATCATCTCCATTCTGTCCTCTAAGGGTCAAAGAATCTCTGGCTGAGATAGGATCTGGACCCAGTATTGCCACTCTTCAAAAACGGGTCTCACACAAATCTCAATCTTTTAGCTAATTTTGCTCTTTCTTCCCATCCCATGTTCCAAGAACTGAGATCTTCCATTGTTTGTTACCAAGATCACAGTATTCAGTTCCATTTAAGAAACCTTTCTCTTCCTGACTTTGTAATAGTTCCAAGATTGATGTCCCACCTTGTTTTAACAATTTTTGTAAAGATGAGATTCTTGCCTTTGAACTCCAATACAGACATTTTTTTCCATTAAATTTATTGGTACATTTTAGGTATAAAATACAACTACATTCATCATTGGGATCTTGTACCATTACATGAATATCTTGGTTCTTATTTTTTTCCCCATTCCCTTGCCCTCCGTTCACCCCCTCCACCCTTTCCTATTTGCAAAGGCTTTGTTTCCATTTTGTTCCTTTTCTCATATTTTTTCTTTTCCCTTTTTTCCTTTCCCCTACCCCTCCCACTTCCCCTGCTCCTATAGACCTTTTCTTCCTATTACACAATATCAATTATACATTTTTAAAATTACAA
>NW_004624819.1:4181551-4198188 GCF_000247695.1 Heterocephalus glaber | reverse complement strand
TATATATAGATGGACAAGGGAAAAGCTGTTAAAAAGAAAAGGCAAGAATGTTCAATACTATATAATTTATTTGGTGTAAGTTAAGAGTCAAAATTTGTAATACATGTAGGGATAGGAGAATATTTTCTCCAACATCCATGTGATCGTGGGTGTTAGTATACTTACAGTGCCTGTTTTATAGATGAGGAAACTAAAACTTAGAAGTAGGCAAACTAGGGGCCAAGGATTTAGCTCAGTGGCACTGCCCCTACCTTGCAAGTGCAAAGTCCTGAGTTTGGTCCCTGGTACCACCAAACCAAACCAAACCAAACAAAAAAAATATTAAACTGCAGGAGATTATATAAGTAGAATCCAGAAGTTGAACTTGTCCTCCACCCCTTGTTGATAGACCACCTAAGAAAGAATCCCTGCCTGCCTACCACTCCATCTATACTACTGTGGAAGATATCAGTCTACCTTGTAGGCCTCTTCTGTGGATTCTTCCCTAGATTCTTCCAGTATGTTCCTTCACAAAGAGCCCACAATTCTGGATATTTCAATGTTTTTGTTTAATTTTGTATAATTCAGTATGATATTATTTATTGCTTTAAGCCACAAAATGTTTATTTTGTTGAGTAAATGTGCAGAGAGTGTAGGGTGTACTTTTTTGACAGGAGAAACAGATGCCCTTTTACAAAAAAAATAATTTGTTTGGACTTCTGGTATCATAGCGGCCAAGTGAGTGTTCTGAGTGTGGCACTGAGATCCCCCAGCAGGCTAGACCACCTTCTGTGACTTCTGCTGGCTGCAGACTGCATGGGAAGGACTCTTGGAGACCAGGAGCCACGTGATGGAGGCAGTGACCTTTCAGGATGTGGCTGTGAACTTCACCAGAGAGGAGTGGGCTTTGCTGGATCCATCCCAAAAGAAGCTCTACAGAGACATGATGTGGGAAACCTTTAGGAACCTAGCTGCCATAGTAAGAAACTCAGATGACCAGCAAATTGAAGATGAGTACAAAACTCGCAGGAAAAGTCTAAGATTTTCCTTCAATCTTACAAAGAAAATTTAAGCACCGAGAACACTGATCTTCACCAAAGCTGTAAACCTCGTAGAGATAGTTTCTCCCATGGTGTGGGGCACATGTTGGCATCAGTACTTCCCACATCACAGACATGAAGTTCAAATATGGTGCTCATGACTAATGATTTTATGCATCTTAGACACACTGAAAACAACAATGTCAATAAGTTTACCATATACTAGCCCATAAAGCATTCCTTTGTAAATATAATAAAATCAAAATTATTGCATGCATATTACCAGATCATAAGGCAATAACACTAGAATGTCATAAATGTATTGAAACTATGGGAACTCGAGAATACTATCTTCTATTAATGAGTCTCAGAACAAATTACAGAAAACATGAGTTTCTAGAATCCAGTTATAATACCATTTGTAGGAAAATGGAAGCACCTTGAGACCATAACATTAAGTGCAGTAAATAAGACACACAGCTTAAATAATACCTGGTTTCTCATAAATGAGAACCACAATATATAATTGAAGTGCAGAATAAAAGATAGACAGTAGGAAAAATCAAAATGAATGTTTGGCATGTGGGTAGTGAACTGAGAGATAGGAGGAATGAAGAGAGGGAAATGAGATCAGAAAAGAGTGACAAATTGTGAAGTGCTGTGTACATGCACCAAGTCCCTATCAAGAATGTGCACATCATGTACTGCAAACATACTGTACCTATATACAAAGGGGTCCAGTGGATTCAGGGAGGGGAGAGGAAGGGTTAAAACCATATTACAAATTATGTACATGTACCAACTCCTCACCATACATGTAATCATCATGTACTACAAACTTGTACTACCAAGAAACAATTTAACAATTAAAAACATCAGACTTGGGCCAGAGATTTAGCTCAGCGGTTCCACTGCCTGCTTTGCAAATGCAAGGTTCTGAGTTCAACCCCTGGCACCAAAAAAAAAAAAAAAAATCAGACTCGCAAACTTAAATATCACATGGTCTGTTTTATATGAGTAACAAAAAATAAAAATAATTTGAAGAGAAACATATAAAATACATAATAGAAAACAAAGAGAAAGTTCTTTTTCCAGAGTTAATAGGGTCAAGAGATGGGAGGAGGGAGAAAGATGGAGAAGTGGATGAAAAAGATGAAGATGTGTTACATGCGTGTACCAACTTTCCACAATGAATGTGATTATTATGTACTGTGAACATTTACTAATACAAATAAATAATAAAAAATAATTTGTTCATTTAGCACAAAGTCATATTTGTAAAAGAAAAAAGATTTGATTTATTTCACTAATTGGAAATACCTCACTTGTAATCTGTAAGCAAGACATTTATGATAGATCTACATTGTAAGAGATAGTATAATAAGATTAAATATAAAGGACAAATATTAAAACTATAATATAAATTCCCTGAATGATTTGGTCAGTCTTGCTCATAGCCATAACCCCAACATGTGGAATATTGGGTGATAACATTATAGGCATTTGTTGAATCAATGAGTAAAATTTTGGAAGAAGATGAAAGAATAGCAACTTGGAACATCAGCAGCTCACTGGAATATGGAGATAAATAATCATAATTTTAGTAAGATATTGCTTAGAATTTATTTCAGTTTTCAGCATAATTTAGATAACCCAGAATATATGATTGAAGTAACCAAATTCTGCTGTTGCTTCCGACTCCACTGAACCCTTTAGAAGCGCTCTTTCCATTCATTCTGTGTCCACTTCCTTTTTGGTTGCTTTTTCATTTTTAATTTATGGTTCTCAAATCTAAATTATGCTTTTAATAAAATATCTCTAAATAATACAAACTAATGGATACACACCTTAATTTTTAAAAGTTTTTCGATAGGGATGAACATATAAACTCATTACAAAAGAAAAGAGACAGGAAATAAAAAGAGCTGCTCCCAGGTTAGATCTCAGGCAGGGGCAGCATGTATGGAAGTGATGGAGCCATCCGATCCTTGCTGGCTCCTGTCTCATTGCCATGCAAACAGTGTCCCTGATCAGTCTTAAAAGTGAATATGTGATCATTTGGATACATTTATTAACATTATTTATTAATGGTTAGTGCTATTTAGGGTGTCTCTGGACAGTAGCTGCTGCTCAGCATAAGTTTGGGGCTTTAAGAAATACTTATAAAGTGCAACTGCTTTGGTACAGTTCTGTTAAGGTTCCAGGGAGAACCTCAACAAAGAAGAGAATGAAAAGGTCACCAGGATGTCAAACATTGTCACTTTTAAAAACGACTATCAACACGATGAACAGATTGATTACACTGAGGTAGCAGCAGAGACAAATATTCAAAGATTCAAGCCATAGGACAGAAAGGACATAGGTCCATCATATATATAATTCAACAAACAGGTCCATGAATATATCTCTTTCAGATACTTTTGAACACAAATGTATAACAGAGGGAAAGGACACTGCTTCCTTTAAATGTAATTGCCCTGGTATTCACTCACTGAGGCTAGGAAGCTCAAAGTTTATGAAAAAATTAACAAATTACAACATGTTGCTTATGTTGTTTGACTTGTTTTGAAGTTAGACTATATAGTCTTCAAAAAAACAAAATAGTGTGGATACCACATAACTATTAGCCCTGGTGTCATTTTCAGTGTGAGCTTTCAACTCTTTTCAGTTAAAGTTAATTGATTTGCTGAAAGAAACTGTTTTCTTCTGTGATGTAAATTATAACAGCAGGCATTTAGGAAGTGCTCAGTAAATATCAATTGGTGGCAAGAATCAAAAACTTTTCTTAAGGCCTCTATGTTTTCTCAAATTTCATATTTGAATATCAACTCTATTAATACTAAAAGTAAATAAAAATATTACTTATTAGTCTTTTTTTTGGTACCGGGGATCAAACTTGTGCTTGAGAGGCAGGCAGTGGAACCACTGAGACACTGAGCTAAATCCCCGGCCCAGTACTTATTAGTCTTTTTGAAAGTTTCTCAGTATTTTTATGCATTCTGTTCTGATTAAGTCTGAAATTTCTTGCATGAGGAGAATGGAATAGCACTGGGTCTTTTATATTATCGAATTGTATTATTTTATTATTGTCTATTTGTGGAAGAGAATGAGAGAAAATATTTTGTTCAGGACTAATGTTCTTTTAAGTGGTTAATAAACATTTCCCAGGCTCTGTGAAGACCCATGCATCACACCGGGGACTGAAGAAGAGATTCTATAGTTGGTCTTCCCTATGACTGGGTCTGCATTCAGATGTATTGCTGATGTAGCATTAGGAGTTTCTTCTTAATGTTTATCTCAGTCTATGTAGATGGAGGCCAAAAGAGTGTGCCCTCTTCAGGATCAATCAGGTCCCCGGAAAGGAATCATCCATCTCCATACTCAAGAAAGAACTCTTTGCAAGTGCTTTGGGACTTATTTCTTTAACATGTTACAAAAGTGACTGGTTCCTAGACTCCATTCAATTATCTCAAGTAAGTGGATGTTAGTATCACTTGATGGGAGAATACAGAAAGAAACAATGACAAGGAATGGGGATTAAGGGACTCATAAATCTTCTGATTCATTCATAGATGGGCAGGAAGGCTGCGGGGTTTAGTGGAGGAAAGATGCTAGATTAGGAGAACACATGGGTTTGGATTCTGCCTCTACCACTGATTAGCTCTGTTATCCTGGTGAAAGTTAGTCCAGCTCCATAAGGTTCATTTTCCCTATAATGAACCCTGCTTCAAAAAGTAGGAGTTGTGACTTCAAGTGAGATAACACAGGCATAGTCCTACTACATAGTTAATGCTATATCCTTTTCCTTTTTTTTTTGGTACCGGCGATCGAACTCGGGTTCTTGCACTTGTGAGGCAGGCGCCGGAAACACTGAGCTAAATCCCCAGCAGTTAATGTTATATTCTTTGTCTTTCATGAAGACCAGTTTAACCACTGTTTGCTCAGTATGTTCTCACCTATCTAGGCATAACTGTTGTCATTTTCTAATAAATATGCTAATACCAAAAGAAACTAAAAGTTTTTAATCGCCCAAAGAGTCCAAAATTACTTTCATTATGTTCACTGAAAATATAATATTAGCAAGCTGCATTTAAAAATCTGTGAGTGCTTCTAGTTGTTGCATAAACCCTGAACAAAGGAGAGTATGAATAATGCTACAGTTCCCTCCATTCTCTTCCTATCTCGGAGACTTTCAGAGTCTGTAAAATATTATTCGGTAAGTGGAAACACAGCCTCCACTCTTTTCTTTCCCTGAAGAAATGACTAAGATGTATGTTTTCCTTTGCTTGATAAGGCTTTAGTTTCTCTCTTGGAGGGTGGAGACAAGGACAGTACATGGACAACTCAATCCCCTTCTCATTCACAAGCCTGGTGCAGGAAGAAGGGAAATGGCCTGGACTACTTCTAACTCCTGAAAGACAGAGTGCTTCTAGAAGGTTTCCAGGAAAGCAGGCTAGCGTGATCTGAGAGAGTGGCACTTTCCTTTGGATATAACATTTTGAAGGATTTGAAGGGTATTGGTTTTTCAAAATAAAACAGAAACGTTTTGGTTATTACTCGCCAGGACTAAGTTCCGTTGTGTAGCAAAAAAATTAAATAAATAAGTAAAATTAAAAAAAAAACAAAACCTTACATGTCACCCTTTGTTTTTTTTTCATTCTGTTTACCCAACTTGGAATTCTCTCTCTATATCTCTTCATCTATCCTAATCCAAAATTTAAGTTTTCCTAAACCCTCCCTAAATGTGGTAAACCCAAATGAGCTCTTCTTTGTCTGTAAGTTGACAGTTGTGCTACCTGCCTCTCTCCTCTGGCACCTAATCAGGTAGGAGCAGGTCTGATAGTTGTTTTGCAATGATTTTAAATTTACCATACTGAAAAGATGACTTCTTCCAATCCAGATGGTTGGTTTCAGGGTGCCACTTGGTCTAACACTGAGAACTTTCTCTGCATTTGTTGTTTTTGAAATGGATGTTTAGTACTACATGTAATCTGATATTTGTTATTGACTTCATTTGTATTGTCTACTTGGCAAATCATCCAGAAGAAGCAGAAACATGCTTACTCTGATTTGTGACATCACTGCCTATGGTGTGCATGCAAGAGTGGATGTCTTCCAGGATCCTGGTGCCCTTGGGAATCTGAAAAGCCAATTTTTGCTTCATTTTTAGTCTTAGATTGACTCGTATGCTCAATGTATTTGTCTGTCTCTTCTTGATTAAAAAAAAAGTTATATTACTTGAAATTTACAAGGAGATGTTAGAGAATGTAAGGAATCCTGCACATCAAGTTAATTAACTACTAAGGTTTTGGAATAATAAAAATAAAGCTAGGGCTATAAATTTTTAATCAGTGTAACCAATTCACTGGTCTGAATTACTTTAGCGGGAAGCCAGGTCCTAATACCATGAGCAACAGGCTATGGCCCTCAGTTCTTGTGTCTAAGGAAAGAATTCAGATAAGACACATAGGCAGCTACACAGAATATAGGCAGTTATTGCAAAGTGATAGGTTCACAGAGCAGCAGACAAAGAGGAGAATGCACCTTCAAGCATGAAGGTAGGAAAACACCAAGATGGCAGTTACCCCAAATTAAGGCCCAGGCTACATGTGTAAGAATAAATGTGCCCTCAAGAAATATAATTTCCTTTCCCTGAAGTTCATTGTTCTGATTAAGGAAAATAGGGGTGTTTTATCCAACATCAGGAGCAAGAAGATTTCTATTTACTCCTTAGGTAGAACGTTTCCCTTCAGTTTGTTTTGAGAATTTGATTTTGGCAAATGCTTCTCCAAGTCTGGATTTTGTATCAGCCCTGGACCTTATCTGCACACTCAGAGGAAGTTATGTTCTTTTAGGCCGTAACTTGAAAGCATCAGCTTGTTTGAATTTTATCTACAGGTAGAAATTAAGAAAAAGAAGGAAAAAGGACAAAACATCACATCTCCTTTTCATAAATCCCTTTACACAGTTCCTAGACACCTCTTTCCAGGCAGGCTAGTCTAACTTCCTGCCTAACAATGAGAGTGGTCTGTATCTCAAAAAAGTTTTTGCTAAAACCATTTTTTGGGGGAGTATATAGATGAGTTCTAACAATTTGAGGAAGGAGATATGATCAGAACATTGAGTCCTATTTTTACTAAGCAGTGTCTCCAGACTACCAGCTCATCTAACTTTCTAAACCAGCACACAAGGATTTAGGATCCACCCAAGAGTCTGCAAGCACTCCAGGGAGATTGCTTCTCTTCCCTCAACACCAGGAACAAGTGCTGCATAGTCCACACAACCTCCTTTTCTACCATCTTCTCCCTCTGACAGAAGAAAATCATCTCAGCCTGTCAACAACTGTGTTCAGGCAACAGTTCTAATCTCATGCCCTTAAATCTTGTTTTCAGTAGTATTCAAGAACTGAAGGAGTCTCAGACCCTCTCTCACTTGTAGGAATGATCTTCCTAGAGAGGATCCATGGATGTGAGGCCAAAGTTCACTGTCACCCTCTTTGCTCTTTCTTCCCATAAGCATTTATCACTAGCTGAAATTCATTATGCTTTACACATTCTGTCTCCCTTGACTTGAATGTATCCTCCATGAGGGCAGGTTTCTGTATGGGAATGTCTAGTTCTGAATGTCCAAGTGCTTGGAATAGGGCCAGCATGTAGCAGGAACCAAGGAGATGCTTGTTGAATGAATGCATGAATACATACCGGAACTTATGGAGAGCCACACTACGGAGCTGGCCAGGACTACACAGAGGCAGGTCCCACTCTCCTGAGTCTGGGCCTCAATGATTTGTTTGCCACTGCTAATGTCCAGCTTTTCCTTAAAGTGTCTGTGAAGATTCCAGAAGCCACTTTACATACTTAAACTTACAGGGATCTGTGCTAAAGGAGAATCTAAGGAAGGACAAAATGTAATGCCCACAAAAGCTGCAGACATCTTATTGAAAATAGTAAGCTACTAGTTCATCACTAGCTCATCCATTCCTTTATTCAACTGTTTTCCACCGCTTATTGTAAGCTGGAAAATATGTTAGCTGTAGATGAGGCTATGATGGTGAGCAAAACCTCCCCTACTTCTCACAAACAATTTACAATTTATTACAAATTATCCAAACTTTCAATGTTAAATAATGGTTCTCTAGATTGATGAGGTGTTTTTTTTTTATCAGATTTTATATGCTGGTAACAATACAGTTATATAGAGTCAAATTATGATCCTTATCATCCTCTAACCACTCTACCTCCCTCCACCATAGATACTTTCTCCTTTATATGTCTATGCCTGAAATCCCCCGTCTCAATTCATTTACTGAATGTGATTCTTTTCCACATTAAACTACTGTCTGCATATTGCTCTCAAAATTTACTACATTGTTTTCTAATTATTTGTATGTTAATCTTTTTCCACTTCAGTAAAATCTTTTCAAAATAAAGTGAGTTCTTTATTATTATCATCATTATTGTTATTCAATTTTTAACAGTGAAACACTCTCTGATATATAGAATAAAACATGATATGAACCAACTAATGAATGAATGAAAAAATTTTAGCACTCTGCTGAATGATGGGCAAATTTTGAAATTAGATATTGTCACTCTTCGAGAATTTTAATCCTATGCAATAAACATACATTTAATCTGCAATATGAGCTTTTATCTTTCCAGTTTCCCTGTAATTTCTGTGCTTATTTATACATGAGAAATTTGAGCTTCTCTGCCTCAGCATTGATGCCTCCAACGTGTGAGAGTGAGAGAGATAACACAGTGAATGTCTGAAATTCTGAAACATAACCTCTTATTATACATGGTGTGATCAAAATATACTATGGATGTTTAAATTAAAAAAAAATCCTTTTTCACAGTAAAAGAGATTGAGTGCCATTAAACCTCTTCAAGATACTTCCTTAGTTTCAAACACACTAATCCCATCATTTTTGCTGCTTTCCGAAGCAGTTCTATAAATCCTCTTTCCTGAATGTCTTTAGTGGTACTGTAGTGGCTGCCTTGATGTCCTGAATAAATTCAAACATTTAACTTTCATGATCATTTTGACTTTGGGGAAGAGCCAGAAGCCATATGGTGCCAGATATGGTGATGGAGATGGTATTGGGTAGCACTCTGAAGCAGTACTCACTGTGCTTTTTATCATATCTTATAAAGACACTCACAAAAAAGGACCAGAACAGCTTCAGAAAGTGACAAGAACAGTGAAGTAAGTGTGTTTAAAGTGAGGGGGAGTATTTTGAGGGTTAGGTGGATTAATGGTAATGTATCTTTTACTGTAGCAAATTTTTAAAAATTTAAACATTCACTATATGTTTTAATCATACTTTATATCTCTGTTTATGCATCTTACTCCATTCAGTACAGCCTGTTAGAATCATTACCAGTAATCCTGCAGAGATAGCATCATTGTGATTATGACTGATCTCCTTTAGGTTTACCAAATTGTTTTTGTTAGGATTTCTATTTTATTTGGTTTAAAATCTATTCAGTCACACAATTTAACAAACATTTACATAGTGTTTAATATGCAGCTGTTGTTCTGAAGCCACAATGAGAAAATATACCAGCTTAAAATTTTTATGAGAGAAAATATTTATTTCAGAAACTTTCTACCTATTTAATATCCCAGAGGCTGAATATCACAGTCTCTACTGTCATTTTTGTTTCTCTGAAAAATTACCTTTCAGTAAGCCAACATATCTTTAAATAGCATGAAATACATAGCTGAGTAACTGTAAAAATGCACTGCATTGCTTCCCTTGAATTTATTAGGTCATTGTGTTTTTTAATCTTTTTAATGGAAAATATCATAAGAAATAGCAAGAACAGCTGGAATAGTGTGGTGATTTCAAGGAATTAATAGAACTCTGCTTTCATAATTATCAGTTCTTGGACAATTTCTTTAAATGTATTCTTCCACTAATGTTGCCACCCCACCTCCATGCATATTGTTTTTCAGTCAGGATATGAATATGAATCGATCCTTAAATATGCGCATATGCATCTCTAAAACACATGTTGCTGAATTATTTTAACAAAATCACAAAACAATTCTTATTAAAATTGTAACAATTATTTCTTAACTTCAGTGTTCATATGTTCCAATTCTTGCATATACAGTATTTTTTTCTTTTTTGAACAGATAAAAATGTTACATATACTGAAATTGGTTAATAATACCATTAATAATTTTGATACAATATGTCCCTTCTCCTGTGATTTTCCCCCTGGCAGTATACTGGTAACTCATACTTACCATTTGTTCTGTAAATCTTGCAGGATCTGAAATGCACTGATTGCATCTCTATGGTCTCATATTGTGTATTGTTTATCCTTTGTACTTCTTGTAAATTGGTGGTTGGATATAACATAACAATAGAATTCAGTTTCAACTTTTAAAAAAAAAATCTTCAAAAATAGGGATTTAATTTTTCATCATGTGACAAGTAATATTTGTTATCTTAGTTTTTGTGATGTCTTCCTACTCTTGATGATCATTTTTTAAATCAATTCAGTTACTTGTAGCTGTGAAAACATATTACTCTAAGACTAACTTTGATGGTGTTATTTCTTAAAATATTTCTATAAAAGGACATTTTACTTCCTTCACTGTTTATCAAATGATACAATTAGTATAGAGAACTCATCATAAATACCTAATTCTTTCCCTTTACTTGCCATGTTTCAAAATGAATGTTCATTAACATTCACCAGAAATTATTCTTTTTTTTTTCTCTTCCTGATATTATGGTGAGACAATAAGTTTAAATATATTTGTTATTTCACAGTACTGGAATTCAGAATGACCTAAATTTGAGCGGTGGGAAATGCTTCAAATTACCTTTGGTCCTTGAGATAGAGCCCTTCTGCACTTTGATGGATGACTTCTTGTTGGGTGTGACAAGTGAATCTAATATATTTTATTTCTCAGCTCTAGGATTAGCTGTTACTCCAAAGAACACTTGTTTATTTTAGCAGCAAATGATATTTGAAAAACCCAATCTACATTCTTACTGTGGTCATTGCTTTTTGCTCATTACTTTTTCCAGGCCTTTCTATGGACAAAGAAAGATGAATTGAATACTTTTTTTTTAAAAGAAAATGTACTAAGGAACAAATATTGATACTTTCTATTAAAATGTAGCCTACAGATTTTACTTAATGTCTAGTCTATTCATAATGTCATAACTAAATACCTTAGACTGGATAATTTATAATAATGTACTTTATCGTTCATGGTCCTGGAGGCTGGGAAACCCATGATGCAGGAGCTGCATATGTCATGTCTGGTGAAATCTCACTTGACTTCAGAGCTGCTGCCTTCCACTGTGTATCCACAGGGCAGAAGGGCAACAGATAACAAGACCCCTCAAGCTTCCTGCTAGGGATGCTGACCCCTCTCCTGAGGCCTCTGCCTGCAGCCTGAATCACCCCGTACAAGCTCTACTTCCTCATTCTTTCACTTTGGGGTTTAAGTTTCAATTCAGAAATGTTGGTGGGACGAACAGTCAAACTACAGCACTTGATTTCTTTTATTTTACATTTGTTTGTTTTTTCTTCTAAAACAAGAATCCTGACAAACACACTGAAAATGGTGGAATTTAAATAATGCACATTCATCTACTTTATTCTACATTGAATACACTGTATAAATCCACTAGAGATGTTTATTAGTGTTTGTCCTTTTAGTTTTAAATATTTGTATATTTATCTATAACATATATGTGTATACCTTTCTTCTTTTTAAAATAAATATTATAAAGTAGTCTTTAACTTTTCTGCTTTATTTACTGTTTCTTTAGTTCTTTTTTTTTTCTTTTAAAGAATTGTATCTTTGTTTCAATGATAACCTTATAATACTATTAGCTTCCCTCTCTCCCTTTCTTGGTTATTATCTATCAATTCATCTTGTTAATTAATTTTAAAAATAACCAGAATCTTGCTTGTTTTGCTGAACTTCTATCTCTCCTCTTTGTCACCTAATTTTATTACTTGATGTTCTTTCATTTTTGACTGTTTTCTTCTAGTTGCTCTATGTATTTTTAATTGAAGAATTTAAATATAATAAAGAACCATGTAGTCTTTGCCTCTGTTTCTCAATTAGTAAACTAATATGTAACTTACTTTGCTATATCTCTTAAAGGACATTATTGAGAATTTACTGTAAGAAGAAAAGAAATCAAATTTATTATTTTATTTCCACTAGCAGTATTTTCAATTCAAAGGGAACTAATCTATAAATATGTTACATTCAGAATAGAAAGTGAACAGACTTGTAGAGTCTTGATGTCAAAAACCAAATGTTCATCAGATTTGAGCCTTAACATTATAGATTTCTAGGTAATTTCCATTCTCCTAAAGCTTAAGGGGCTCTGAAAAGTTTTTGACTTTTGGTATTTTTGTTCAAATGCAATCGAGGTTATTTTAACTTGTTTCTTTATTTTAAAAAGTTATTCTCATAATTAATAAAAGAAATCATAAAATACTTTATAACACATGAGGATTAAACATATACTGAATAACTGTAAATTCTGTCTTTCAAAATTAATTAGATTTTATGTTGGATGAAAAACAATTACTGTAGAAAATAATGGATAGCTCCAGTTTGATGAGTTCAATAGCTGTGCATTCAGTGGCGGGTCTCTGAGTTGGAAAGTAGGAAAAAAAGTAATACAAGGTTTTCATAATGGGGAGTGAGCTTGTATATTCTTCAAACACATCCCATCAGCCACCGGGATATCTTTTATTTGGGTGACCCTTTCTCCAGCTCCTTGAACCTTATGCTCAATCTTTGTGCTGTGGAACAAGTCTACTCAAAGGCTTTCTGCTTGCCTCTGTGTGACTCTGTCAGTGCATTTTTGCTTGGGACTGAGGTACAATCATTTGTTTCCAGCACTGTGGTTCCCTTATTAGAAAAACTCAAAAAGAGAAAGTTAGGTGCTGGGGATTTAGCTCAGTGGTTCCACTGCCTGCCTAGCTAGTGCAAGGTCCTGAGTTCGATCCCCAGTACCAAAAAAAAAAAAAAGAAAGAAAGAAAAAAGAAAAGAAAAGAAAAAGAAAGTCAAACTCTGGTGGCAAATACAAAATAGCTCTTCTCTTTTAAATAAGAAATTATTCTCCTCAAACTGTTTAGTTCTAAAAGGTAGTTAAAGGTTAATGTAAAGGTAAAGAAATCTATATATTTTCCCCCTTCTGGAGTTTTATGATACCATTCTGCTGTCTGAAGAATGTTTATGAGATAGATTAGAGGGTTTTTCTCTTTTTTTTGCAGCACAAGTTTACCTCTGTCTCTGTGCGTGCCTTGGTCTCTGTCTTACGGAGTTGTGTAGGATGAAAAGAATGCCATCTTGGAAAACATTTTCTGCCCTACTTTGTTGTCTTCACTCATAATTTCTTCCTCTTTTCCCAAAGACCACCAAAGAGACATATTGGCCAGCTCAGATGGAAGATTATTTACACTTTGAACGTATCCCACAGTTCTTTTCTTAGAGACTTGTGTTCTCTGTGTCCTTGTTTGCAGCAAGAAACAGACTGATTCTTTACGACTCCTGCAGTACTGAGAGGCCACTCCATGCCAGCAGGGCGAGCTCTGGGGTTCAGTCTTGTCCCAATCTTAGCAGTGAGGGGAGCAGCCTCCATTCCAGGCTCCTTCCTGCTGGCTTGGTTAAAGGAGGAATTTCCCAGACCCTGCACTCTGCCTTTCAGAGATAATTTCTCTTTCATAAAGGCTGACATAATGACACTGCCACCTACTCCTAATGCAATGATAATGAAAGTGATGTTTCCATAGAACAATATACTCTGAGCTGGGAATTTAAACAGGAATAGAAAATGTAGCACCACCTCAGAGCAAGCTGATGCACACTGATAACAAGCACCTAGACTTCCGCGCCTTACTCCTCAGCATGCACTTGGAAGACATGAGTAATTATTTCTTATCTCCTTTTACACTGTCTTCAACATCCAATTTCAGTTTATTGCTCCAGCCACACTGGCCTCATCGCATGGATCTCCCTTCCTGCATCAGGCTTTTTCTTTCTGCCTAGAATTCACTGTCTGTCATCTGCCATCAGATCTTCCCCTGGGTGCCTCCTCTGCTCACTAAATTCCTGCAGAGGTTTTCTCTCCAGTATCTAAGGTGGTCCTATTCACTCACTGACTAACTATCTTAATCACATTTCTTCATAAGCTCTGAATTGATTTTATTATCAGTTTGATTATTTTGCAAACTCAGCTTTCCCACTCAAATACGAGGCAATATGCTTCATTAATGTCCATCTAGCATGCACAGCTAGGTCTCCAGTCCTTAAATAAGTAAACACTGTGCCGAGTAAGTGATCATTCTGTATTTTCTGCCTTTGCATGACAGATTTCTAGATTGAAAAGTTATTTTAAAATCAAAAACATTTAATATTTCTTGAATATAACTCTTACATCAAGTAATAAATGAGTATCCAAAATATGAATGTGCTCTTGCAAAAATCCAAAATTCTGATAAAGTCCAGAGGAGCCATTAATGATCTCTGGAAACCAAGATATATCACGTAAAGGTACAAGATCCCAATGACGAATGTAACTGTATTGTATACCTAAGATGCACCAATAAACTTAATGGAAAAAAAAATGATCTCTGGAAGAATCCAAAGTGACAACATGGGTCTTTCTAGATAACTCATTAATTGGCTTACATGACTTTGGTGACATAATCTCTGCTCCCTCCAATACAAGCTAGAAAGCACAACTGAGTGAGCAGTGTCAGTAAATTTTTGTTAAATTAGGTGATTTTAAATGTTTATATTATTTTGTGGTTGATAACCAACATGTATATTATATGTTCTTTGGAATATATTTCATAATACAAGAGATTACCATAGCCATTAACACAATGTGATGAAAATAGATTTAAAGGACTTGCTTGCCTTTAGGTAGCTTTCAAAAGTTTGGTGCAGTGGTGACACTCTGAGGAGGAAACCAGGGAACAATCTTCTACTTTCCTCGAAGGAAGTCCGTCCAATTTTGTTACTTCCTAGAGTTAATTATCACCATTTGGCCAAATTGGTAGAAGGATATAGAGACTCTACCCTTGTATCTGTAAAGAATTTTATTAAGTTGCTAATAAGCTTGGGTCTGAATATTGAATTAGCATAATTGAGTGGTTGTTGGGGAAAATTTGGAAAGGCAATTCAAATTACCAGTTGGCTGCACCAGAAAGATAGAAATCCTGTCAACACTCAGTTGGTCTGGTAACAAAGCATCATCTCAAGCCTGCCTTTCTGTGTGGCTGTGTCCAGCAGTCTCCATTTTACAGCTAATTCAAGTGGCGTTTCTGCTAGAATCTGTGTTCAGATATGGTGACTGGAAGAAGGTGACTTAGCATCATAGTAGAGTGCCTATGTTTCTGCCTTTCCTTTCCAAGGTCCTTACTGTTGTGTGAGAATGTGAGAATGTGTGTTATGTCTTCTACTAAAGTCTGAACTCTTGTCTTCCATCTGTGCTAAGAGTTTGGGGGAAATGATTGTAAGTCAGCATAGTAACTTTGCTTAGAAATGTGAATATGTCTTCTGTCCATTTCCACTCAAAAAATATGTTTTTGTTTATTGTTTTAAAGACCAGATACACGGGGTGATCAAAAACTATGGTGAATGTTTGAATTTTAAAAAATCATCACGATAAAACATACATTATCATTAATCCCCCTTAAAATCATCCCTTAATATTTTGGGAAAATAAAAACGCATTTATCCCAGACTTTCACACAGCTAATGGGTTAAGATATGGAACAACTTTGCAAATAAAATATACATTTGAAGAAAATTACTACTTTTCTGTCATAAATTGGCCAGGTGGAAGGTAATTTGTAACCTTGTAGAGTTCTTTTTCACTAATCCCCACCCCCACCCTTTCTTTCTCTTTGGTGAGCAAGTTCTAAAGCCTGGACTCTCTTAAAAAACTTTTTTTCCAACAAATCAATTTCCTTTTCCAAATAATTTTATCTTTAATATTTCCTTCACTAGGGCTGGGGATTTAGCTCAGTGGTTTCGCCACCTGCTGTGCAAGCGCAGGGACCCAAGTTTGATCTCTGGTACCAAAAAAAAAATAAAGAAAGAAAGAAAAAAGAAAAGAAAAGAAAAAGAAAGTCAAACTCTGGTGGCAAATACAAAATAGCTCTTCTCTTTTAAATAAGAAATTATTCTCCTCAAACTGTTTAGTTCTAAAAGGTAGTTAAAGGTTAATGTAAAGGTAAAGAAATCTATATATTTTCCCCCTTCTGGAGTTTTATGATACCATTCTGCTGTCTGAAGAATGTTTATGAGATAGATTAGAGGGTTTTTCTCTTTTTTTTGCAGCACAAGTTTACCTCTGTCTCTGTGCGTGCCTTGGTCTCTGTCTTACGGAGTTGTGTAGGATGAAAAGAATGCCATCTTGGAAAACATTTTCTGCCCTACTTTGTTGTCTTCACTCATAATTTCTTCCTCTTTTCCCAAAGACCACCAAAGAGACATATTGGCCAGCTCAGATGGAAGATTATTTACACTTTGAACGTATCCCACAGTTCTTTTCTTAGAGACTTGTGTTCTCTGTGTCCTTGTTTGCAGCAAGAAACAGACTGATTCTT
>NW_004624819.1:4134770-4179527 GCF_000247695.1 Heterocephalus glaber | reverse complement strand
TAGACCACATACTCACACATAGAACATGTTTAAGTAAGTGCAAAGGAATTGAAGTTATCCCCTGTATATTATCAGACCATTGTGTGATGAAATTGGAGATCCATAGGAAAAGAAACTCAAAAAATTCCATAAACACTTGGAAATTGAACAACACACTTCTGAATAACCAATGGGTCACAGAGGAAATTAAAGAAGAAATCATACAATTCTTTCAATTAAATGACAATGACAATACAACATATCGGAATCTATAGGACACAATGAAAGCAGTCTTAAGAGGGAAATTCATAGTAGTGAATACGCATATTAGGAAAACAGAATGAGCCCAATTAAACAACCTGATGCAGAACCTCAAGCTTCTAGAAAAAGAGGAACAGGACAACCCCAGAGCTCATACAAGGGAGGAAATTATAAAGATCAGAGGAGAAATCAATGCAATGGAGACTAAGAGAACTATACAAAAAAATCAATGAATATAGCATTAACATTGATGAACTCAGTAGTATAAAGATTACTATTATAACTCAAAACATAACGCAATCCCAATCACATTTCCAACCACATAATTTCAGAACAAAACAATTTTGAACAAATATATTGTAAAATTTATATGAAAGAATAATGGAGGACAAATAGGTAAATCAATTTAAAAAAAATAAAAGAAAAGCATGTGGAATTGCCCAACTAGATTTTTAAAACAAATACTTAAACTCTATGGTAACACAAGTGGAATTAGTACAGGAACCGCAAAATAGAACAGTGGAGCAGAATAGTCATCTTAGAAAAAGAACTACGTAAATGTAGAAAAATTGTTGATAAAACTAGGACTACAAAAAGTGAACTAAGATTGGGAAGGCTGGCTCAACTATAAACAAAATCAAAGTAAGGTTTTTATCTTATACCATAAATAAGAAATTTAAATGTAAAAATAAAAATACAAGTCTAATAGAAGAAAACTTATGACAGTACTTTGTAAGATAAGAATGGGAAGAATTTCTTAAAAGATCTTAAAAGCGTAAATCACACCATAAAAAGGAGATCGATTTATTATTAGGGTGAAAGCTTCAAGCCATTGAACAGACATAATTAATACATAAATGACTCTCTAGGAAAATATATTAGCATTTCTGAAAACCAGAAAAGAAATATGTATATTTTGTATACATTGAAATCCTTCAAAAACAAGAAAAAATAAGGCAAGATATTCCACAGAAAAATTGCAGAAAGAAAAGATTTTCATGGATAATTCATGGGTGGGGAAATTCATATAGATGAGAAGAATATTAAAATGTTAAAACTCGTAGCAAATTTTAGAAATTCAAGTTGAAATGAGGTAACAGATTCATCAATCTAAATTTCAAAAATTATAAAATGTGCAATAACAATTCTTGAAAAGAAAGGCCCTGGCCAGAAGAATATGAGTTGAAATCTACCAAAAAGGCCTATAAATGCTATTGCACCAAAACTATTGAGAAGAAGTTGGATAATTTGATAAATGCCGAGAAACATATCATAGAAGGACTGCATGCAACAACTATTCTACAGTTTCAATAAAAATTTTAAGGACTTGGGCCAGGGATTTAATTCAGTGGCACCACACCTGCCTCACAAGTGCAAAGTCCTGAGTTTGATCCCCAGTACCAAAAAAAAAAATTATAAGGACTGACAATGAGCTGCCAAGTGAACTGCAGTGTCAGATGTTTTATTGTACTTTGTAAACTATAGTCAAGGAGGTCATGGTTCTATGTGTTGCCTAGTAACTGCTACTAGAAGACACTCCACTCTTCTCAGAGTTTAAAGAATCATGGAATATCTCTGCATTCTGAAGACTTTTTTGGAGGTGATTTTATGCCTAATGACATTATAATAGGCTGTGAGGAACAACAAGAGGAAAATGGCAAAGCCATTTTGTGTGCTTGTTGCTGGACAAATATGGAGGTCTCGTACACTCAATAAGGCAGGCTGACCCATTAGTTGAAATGGCCAGATGGGTTGTTAGGCGCCTGTCGAAGTAGTACGGTCATACCAGTTGATAGTGTTTACTAGACTCGGTGCCTCAGATAAAATAATGCCTGATGAGACTACATGTTTTGGTTGAATTGAGTGAAACTGCCAGCATACTTAGGCATACAATAGCACATTCTCTGGTGCTTGTGGATGAATTAGGATGAGGTACTGCAACATTTGATGGGGCTGTAATAGCAAATGCAGTTATTAAAGAACTTGCTGAGACCATAAGGTGTCATACATTGTTTCCTGCCCAATATCACCCATTAGTAGAACATTATTCTAAAAATGTTGCTGTGCACCTCAGACACATGGAAAGCATGGTTGAAAATGAGCATGAAGACCCCAGTCTGGAGACTCTTACCTTCCTCTATAAATTCATTAAAGGGGCTTGTCCTAAGAGCTATGGCTTTAATTCAGCAAATCTTGCTAATCTCCCAGAGGAAGTTCTTCAAAAGAGACATAGAAAAGCAAGAAAATTTGAGAAGATGAATCAGTCACTATGACAATTTTGTAAAATTTTCCTGGCTAGTAGAGGGTTATCTATAGATGTCGAAGCTCTCCATAAATTGCTGACTTTGATTAAGAAATTGTAGACTACATTGGAAGGTTTGAGTTGACTTTTGACAAAGGTGATAACTTCAGACAAAATTATGATATAATAAACTTTATTTTAAAAGAAATTGTTGATAAGAACTTTGAGAATGAATTCTCAGGCCAAGCTTCTGTACATATGAGGTAGTACAAATCACATTTTTAAAAAAGAAAGTCTGATTGCTTTTAAAACAATCTGGAAATATTTAACACAGTTAAAAGTGCATTATCATCTTTAGGTAATACCCTGGATTTAGAAACCAATTAATTCATAGATTGTAAAGAACCTAAAGATATTTATTCTGATTCCAGTCACAGTAGTGGAGAGCAGGAAGAAACTAGATGTTTATCATGAGGAGGAGGTAAATACAATATGGCCATGCATGCAACACAGTAGTGTGATCTGCAGCAGTTATAATCAAGTCATGGCACCCTACACATGCATACAGTAGCATGAGTAGATCTCTAGTGACAAGTGACAGAAGCAATAATGAAATAATAACATTCCAAACAAAACAGTGTAGTTATTTTATAAAGATGCATGTATTCTTACAGAAACATCAAGCTTATAGGTACAGAGGGAAATGGGAATAGGGATTAGCAACCAGGGTAGGAAAAGAAAATCAAACAATAAGAGTGAACTTGCCAGGACTGGTGATGATAACATAGTGTGAAAAGAAGAGTTATAAAGAAGAGTATGGTCATAACAATGCTCAATACCTGAATGCTGCTTCTGCCCCAGCCACATACTTACACCTGAGCATCTACTTCCTAGGCACCACTGGCTTACTGTGCAGACGGGAGAAACACATTTGACCTTCATATTCAATATTTTGTATTATTCCTATCTACTCACAAGAAATAACTAAGAAAGGGGATTTTCCATCACCAATTAGAGCTGTGGAAGTTCACCTAAAACGTTGTGAGGGTTCCTGGTTAAAGAAACTGCAGAGTTTGGCTAAGAAAGACATTGTTCTAAACTTATTTGAGAGGTTTTAACAATTTCCCTTTCTTTACTAAAGGAAGGGAGGTGTCAACCATTATACTGACACTCTTCAGCTGACATTTGTCCACCAGTATTATGTTCACCTGATCATGACAAAGTCTTTGTGGATTTGTTTTCCTTGATGGCAGGCCAGGAATTTTCTGGCATAAAATTAATGATGTCTCCTACATTATAGTAAAAACAGAAGTCTTCTAACTCTGCCAGACATCCAGGAGAGTTTTGGATCTTAATATGTTACAGTACTTAATTAAGCTATTTTATCTATATTTCATTGATGTGGAATTAAACATAGGGACATTTTTACACAGGAACTGTCCTGAAGTGGATAAGGCTTCCTAATCTCTATTAATGCTGTTTAATTCTCTTTAATTGATGTATTTGAGACCTAGAAGCAGAGCATTCAATTAACCTCAATAGGGGATGGTAGCCCTTAATCTGAAGTGCTATGCTGTGCTCTGAATTATAATGAAGAAAAACATGAAAACAATTTTTTATCTTAATAAAAATGTATGCGTGCACTTTTTTTTCTGTACAGAAAAGAGAAAGCTAGGCATTTGAAAACAAGATATTAGCAAATAAATCCCATGAAATTTAGTGGCATGTAAGTCCTTGCTTCCTGTTTTGTAAATTAGAAATGGTTACTTGATCAAGCTCAAAAATGTAGACAAGTAAGGATTTACAGCCAAACTCTAAAAACAGCCAGCCATTTATTCTGGAGAAAAAAACAGCAGCTTTCTGACTCTAAATTATTTAATCATAATCTACAGATAATTGTTCATATTTATTTAGAAGATTTAGTGAGATACTGTGTAAAAATATTTATTTACCATACTGAGCACATAGCATGTGTGTACAGTGCAATGTGACATTGAAAAACTTTAAAATTCCCCTTTGTGTCTTGCTGTATATATTAGTTTGTCACTTTTAAGAGTTTATGGCATGTGACAGAAGTCTGAGGGAAATAGGAAGTGTTAATGGTAATTTTTGGAAGATGAAATGTTAAAGAGGGAAATATTTTCAAATTTTTCTCTTTTCAATAAGTCAATATTTAGAAATGTGTTAATACATTCCAAGCTCCATGAATTAGAATCTTAAAATATATTTTAGGGCATTATTTCTAATAAAATATGCATTATGAACATTTATATTTGGTGGAAACTTGCTATTGAAATATATTCCAGTTAATTGTCATAATAACCATTCATCTAAAAAGAATAACACTCTGGGGATTTAGCTCAGTGGTTCTGCTGCCCACCTCTCAAGCATGAGGACCTGAGTTTGATCCCCAGTACCAAATAAATAAATAAATTAATTAAATTAAATAAAATGAATAACACATTGAAAAGCTATTTTGACTCATGAATATCATCAGGATATTTTCATATAACACTTTTCCTACCACAAAGCAATATGTCTTTGTAGTTTCTGGCAGATGTGGCGATCATTTATATCTTCCCAGTCATAGTACATTGAGAAAGCCCTGTTTGCTTCTGTCATTTTTCCTCAATAATCTATTCTAGTGTTCGGAATCCCAGATCTTGAGATTTATTTCACTGTAATCTATTCCACTGGGGGTCTAGGAATCCCTTGTTAAAATGCAGATATCACAGGTATTAACCAATAAATCTTCATTAAAATCATAGTATAGACCATCACATTGATTGTGTTCATCTATCTGGGCTGCTCAAGTCATGCTGAGAAATAGCTGTGAATAGATCTTTTATGTTTCTGCTTGTCTTGAGAATGAAGTCACCGAGTTCTCTTTGTTTTGGATGATGTTGGCAAAGGTGCTTGTATAGTGAACCACTTTGATAGAGACAGGGTCTTCCCTCAGAACAGAAGATTGTTTTCTCTCTGATATACTACATTAATATGTTCCATCAAAGCAAAATTCAGGTAGATTTGCTTCAGTCTATTATAAAAGATGGGGTTTCCTAAGCTTGAGATTCCTCATCTAGAGACTACTGTGTGCACATCACCCACCTAGGCACTCTCCATGCCTCATATCTGTGAAACATGATATGATAGGCTTCATGCTCAGGCCCAATGTGAAAAGGGAATGTTTTATTGCTGGCTTATGCTTCTGAGGAGACAAGAAGTAAATTGCACTGGAATGGGCAAGTGCCATTGTTAGGGAAATATTGAAGTGAAATATTTACAAATCATTACAGAAAATAACAGGGATCCTTCTATACTGCATTTTCAAATGAACATTAAACAAGAGAATGCTTGGGCATTCTAAGCTCTCCTATTCCCCCCTTCCACTTTAATCCATTTCCTAAAAAAAATTGATGGATTAATTATTCTGAAATCCTCATCAATTCCTGCCAAACTACAGCTCAAAATTCTTCTAATGCATCTCTGTTATCTTTTTAAAATATGACTAAATTTGCTACGATGACTCACAAAGCCCTGCCTGATCTGATCCCTTGTTATACCTTCACC
This sequence comes from Heterocephalus glaber, assembly GCF_000247695.1. Next base: position 4,173,475 of record NW_004624819.1, on the reverse strand, counting down.
TATGATCATCCCTCTCACTTTTTCTTCCCCACCACGTTGGCCAGCTTAATACTCATCAAACTTGTCAAGATTTCTCTCATCTTGGAAACTTCACACTTGCTTTTTCCCCCCCAGAGATCACGTTTTCTTGCTTGTTCATGTCATCCAAGGCTCTTAGTAAATCACACTTTATAAGAAAGTTCTTCCTTGACCACATCAATAAAATAGCACTCATTAATTCCTGTCTTATATTTTATTTTCTTTCATCACACTTTTAATTACATCTTTGTACTTGAAAATCCTAGTGGAAAGCTAAATTATTTCATTTTCTTTCATGATTTTTAAAACCAGTTTTACATACTTAAGGCAAGATGCCAACTGCTGATCTTTCTATTAGCCAACTGGGCTACCTGTTTTATTCTTCCCTGGAGCCTGGCGATTAACGCCTATGGGAATCTCTTTGGTCAGGCTTCTAGGAACTCTTTCAACACATTACTCTTTCAATTTTCTCTGCTTGATTAACTGAGAACCACCCTTTGCATTATCTTTCCTGTAAGTTTTTCTTAAACCTGCATTTTAAATCCATCACATAGTCTTCTTATTTTATTTTATTTTATTGGCTTCTAATATTTTTATTAATCAAAACCTCATCAATTGTCCAGAATTTTTTCTTTTGCCGGTAGAAGGGAATTCCCTTAGAAGGAAATCACTGCATAACAATTTATTATTTTGGGGGTTGGCTATGGCTTGTATCTAGATGTCTTTCCAAAGCCTTATAAAGTCATAGGTGGGGGTTCTCAGAGGTGGCTGGATCTAGGGTGTGTGAATTGAATTAAGGGTGTGTGGTACAAAATTAGTGCATTGATTAATTTATCATAATTCTAGGTGTGGGTAATGGGAAGCCCCACCTGGGTAGGGGTTGCCCCACCAGAAAGGCCTGTAGCCTGGTTGGGATAAAAGGGAAAGGAGACCTGCTGCTACCTTCTGCCTGCCTTTGCATGGACAGTAAGTTCTTTGAGATGCCCCTCTCCCATGCCACCCTGCTTTGGAGCCAGCTGACCATGGACTGAGACCTGTATAAATTGTGAGCCAAAATAAACCTTTCCTCCTTTAACGTTGGGTGTTAGGCATTTTGTCTCAGCAAAGAAAAAAGCAACTAAGATGGGAGGGGATTTTTAAAAAAATGAGTCCTTTACTCTTTCAAGAATATTAATTCAATTTGCAGAATAGAAACCATAACAGCATTATCTATTTAACACAGAACCTAACACCAAGTCATACAAATCCTGGACATTCAATAAACACTTAGAGCTAAGATATCTAATATGGTAACTACTAAATGAGGTGACCCTGCCCCAAATTGAGATGTGATTTAAGTATAAAATTGACTTAATATCTAACATAAGAAGTTAATATAGCTTATTACTAATTTTATGTTGATCATATGTGAAAATAATAATGTTCTGGTTTAGTGTGTTAAAATACATTTTCAAAATAGATATCATTTTTTTTCTTTCTTTAAAGTTTCTGCCAGATAATTTATGATTATTTATGTGGCTCACATTCTATTCTGTTAGACAACACTGACCTGTACCATTAAAAACAGTAAACAACAAAAATTGCAGTGATAGGGCCAGGATTTATCTCAGTGGTTCTGCCGCCTGCCTCGCAAGCTCAAGGTTCCAAGTTCAATCTCCAGTACAAAAAAAAAAAGAATTGCAATGATAAATATTTATACCTTACTGCAGGGTACTACTTACTTATTTACTTGATTGTTATACCTGTGGAGATTCTTGTTCTTCTTTTTTGGTGGAAAATAAGGAGAGTCTACTTTTGTCTTATGGCTACTTGCCTAAATTCTATAGCTACTCTGGAACTTTAAGGTTCTGTGGTGTCAGGTACGTGGTGAACCCTCAGGGGCTTTCATTTTTCTCAGACATAAAAACTGGTAGTATTGATACTTACCAATCAAGTGGTTTTTTAAAAGTATTCAACGCATAATAAATGTCATGAATATTCTCTTATTTTCTTATATATAAACTATTATTTTACTGCTCCTTGGTGTTTTTCGTGCTAACATTCTTGGTTGGACATTTTAGCTGAAAAGTAGCTTGCTTATTAGCTGGAGGAAAACAAATTTATGACTATCTTTATCATTTCATAGAAAAAAGATTCTAAAAGGTAAGTACTATATGTAGAGATGAATTTAAGTGAAATATGCAACATACATACGAAGGCAATAGGCCCTGATAAATACTGTCCATGTTGAGGTAGTCACTGTTTTCATTTCCATGATACTTGTTAACTACCTGTATTTTTTATGTAAAATTCTCTCAAAGAATGACTGTCAGATAATCTTATAAAGATGACACATTATGCCTTACAAAACCTTTCAGAAATACTGTGTAGAGAAGGGACCCACTCACCCTGCATTAATTTCTGGATAAGTAATTAACAGATTTCTTCTTATGTGCTTGCTAAGGACTTTGTGGCTTGCTTATGGGCAATGACTATTCCTAGAAATCCCTTTCCTGTGTTTAAAAGCCCATTTGTCTCACCTGCAGCCAGGGATGCTCAGTTCAACCTGGCCTGACTTATAAGTGCGTGAGTTGAACTTGCCTTGGGAATAAGAAGATGTATTTATTTCTTCTAGAAAATTTTTCAAAGGCTTGACCTATAGCAAACACATACTCCCTGGGGTACCTAACCCTGCATATGGAACACAATGTCTCAGAAGCAGAAAAGGAAGCTCTCCACTGTGTTTCAGCTGAACTATCCTTTCTAGGCTCCAGTGTGGGGATCTGTAGGCCAGGAGTAGGCTCTTCACCTGCGGGGCTCACAAATGGTTGATAATTTCCAGAATTTAAACATGAAGAATGAGAAATGAATACTCATTTATCTCATTTCCTTTATTCTTTTTATCCCAAGTAGTCAAGAATAGCATTCATTGATATATTATTATCTCTACTATTTATTCTCTGATGACCTCTTTGCCATGTGTACTCTAGACTATATCTCTAGGATGCAGTCCTCAATTTTCTCATTTCCATGTTCTTTTAAAAACTTTTCTTTTGAGACAGTGTTGAAAACCAGTTGTCTTTCATATAATAATAAGCCATTTATTATCAACCTATAGTAGTGTAGGCCAGTGGTTCCCACACTTGAGGATGGGTTAGAATCATCTAGGGGTTTGTTAAGACTCGTTTTCTGATGTAACAGGTCTGGAGTAGGACATGAAAATTTACATTCCTAACAATTTCCAAGGTGGTACTGATCCTACTTTTCCAGAGGCTCTATTGATTCCTACTGATAAGAAATATTGTTTAGGTCATCACCATGGCAACCTGTTTGAAGTGATACAACTGTCAATGTTGATTCCTAGTCTTCTACCTACTAAATTGCAATCAAGATCCTCCACATTGGACATTTGAAGGCTTGAGAGTCTGTGAGAGTGTAAAGTCTGTGACTTGTTTGGTCTAAAAACCAGAGCATTGAAGAGTGATAGATTAGTTGACAAGTACTTTTTCTTTCTTTATGCTTTGAAATGCGAAATACCTGGCTTTCGCAAAGAATTATCTTCTATTTCTGGATGTACATTATGTACTCGCTAATTAAATTTGAGAACCTTTAGGATACTTCTTAGGATAGCAAGATTTGTTAGTTGAAAACAGAAACAAAAAAATTTAAAACCCCAATACCTTGCCTTTTATCTATTATTGTATTTTAACTAAATGGACAAAAGTGGGAGAAAATACTAGCCTGTGTCAATTTCGACAAATTCAACTCTTTTGAAACATCTTCTCTCACATTAAAAGCCTGTGGTGTCAATACTTCTTTCCTTGTGATCTTATTTCTTCATTTTCTCCTTTTTCAAAACTTTTTTCCTCCTGTCTACCACATATTTGTAAAATTCTATAGTGACTCAGTTTGCAGTAACTTAGTGCTGAATTGTTATTTCAACAGAATTGTGGATGAGACTTTATTGTAGGTCTTACAACCCCTGACTCACATGACGGATATTAGCATTCATAAAACACTACCTCATGAAAAGTGAAACACTAGTAGCATTTATATTACAAAAGAAAGTGCAGTACATGGAAAAATCAAGGAGACAAATATATTTCTAGCATTTCTGGAAGTGTATATTTTGGGATTTTCGTTCTGTCTTTTTGTCTTTTTTATAATTTCACTTGGAATGGAGTCTACCAACTGACTGCTCAGTCATACTGACTGGGTACAGGGTCATGGAATGAAATCTAGTTGCTTATTTTAGGAATTATTTTTTTTCTGATAATACCAAAACAAAATGCACTGATGTGAAAGTAATCTTCTCACTGACACCCATGTGTGATTACTCTTTCATTTCACTGTGAATTGTTTTAGGTGTGTCCAAGTCAGCATTACTTTCTGAATGGATAAAGACAGGGCTTATCAGTAGAGCTCCCAGTTTAGAAAGCCCGAAGTAGCTCAGTAGATGATTTGGAGGGTGTGTTCCACCTTGTTAGTCTGTTTAGTGTCACTGTTTCTAAGCTGCTGAAATTTCATCAAATACTCAAATTATCTTTCATTTTTAAATGACTAATATGTTCAAAGTTTAAAAGAAATCATGGCACAACCAATATTTTTCCAAACTATGATTGTTAAATATAGCAAGTCATGTACTGAGATAGCTAGTGCAGAGAGAAAAGGAGGGAGACAATGAAAGGGAAATATTAAGAATCTTATCCATTAAACATATCTTTTTATACCCCTTTCCTATCACTGTATGAGCTCTTTATGTGGCCACATTTTAGTGGTGTATGTTTGCAATACATAACAGTTAGGGGATTGGTACATATACATATTGGGTCTCAATTGTTTTACTTCTTCTTTTCCTCTTCCCTATTCCCTCTCTCCCTTTTAATGATCCTCTTCCCATCTCCACAAAGTCCATCTGTCTATTTCCTATCTTTTTATTTTATTCTTATTTTTTCATTTGTGTTTTAATTATTTGAAGATGAAGAATCAACAAAAATTGAGCCCAACATCTTAGTGGTAAGAAAAAGTGAGTTCTAATAAACTGAATTATACTAGGTATATGTATTTCTCCTATTTAGTTTTATTTCCTCTTCATTTTATAAATATGGCAAGGCCATGGTTACAAACTAAAGATGTGAAGTTGTATTTCATCTAGATGTCCAACTATTTTAGTGTTTAAGATTGGGGTTGTCATGGGAGGATTTAGCTTTAAATTCTTTTTTAATACAAACTGGCACCATCCAACCGCTCTAGGGTCAGGCTGTGGAGCCTGCTCAAAGAGTCCTGTAGTTATGATTTCCTGCATTAGGCTGGGCATATGTGCTGTAGATCACCTTTTCCATAGATAATTACCATATGTAAATTGCTAAGATAATGATGCATATATAAGTAAAGAATAGCAATATTTTAGGTTTTCCATCTCTGATCATAGGTTCACCCCTAAGAAAACAAGACCCTCTCGGTATAGTTCTCTAAGTTGGATACATGTTAATAAAACACATACTGGTTGATCAATTATAATTATACTCAATTACATTTCATTGACCTTTTATGTATGATCAGTTTTCCACATGGGGGATTATTGCAGCTGTACTCTTGAACACAAAAGTCAAAGGGTCAATGCAGCTATAGTTGAAACTGTTGAAATATAGGAATCTTACTTTGCAATGCGCCCCTGCTTCACTGCAGTATGTACATCAGTATATTGTCTTGAGGCCTCCATTAAAAGGCAGTTCACAAAATACAATGTTTCTGAGATTCTGCACAACATATTTAACTCCTTTTTAAAAATTTTACAGCGACTACTCATGTATGAACATTATTTCCAGGATAAATCACTTTCAATACTCAAACTTTCATGGAAACAATGTAGCCACCATTCTGTGCATCAAGAGCAGCTACTGGGGAAGGGCAACTTCTTCCCTGATAGGAAGCAGACAGTCTTACTGCATTTTTCCCTGATGAGTAGGGTTGTAGATTGAATGATTGCCTTGCCCTCAGCCCCGAATTCATATATGGAGTTCCTTCTCTCCAATGTAATAATATTTGGAAGTGGAATTCTTAAGAAGTAATTAGGTCACAACACTGGACCCATCATGAGGGGAATTAGTGTTCTTATAAGAAAGGCATGAGAGAGATTACATCTCTCAGACATATGAAGATACATTAAGAAAGTGGCCATCTAGAAACCAGGAAGAGGGAACTCACTATAGGTCAAATATACAGGTGTCTTGATCTTGGACTCCTCCACACTCCAAAATGAGACATCAGTGTTTGTTCTTTAATTCACCTGGTCTATAGTATTTGTTGCAGCAGTCAGAGCTGACCAAGACAGGGAGAAATAGTGGGGCAGGAAAACGTGGATTTAAGGTGGTGTTAAATTGGACTTCTTTTCCTTTGAGAACTTATGGGATTTGGGTGGAGAGGCATTTTGATGTGGACTGTGATGATGTCATTGGAAGGAAAAGCTGTTCCTGCCCTGAAGGCAGCTATGGACAGCACACCTTATCAAGCTTCCATTTATTAAAGGCTTTGCAATAGCAGTGCAAATACCAGTACCATACATGTCAATTACTGCTGCAACCCAATCAAATGTGGCAGTAGGAGAATCCAGTTCCAGGGGAGCTCAAGAACTAGCAGGAGTGGGAAATATCAAGAGATGACTTCAGCAGAGGAAGTTGTGCCCATAACAACAGTCATAGCAAGCCCAGGATAAAGGGAGGAAGGCTTAAAAGACAGGTATAACTCCAGATATTACAGTGCAAGGATCAGGGAAATCCCCAGACCTCACTGGTGGATGGAGATAGTAAATTCTTTAAAGAGAGCTCATTTTGATCATTAAGACAATGATCTTCTGAGCAATAAAGAATAGGAAATAGTTTAATAACTTTGAATTCTGTTCATACTTGTCTGAAGGGCTTCTGGAAGTTCATCTGAGAGGTTGTAAGGGAAAAGCTCTTCTATAATTTCCTACTAATGGACGATACGAAAGCCTTAACTTTATCTTCTCATTTTTAATTTTCATGACCCAGGCAAGAGAAGGGCCAGAGTAAAGTATATGGACATAGCAAGATGGCTGAAAACTAGAGCTTCATTCAACCAAAGATTTTATAATTTCTTTAAAATATTACTCACTGTTTATTGGGGGAAACGAATTTCTATTAATAACTATATCTTCTCTTTATGTTCAATACCCTTATGTTAGTAGAAATTCTTTTTTACAGGTGAATTTTTACTTACATAAGAGGTAATAATTGAAAGACAAGTCTTGTGTTCTATAGATCTGATGATCCTTTTGTGTTTTGTCCAAAGACATCTCCTTTTTTCAGTGCAATGAAATAAAAATAACCAATTCAAGTAAATCCTCTATGTAAGTTTCTTTGTTATTATTTTAATGGAGAAACTGTACTTACATGGAAGAAAAGTAATCACTCTCAATTAGTTTGTCTCTGTTACCACTTTGGGTGAGATTCCTTCTAGGTGGATTCAAAGTTAAACACAGTCGGGAAGCCTTAATATGTTACATGATTTTTCACTGTCCTGTATGTAGAAACTAATTTTGTTTTAAGGCATATTTTCTTTCCTTTAAGAGTTAATAGAGAATAATGTGCTTCTAGGGAATATAAACAAAGTCATCCAGTTAATAGAGATAAATTTTGTAATAAAAACAAACTAAATTATATATAATCCTAACTGACAACTACGAATAATCTAGAAATTTTTGTTTGACTATGATTTTCACCATCATCAAATGAAATATCTAGTGATACTTCAACTTTAGAATAGAGAAGTTACTATGAGAGATCTAATTTAATTAACTAAAATTATTATTCTTTAGCTGAGGCAATCACTTTAAAAATGGAGCAAAAGAGGATTGTACTATGTAAAATAACAAAACACACATCTAAAAAGCTAAATTATTCATTCTCTCATATTATTACCAATGAAAAGCAATATTTTTCCTCAAATACATGAGCTTTGTCCTCTAGGGTAGACATATCACCAAGACAGAAGAGAAGGGCCCTCATTATCTTTTTCAAGGACACTACTGAGATTTTTCTATTTCCTGTAGCTTTGACATTACACTCATCAAGCAGTCTACAGATTTTAATTTGACTACCCATGTAGCCTTTTCACAGGAGAGAATATGTTAACCATTAAATGTAAACCTTCACTCTACTTGTATTATTTTATTTATAAATTAATAGATTTTAATTCCAATTTCATGTATCAATCCTCGAGCTTGGTTAGCTTGAATATATGCCAGACAGTCTGATTAACTCGGTGCATTGATAAAACAGAAATTTTTATCACTACAAACTGAGAATGAAATGCTGAAAATAATGACCCAACTGAGGTACAGGGGATCCTTCCACATATTAAAGGACTGAGTGAAATTAGTGGTGGGAAGAGTAGAAAATAATGTATACTGTAAAAAATAAAGTCTTGGGAAGTAAAATCAGTGCATCTTCTCTGGCATTTATAGACCACATACAACACTTTAATATATTTATTAGGAAAGGCATAAATACATTATATTCTATCCTTTATAATGGAAGAAAAGTAACAGATCCATAAAATAGACATATCTTGTATCATTGCAATACTCTTCAATCCCTCTACAGGTGGGGAGGTGTTTTGTTCTATTAGGGCTGCTAAGACAAAATGTCATAATATAAGTAGCTTATAAACAATATTTATTTCTTATAGTTGTAGGGGCATTGAAGTCTGAGATCAATCCAATCAAGCAGAATCAATGAGGACCCAATTCCTGGTACATAGAACAACTCCCTCAGTCCTCTTTTATCAGAACTCTAAAACATTTGTGAAGGTGGGCCCCTCATGATGCAGTCACTGTTTAAAATGCCAACTTTTAATGCCATCATCTTGGGAGATAAGATTTCAACATACAGACTTTGATAGCACACAAATATTCAGACGTTAGCAGCTGATGAGGCCATGCAGAGTGTGCTCATAGGCTGATGTTACAGTAGGGTCACCAGCAGGTAGTGATGAACAGCTGGAGGATTTGGTAAAGAATGGCCCTCATCCCCACATAGCACAAGCCAGATGAGCATTCTAGGCCTGCCCAGGATCAGTGAGAAAGGGAAAGCCAAATGTGAGTTTCTGAGCAAAGAGGCTGAGGGTGACAATAGATAAGAGAGATCAGAATTGAAGCAGAATGGCCAGTATTAAAAAGTGGGTTGAAAGTTATTACTGTAATCCTACATGGACTGGAACATCTCACGATGCTCATAGTACCAATCTTCTCATCAGTCTTTAAGACAGACTAAACCTTCCAATTCACTCAAATATGTCTCATTTTGTATTGAGTAGTTGGGGCATCAGATGTCAACAGGACTGGACGATGGGATTTCCACAAATTTGGTCAAAAATTATTCTGGATATGTCTCTGACGGTGTTTCTGGATAAAACTAACATTAGACTAGGTATTCTGAGCAAAGCAGCTTTTCCACCCTGATGTGACTGGGCCTCACTGAACCAGTTAGAAGAAATGGGTTGTACAAAAAGACCAAGTAAGATGCAACTTCTGCCTCATTTCTTGAACTGCAATATTGTTCCTCTTCACTTTTGAATTAGGATGTAACTACACCTTGGGTCTTTTGGGTTCCTAGTTTTCTGACAGCAGATCATTAAGATGTCTCACTCTCCAAAATCATATAATGAATTCTTATAATGAATTATCTGATAGATAGATAGATAGATAGATAGATATAGATAGATACATAGATACATATATGATATATTACTAGGTAGAGATTATCTCCTTTATTCAAGAAGATGGATTCTTTGGAATTTCTATCACTATATCTATTTCTATGCATTTATTTACATATCTGTGTTATCTACCTACCTATCATCTACCTTTCTATCCATCCTTCCTATTGGGTCCAATTCTCTGGACAGCTCTAATGTATATTTTGATGCCAAGAAGTGATGTGTTGCTGTTACAATGACCTAAAGGTGTGGAAATGGCTTTGGAAGTGGGTAACGGGTATAGGCCTGAAGAGTTTGATAGTGCGTGCAAGAAATGGGGATGTTAAGAGCAATATGGATTTATTTCAGAAAAAATTGGAGGAAAATATACTGGAAATTGGATGAAAGATTATTCTAGTAATATAATGGCAAAGAACTTACTTGAACTGTGTTCTAGTGTTCTGAGGGAGATACAACTTATGAGAAGGAAAGTGAATATTTAGTTCAAGATATTTTTACATAAATTATTGAAGGAGCAGTTTGGTTCCTCCTGGCTGCTTATAGTGAAATGTAAAAAGAGAGAGACAGATTGAAACTGATTTGTTGAGCAAGAAGGAACTGGAACTAGCAGATCGGGGAAACTTTCAGCCTATCCATATTCCAAAAAGCTAGAATATAGGTTTGCAAGAAAGGGTGTAGTTGGAATGTCACATGATAAAGAGTTTATGGGATTACATATCAGAAATACTGCCAGCTTGAACTGAAGGGCATAGAGGTGGCATAATAATAATAAAAGAAAGAAGCAGTCATTTCTTGAATTTCATACAGTGGAATGACAGAGTTAGGTGTTTAAAAGTATGTGTTATCTTGAAGAAGAAGAAGAAGAAGAAGAAATGACCCTGAAAGTGACTGGGATGTCATCAGGCCACTGCATTCAGTTTCCACAGACGATATGGCCTCCACCTACGATGACGCTGCCACTTCAGTGTGCTTGTGAGGCAGGACATGAGCCAAAGAGTGTTATTTTTGAGCTAGAAGGCCTGGTGGAGTTTCCTTTGCTAGGTTTTGGAGCTTCTTAGGACCTGTCACCCTTTCTTTCTTCTGCTTTAAGTTTTTTGGAGTGAATGTATCTATCCTAACCTGTCTTACCATTTTTTATGAAGCCATACATAACTTGTGTATTTCACAGCATTAAGGAAATTTTGCTTCATGATGAATCATTTCTCAAGTCTTATCTGTGTCTGATTTAGATGATATTTAGATGACACTCTAGACATTAGAATTTATGCTGGAAAAGGTAAAACTTTTAGAAGTAATGGAAGAAATGAATGCATATTCAATGTGAGAAGACTTGAATTTGGGAGTGCCAGGGGTAGAAGGCTACAGCTGTATTGTATCTCTCCACCCCAAATTTATATGCTGAACACCTAACAACAAAGCATAATGACGTTTGAAGGTGGGACCTCTTGGATATAGTGAGACTTCCATGAGGTCATGAGGTAGAGTCTTCATGATGAGATTAGTGTCCTAATAAGAAGGTACATCACAGAGCCATCTGTACCTATAAGGACACAGAGAGAAGAAAGCTACCTGCAAACCCAGAACAGGGCCAGAACCAGACTCCAAGCATAGTGGTACCTTGATCTTGGACTTCTCACCTCTAGAACTGTCTGACAATAAATTTCAGTTGCTTAAGCCATCCAGAGTATGGTAGCCCATAGTCATGGCAACTTGACTTGGCAAAAACAGGTAACATGGTCAAACAGAAACTGGATAGACAATACTGAGATTCAGAAGACAAGAGTGACTAAAGCATAGATTCAGAAGTAATATGGGAAGAATGAGAAACTTAATCATATCAAAGTTCATATAGTTGGAAAAGAGAGATGCGCAAAGTACAGATAGAGAAAAGTTTGAAACCATAAACAACCTTAAACTGTACTTGAGGAAGGGTAGGGTCAAAACAGTTAATTAGGAACATTTCAGAAGGAAGGTAGAAAGGCTCAACATTATTTGGGGCCATTGGATGGTGATTCCGATAGGAAGTTAATTAATGCCTGAATTTTTGAAAAAAATATGTGTTGCCTAGTTTGGCAACTATGGTGTAAATTTATGGTGATCCTTCCATACACTTTTCCATACTTCTTCTTGAAAGTAGACTAGTAGACCTGTTGAAGTCCTTCCACATTTTAAGGTACTATGACTCAACTGTGTATCTGAAAGGTGCCTGACAGAGATGGAGGCCATAGACTATTACTACTTATACAAAGATGTTAACTGGAGGAAGAACTATCAAAGCTATGACCTTGAATTTTTTAGCAACACTGTTTAGTCCAGTGATCACCAAAGTGAATCCACAAATCCCTCAGAATTTTACAATATGATTCCGATTTGTTTTATCATTTGAGGAATATTTTATAATATATCTAACACATTAGCAAGTATATATATTTGACATTAAAATATACATTGACAGAACTGTGCAACTACAATTTTAAGAATTTATGCCTTAGTCAACTATATTATTCAGGAGGTGGAGGATTTGATGACTTCTGATCTTGAGTGAGATTCCATAGAATTTGAAGATCACCTGAAGAGAATTAATTATGCAACAATAGGATCAGATTGTTTTTCTGAGAGTTTACTCTGGAAACTGCAAAACAGGTACACAGGGGAGTGTGAAAGACAGAGTGATCGGGTTGGGAAACCTTCTCTTCAGGTGACAGATGATGAGAGCTTCATCTGGACAAAAGGCTAGTAGTAATGACTGAGAGAAAAGGTTGAATAAATGAACAGTCATCAGGGAAAGCAAGCAGGCTGTAGTGACTGACTGTGAAATGTGTGAGAAAAGAAGACTGAAGGATACCTCCAAGGACTTTGGCTTAGATTAATAATTAAAGTGATCTGCAATAGAACACAAGTAGGACAGGCTTAGGTATATTGTACACAGGTTGAATTTGAAATTCTCAAAGGCCCTTTAGAGGTGAAGATCCCCCAAAAAGAGCTGGATTATGAAGTACAGAGGAAAGGTTTAGATGGACAGGTTTAGATGACCCCCTTACAGGTCAGAGCAGGTACAAGGACAGGAGGGAAAGAATAAAGTAACACAAACCAGGGCAACCATGCCAGGACATATAAAGAACATTCACAGGCAAGAGCAAATACACCGCAGTTTTATTTATCTGATCTAAACTTTGTGGTTTGAATATTTCAAGTGAATGTGTGAAGTGGAAGATGGTGATTCATAGGTGGTGATATTTTTCAACTGTTGAAAGCATATGTTATTCAAGATGGCACCATGATGTGTGAAAGAAAACCTTCATTGTGGAAATTAGTTTAGTGGTAATTTTGTTTTTGTGTTACAGAGAATAATGACTTTAAAATTGAATTTTGGAATTAAAATGACTAAATATATGTTAACATATATTTTCCTTTGGAATATGTTGGCTAAAATTTCAGATAAATTAAAAGCAACTCCATCTAAGTTAAAATTTCACTTTATCATACTGATAAAAATACAATGTATTGAAAAATAACTATTGCTTTACTTCCAAAAGCTTAAAATATACCATTCTTTCTCTTTTTTGAGACTTTGGATATTCTTTATTCCTTCGTCTTGAATGTTCCATATTTCATCCTAGAGAACTCCAACTCAACCCTCTATACCTAATTCATAGTTAATATTCTCAAATTCTTTTATTTGGCTTTCATATTTTTAGTTGTCTATACTAACATGAAGGTTTTGAAACTTAAATTATAATATTTTACTAAAATTATTATTTTCTTACATTGTAGATTACATTTGTTAATTTATTTCAATGGAGTATTTTTCACTTTTTCTTCTTATTTACTTTCAAATACAGAAAGCTGAGCTAATAATGGTATTAACTTTATAATATATCATCATCATTTTCCCCCTTCCATTCTCTTTCCCCTATGCATAGTAACATTCTCATATAACATAACTACACTGTTTTTTTCCTTTATGTTTTCATTGTAAAAACATATAACACATGAACTTTTTAAATGTTTCTTCCTTTGTTTTTTAATTACTGTAGCTTTAAAAGTACATACCCGCATGTATTGTACATACACTCATGTGCCACATAATATTCAGGTCAAGGACAAACTGTGTTGACCCCATAAGATCACAAGATAGTTGGGAAATTCTTCATGCCTACTGATAGCAGAGCTGTCAAAACACCATTGCAGCACATTTCTGACGTGTCTGTAGTGATGCTAGTGTTAACAAACTTAGTATCTTTTAGTCTTATAAAACTATAGCACATACATTTTTGTGTATGACATAACCCTTGATGTGATAATGAATGACTATGCTATCAGTTTACCTATTTACTATATTTTCATCATCCTTTTAGAGTGGATGCCTTGTACTCATATAAAAAAGCAGTCAACTGTAAAATAGATCCTTCTAGAAGTATTCCAGAGCAAGGCATGCCATCATAGGAGATTACGGCTCCATTCCTGTTCCTTCCTGATGACTTTCCAGTGGGAGAGAGGCAGGAGGCGGAGGCAGAAGACAGTGAAGACAGTGATGCTGATGAGAGTGGCCTCATGTAGGTGTAGGCTAATATGTATTTCTGTCCTAGCTTCTAACCAAAAAAATTTTTAAAGTGAAAAAAATTAAAATTTTTAAAAATGTAAAAGGCTTTCATCTGTAGTTGGTCAAGCCAAGAACATTAGAATATTGAGGCATGCTTGTAGGAGAAACTGTTATACCAATGCATAAGCTGGTAGGAGTCTAATGTACCTGAGGGAAAAGAAATCTTCCACTCAGGCTCCATCCAGCCTCCCCGTTGTACCCACAGTGTGGGGCTTTGGTAGGAGTTGCTGATAAGCACTTACAGAGTGAGAGTCCAGAGACAGAGTCACGAGTAAAGAAGGGGATCTAATGAAGAACTATATAATGCTGCTCAGGGTTTAATCTAACTTTTAAGAAAATTTACCAGCACACTAAACAGTAAAACGCAAGAGTTAAAATAACTAGGAAGGTGACAATAAGAACAATTATTTTGTAAAAAACTTAAAAGTTTTTTATTGTACTAATATTGTTATGCTTGCAAAATAAGTTTGGAGTTGCTAAATGTCCTTTTTAGACAGCATTTCTATCAGAGAAGGAACCCAGGTGACAGTCATTACTTCTTTCAAAATCAAGGAAAGTTTTAAAATATACATTTAATGTTAAGTTAGCTTCTATGAAAAATACGTTTGTCATTTTATCTTATGATCTTTCCCTCCATAATAACTATTTAAATTTATTAATACATAAAAAGGTAATATAACAAAACAATTTGTTCCTATTCTAGGAAAGAATGTAAGATTGTTTTAACATCTGAAAAATATTTACAGAGAAGAGGGGAAAAATAATATGATAAAATGGAAAAGGTTTATGGAATATGGCTAAAAAGAAAAAAGTTGTAGAGCTGTGCGCTGAATTTTAAGCAAAGTATAATACGAATAAAAAAAATTTTAAATACAATGTTAAAAAGTTACCGTAGGGCCAGGGATTTAGTTCAGTGGTTCCAGCACCTGCCTCATAAGTGTAAGGTCTGAAGTTTGATCCCTGGTGCCAAAAAACCAAAAACAAAATAATAATAGGTTACAGTAAGCAATGTTAATTTATTATCAAAGAAAGAAAACACACTAACAAATATAGTGCAGCATAAGTTTGGAGTGTGTCAGGAGTGTCCAGGGGTGCACGGTAACCGCCCCCCCACACCCAGGCCCAGTCACCCACAGGCTCACACCACAGTTTCCAGTCCTGGGCTCGCTCGCATTCATGGCAAATGCCCTGCAGGTGTACACCATTTTTAATCTCTTTTTATACCTTTTCATGTTCTTTTTGTACCTTTTCTACATTTAGATACACATATATTCACCATTGTGCTACTGTTGCCTCCAGTATTCAGTGCAGTAACATGCTATATATATTTGTAGTCTGTCATACTTTTATTAATTTATTAGGGAATTTTATTCTATTTCTGAAAAATATGCAGTCATTTGGGGCATATTTTAGGTATTTTTCTAGTATGAATTTCAGACACTAAGATGTCTGCTCTCAGCCTATCACTGAACTGTTAGCTGTTAACTGTTCATACTAACCCTGGACCTAATGTGAGGAAAGTGTTATTAACTATTTGTGTTTCTATACTCATATACATGACAGAATGTGTTCACTAAATTTGTTAAAAAGAACCCAACCATATTCGTGATTGGGATTTCAATAATAGTTTTGTGAAACTTCAAATGTCAACAATATTAATTTTTCTATAGAAGAACATAGGTTTTGTCTACATTAATTTGAAAAATCTCATATTATTTGAGTTTACTGTTTTATTAGTACAAGTTTTTAGAATATAATTCCCTCATTCATTGTGGCAAATTTGTACATTTACATAATACATTTTAATTTGGAACCTATGGGACATAATAAACGCAATCCCAAGAAATAAGTCTATAAGGCTAAATTCCCACTTTGGAAAAACAGAGAGAGCTCAAATAATGGAATGAAGCACCTAAGGTCTTAAAAAAACAAGAACAGTCTATACCCAAAGCTAGTATGAGGAAGGAGATTATAAAAATCAGAGCAGAAATTAATGCAATGGAGACTAAAAAAATACAAAGAAACAATGAAACAGAGTTGGTCCTTTGAGAGAGTGAACAAAATAGGCAAACCCATAGCAGACCTTATCAAAACAAGGAAAGAAAAGATCCAAATTCATGCAATCAGAATTAAAATGGTGAAATCACAACAGATTTTGCAGAAATCCAGAGGATTTCATCAGTGACAACTTTGAGAACTTGTACTCTGATAAAATAGAAAATTCAGAAGAAATGGACAGATTCTTAGATAGGTTTGAACTACCAAAGGTGAATCATGAAGATATAAAAATTCTGACTAATCCATTTTCAGTCAAGTAAATTGAAGAGGTAATAATAATAAATAAAAAACTATCAACTAAGAACAGCCCAGGTCCTAAAGCATTCACTGCTGAATTCTTCAAGAGCTTTATAGAAGAAAGTTCTTCTCTTCAAGATAAGAGCCAATACTCTTCAAACTCTTTAATGAAATAAAAAAGGAAGCAATATTCCCCAAATCATTTTTGGAAGCAAGAATTACCTTCTCACCAAAACCAGAAAAGGACCAAACCAAAGAAGAGAACTACAAGCAAATCTCTTTAATAAACATAGATGCAAAAATCCTCAATAAGATATTTGCAAACAGAACGCAGCCAATCATCAAGAATATTATGCACCATGACTAAATAGGATTCATAGCAGGTATGCTGAGATGGTTCAACTTATACAAATCAATACATGTAATACACTACATTAATAAAAACAAGGACAAAAACTACACAATCATCTCAATAGATGCAGAAAAGACATTTGACAAAATTCAACATTTATTTATGATAAAAACCTGAAAAAATGGAATAGAAGGTCTTTATCTCAATCTGAAAAAAACTACCTATAACAAATTAATGTCCAACACCATACAAAATGGATAAAAGCTGAAAGAAAGTTTTCACTGTAAAATCAAGGATGCCCATGGTTGGTCTCCACTCTTGTTCAATACAGTTCTCAAAACATTAGCCAGAGCAATTAGACAAGAGAAAGGAATGCAGATAGGAAAGGAAGAAGTTAAATTATTAATATTTGCTGATGACATGAGCCTCTAAATAAAACACCCCAAGAACTCCACCATAATTCTCCTGGAATTAATAACCAAATTTAGCATCACAGCAAGATATAAAGTCAACACTAAAAAATTATTCTTATACACCAGCTACAAACTGACTGAGAGAGGAACTAGGCAAGTAACACTGTTACGGCTTGTATCTAGATCTCCTCCACCCCAGACCCTCATGCACTCATAGATGGGGTTTTTTGAGGTGGCTAGATCTAGATTAAGGATGTGTAATAACTACATTAGTCCACTGATTGGTTTAGTATAGATCTGGGTGTAGATTATGAGAAACCTCACCCTGGATGTGGGAGGGACCAACCAATAAACTAGTAGCCTGAACAGAATAAAAGGGAAAAGGTGACTCTCTGCTTGCTCCCTCCTGTCTGCCCTGAAATGGACTGTTTCTCCTCTGCATTGCCCCTCTATCATACCATCCTGCATTGAAAGCAGCCAACTATGGACTAAAATATCTGCAAACTGTGAGCTAAAATAAACCTTTCCTTCTTTAACTTGTGGGTGTCAGGTATTTTTGTCCCAACAACAAGAGAAGTAATTAAGACAAAAGCATAAAGAAAAATGAAATATTTAACCTAAACAAGGAAGTGAATGACCTGTACAATGAAGACTATAATACTCTGAAAAAGGAGACTGAAAAGCTTGATAGAAAATAGAAAGATACCTCTTATTCCTGGATAAGCAGAACTGATATGGTAAAAATGGCCATACTTCCAAAACTGAGTTTTATTTTTCTCACTTTGTATAGTGTTTTAAGTCTTAGACACATTGATTTTTATGTGGTGTTAGAAATTGTATCTTACTACTGGTTACATTTTTGAGTTTGTTATTATCAGTATATAGAAACAACATCTATTTTTATACATTGCCTATATTCCAAGAAACATACTGAACTTAATTCTAATACTTTATTAGTCCTATTGGCTTCTCAAGGTGAGTTATTTTATCATCTACAAAAAAATTCAGTTTTGTCTTCAAAGTTTGCACCTCTTACTTGTATTTTTCTGTGAATTCAGTATTGTTATTGTGAAACCATGACAGCAATAGTAGCCATTCTTCTCTTGTTCCTTATTTTGGCAAAAACTATATCTAAAAAAATCATTGTTTGTAAAGTAGATGACTGTATTTCTTTCAACTTTTTAGATTAGAAACTTTACCAGATTTATGGAAATTCTATTCTTTTTATAATTATCTTCCCATATATTCTGTATTAATTTACATTAGATATGTTTTTTCTGTTAAAATAATCATGAATTTCTACTTTTATCTGCAGTAAATTACATGAAAATATTTTCTCATATTGAATAATCTATGCATTCTTGGTATAAACAATACTTATGAAATAGTCATATATTACAATCTTTTGGACTCAGCTAGTGTTTTTTTAAAAAATATGTGCCTCTATAGTATGTGGAAATGGACCATAATTTTATTTTTGTTGCAGTGTTTATATTCAAGATCAGAATAACAGATTCATTGGTCTCATAAATTGGTTATATTTTGTATTATTTCTTTTTATCTGTCTCTTACTTGGTATCTGTATAGACAGAAAATATAATTCTTTATAATGTTTTATACTGTACTGTAAACCTATAAATTCTGAGCTTTTATAGTTTTTGTTTTTCCAAATGGTACATGTGTAATATCTCATGATATTATATTTTAAAGGCATCATTTTTTGATAATACAATACTCCATGAAAAAGTCATATTCTATAAAATAATTTTTTTAACTTGTGGGTTTTAAAAATGTCTTGCCTTTTAAATAAACCTCTGGCTCCAACTAAGTGTTTTTCATGAATCAAATCCCCAGAACTAATGAATTCTTTGTGTCCAGGTTTAAAATCAGTAATTTTGGATCCTGCCATGCAGAACAGCTTCGACACATAGAACATGGTTTATTCATATATTAAATGAATGATTGAATTAGTGAGGGAATTTTTTTTTTTTGCCTCTGCAAGTATATTGCTGTAGCTAGTGAGACTTATGTTTATCAGTCCCATAGAATGGGCTTTGCCCAATGGCTTGACCTAAAACAGACAGAAATAGGGGATTTTATAGTGGAAAAATTCTACTAATTTCCCATTCTTTCTTCAACTCTATATCTGAAATGATTTATGTATTAATATCTGGTTAAAGACTGACATATCTGTGAAGAATAGCCTGTGAAGACTAGAACATAAGCAATATTGAGTTTGCCAAAAAGTCTCTTTAGTATTTATTATGTGCTACCAGTGGTGGCGAACTTATGGCATATGTGTTATTGTGTTATTCTTTTAAAACAAAAGATGTTAATGTAGAATTGTTCTTTCTAAACTAAACCTTCAGGTTTAACTGCAGTGTTGGCACTTTGTGATAAATAAGTGGGGTTTGATGTACAGTCTGGCACTTGATCTCTAAAAGGTTCACCATCACTGTGTGAGATTCTTTTTTGAAATTACCTTATCAAATCCTAATCACAATCCATGAAATATACTATTATCTCCATATTTAAGGCACAGGTTGAGGTAAAGTAACCTTCCCAGGACCACATAGGTTGTGAATAACAGAACTTGACTATCCTGGCATTGGAGATTGTTGACCCAAAGCTAGGTCTCTGGACCAGTACACCTGTGATGTCAAATGTGTACACTTTGCAAGTGAGCCTGAGTGAGTGTCACTGACTCCATGGACTGGTGAGTTAAACAGGATTCCACACAGGTTCCCAGCTTGATAGAGATCAGAGAGATTAAATTGCAGCAATAGCTACCAGTGATCGGGCAGAGATTTGTTGCAGTATTTGGCAAATCATTTCACACCTCCCTCCCAGTGCTATCTCTGAACACAGGGTGCAGTCCTTAAATTGATGAATCCTCTACTAAAATAGTTTCTCTGCTTATAATCCTACACTATCTCCATCATGGACTTCTGCCTCCTGCCCCACGCATCCCTTTCCCAACACTCCCCACACCCGACATACCTGGCTTTCTTTCTAGATCCTTATGCTCCTGAGACGAAAGCAGCACTGTGGCTCCTCCCACTCCCAGTCCTCCCAACAAAAGGTTTAGGAAGTAACAAGAAACAGATTTCTGCAAGAAAGAATTCACATGTACAGTTTTTTGAAAGTAAATGGTTATATTTTGGTAACTACTTATTCTCTAAGAACTGAGAGAGTTCCTTAAAGTTTTAAATTTTATTATGTAAAAAAAGAAGATGGGCGTGTGTTCCATTGGAGTCCTTCACCAACTTAGAAACTTTCCTTGGCATGTTAAGTCATTGCTACAATTTGGGTCTGGAATGTTTCCCAAGGCCTGTGGGTGAAAGCTTAGGCCCCAGCTTGGCCTGAGTGAGGGATGGTAAACCTAAGAGTTGGAACCTAGTTGAAGGTCTTCTGGTCATTTCCAGTGTGTCTTTCAAGGTGATAAAAGGCTTCTAGCTCCTCAGGTTCTTTTTCTCTTCCGGTATGAGGTGAATGGGCCTCCTCCACAATGCTCCTACCATGATAGTGCAGAACCAAAAGCCTAGAGCAAGGGAACTATCAATCATGACTAAAGTCTCCAAAACTGTGAACCAAAATAAAACTTTCTCTCCATAAGTTGATTTATCTCAAGTATTCTTTATAGTAATGCAAAGCTATTAATGGTCATTTCTTCTCTGTTGTTTTTTTCCACGATCTTTATAAACTTTGTTTCAGTGGGTTAGATGATAATGAAAGTTAACTTTGGAACAATTCTCATGTTTTCTTTTCCACATAAACACTGCTCACATTGCCTTAGACTGCATTTCTCTTCTGCGGTGTGGCTCTGGTAAGAGGAATTCTGGAGAATGGAGGCTCTGGCTTTGTTAGATAATGTGAGAGATAACTTAGTACATTTTGCTAGCTACAGGGAAACAATCACACTCCAGGGCTTCAAATTTGATTCTTTAGTGAATCAAGAGCAAGCTTCCTAGGAAAAGATAGGTCTTTAGCTGCATCTTTGTTGGACACTGTAGAAAAGTGAAAGTATCTGGCTTATAGCAAATTATATTTTCATATTTGAAAAGCTTTTTAGGGTTGTACTGACATGTTCTTATCATGAATAAATTCACCAAGTGATATGGAGAATGTTTTCAGGAGATACTAGCAAGTATACAAAGAGAGAGATTGACAATCAGACCTATATAGATCCATAAATCCACCATTGTGATGAGAATAACAGAGTTTTTCATAAAATGTGGTTGTCAAAAGAAGGAAAGGATGTAAGAACTAGATATAAGCACATTTTGCTCTCTTAAAGCTTTTATGTTAGCTTGTGAATATGTTCCTAAAGCAACTGGAACTCTTTCTGCTATACGTGTGATTTCCTCTGCTTTTCTTATTTCTGACTTCCTGCTTTGGGCCCAGATCCTTCTTTGACCTTGACAGAGAAAACACAAATAAACTCACAACCTCCACTTAGCTTAGTCTGAAGTCTTTCCATCTGACAAAGGCACTGTGTGGAAATGCAACAGATATAGGTTTGATGTGCACTTTATGAGAGATAGATCCCATTATGAATGAAGATACCCTTCCTACATTCTACTTTCTACTTTGTTTTCTAGGATTCAGCTCAGGATTTTTAACACTTTGATTATAGAGATTTATGTATAATATAATACATAATATAATTATATGTATAATATAACTGGAAGTCTATATTTAACACTGACATTATATACATTTTTTCATGTATCTCAATCAAATCAATTTAATTATCTGGAATTTAGTGAGTCCTAGACAGTTTTAAACATCAAACTACTTTATCAAATGAGAAAAAGAATAGAAAATAGTTTAGCAAGGTGTTCAAAAAGCAAATTAATTGACACTCACCATCTTTACATCCATGTCCTAGAGAGAGCCTGAAGCTTCAATGATGAACAATGAACCTGCACCCCTAGAAGGAGGAGAAAGCCCCAGTTATTGCAAGCTGTAAGTCAGGTGTGGGATTTAATTTAAAAGTGACTCGTCCTGCATGTAGGTGGGCATCAGTGGAGAAATCCATGGCAGTGCCTGTCATATCTCAGAGTACTTTAACCAGGAGCCACTGTGAGGGGCTTATTTTTGGGATTGAGCTACTCTGGGGATTAAATAGCCACACCCTGTGGCCTCTGGAGACACGCTGTTCAGTTAACTTTATGGTAGCTATCCATAAAAGATAGTCTTGAAGAGAGTCACAAACACATAAACATAGAAGTTTATGCAGCAGAAAGAAAGTTTTAAAGGGCAAAATAGTGGGTGGTACTGTCGCTCATGGTGAAGAATGGAAACCATATCTGGTTTACCTGAGGGGATGAGATCTGAAACCACCAGGTTTGAGCCAAGAGGATTTCTTGGTTCCCATGGCTGCCCCCTCCAGCACAGAACTCAGCAGTGTTTCCTTCCCCACACTCTGATGCATTCAGAGATGTTCCTCTGCTCAGATATTTGCCATGCCACTGATTGCACAGCTAGGGGAGGAGAGAGCCCTGTAGTGAGGGAGGCAGCCAACTGGTCCATGTGCCACAAAACTAGTTGAGACTAACACTGGCACCAGGAAAAAACAAACAAAAAGTTTCTGGAGTAAATAGAGCCCGGAGGCAGAAAACACAGTGAACAGCTTGGCAAGAAGGCAGGAGAGAGCTCATCATTCATAAAGCACTAGTTTCTCAGGTGGGAATGGAGAGGAGATAAAACAGCCCCACTTGTGACTCACTACCACTCTGGCTTGCCTGGTAGATTCCAATGGGGAGGGTCCTGGAGGGAAACTTTACCAATCCAAACATGTCAGCGGGAGGAAATTCTGACTCATTTTTCTTTATTGTTTTTCTGTTTTCTTTCTTTTTAATTTTTTTTCTTTTTTTATCTAATTTTCTTTACTTTTTAAAAATCCTTCACTGGATTTTTCATCACTTGCTGTTCTCTTTTTTTCCCATCTTCTCTTAAGATTTTGCCTTTTCCTGTATTTTTTTCTTTCCCCAATCCTTCACTTTTAAACTATTACTTGATTATTACATTAACCATTATTAATTTCTAATTGCTCTATATTAGTATTTCCCTTTTATTTTCCATTGTAATTGGTGGTAGTTGTCACTTTTAATTATTGCATTTTCTGTTGCTATTGGTGTAATAGTTTCTTCATTGTACTTCAGTATCTGGCAATACTGACGAGACAGTCCTCAAAGAAAGACTGGTTTCTAAGAAGACTCTCACATAAAAGGGAAACAGATATTCTTCCAAGGTGTTCACACTTCAACATAGAAACACAAGAAATATGAAAAAACAGGTAATATGTCCCTTTCAGAATCTGTCACTCTTCAATAACTGGACCCAAAAGTATCAAAATGGATGAAATGCCAAAGAATTCAAAAGATTATTAAAAAAACAATGCAATGACTTTAATAAAAACACAAATAAATAGCTAAGTGAAATAAAGAAGACAATACAGGATATGAAAAAGTAATTCAACAAAGATTCTAAAAAAATAAACAGAAATCTTGAAAATAAAAAATTCATCAAGTCAATGGACTAGATCACAGGTTGTCAGAATACAAAATTTTAGGACTTAAAAACAAGGTTGATGCAATATCACAGTCAACCAGCAAAAATGGTTAAAGAAAGGAAAATGAAATTATGAACAAAATATCCAAAAGCTCTGGGGCATGATTAATAGAACAAACTCATGAATTTTGGTATAGAGGAGGACATTGAGATGTATACTAAAGGCATAGAAAATCTGTTCGGTGAAATAGCAGAAAACTTCCTAAATTTTGAGAAAGATATGGACATGCAGGTATAAGAGGCATGTAGGTCCCAAACTGGCATGACTGGAAAAGAACCTCCCCATACCATAATATTGTTCAAACGCTAAGAGTTATCTCTACAAGGAAAGAATATTAAAAGCTACAAGAGAGAAATGTCAAATGGCAATTAACTCATAAAGGCAAAACCTCTGCAGAAACTCTAAAGGCCAAGATACCATAGTACAATGTATTTCATGCCATAAAGGAAAATAACTACCAAACTAGATTACTATAACCAGAAAAATATGCTTGAGAATCAAAGAAGAAATGAAGACATCTTCAAGATAAGCATAAAATGCAGACATTTATGACCATTACATCATCATTACAGAAGACACGTAATAATGCACATAGAAGAGGAAAAGTAGACAAGTAACCTGATCTCTTGTTGGAGATAAGGCTACTTAACTCAGATCTCACAGTCTGGAGGATAGCATACCTCCTGGCTGTGGGCCACTCCTTAGGCAAGACAGAGTCTGTTGAGGATAGTTGTCAATATATAGGCATTTGGGTGTAGAGAAAATCTGGCTCCTCATTAATTTAATCCTTATCCACCCATTCTCTAGCCTTGCTGTTCCATGAAATGTGTGCTATTCTTCCTCCTGAGCTTCTCACCGGCTAACAAAAGTGGGCCAACTGAAGAGTTTTATTTGAGTCTGTCCACTAGAGGCAGGTCTCCTCCCATACCCCTTTTATATCTTGAAAATTGTCTCTGTCTCTTTCTTTTTATTCCTCATTGTTTCCCCCCAAAAGGTAGCTGAGGGTCTGATATGCCCTGGGTAATCTCTTGCACTGTAAAAACAAAACAACAAAAACTCAAAATAGATGAAAGACCTGAATATAAGACCTGAAATTTTGAAACCTCTATAGGGGAAACACTTCATGATAAAGATAGAGGCAATGATTTTCTGAGTAGGACTCCAATAGTTCATAATAGCAAGAATTAATAAGTGATATTGCATCAAATTAAAAAGTTTCTGTACAGAAAAGGAAACAGTTTTTACCGTGAGGGAATGGGTTATGGAATGGAAGAAACTTTTTGGCAGCTGATCTCTGACAAAAGATTAACATTCAGAGGATAGAAAGAACAGAAAATACCAACTCCAAAAGAACAAATAATCCAATACAAATGGGCAAATGAACTGAACAGATACTTCTCAAAAAAAGTAATATATATGAAAAATGCTCAGCAGTTTTAGCAAACAGGGAAATGTGAACCAAAACAACATTAGTATTCCATTTCACCTCAGTCAGAATGGCTATCAAGATGAGAATAGAGAACTATAAATGCCAGAGAACATGTGGAAAAAAATAAACAATTATACACTATTCATGAGACTGTAAACTAGTACAACTACTAAGCAAATCAGTATGCCATTTCCCAAAATCTAAAAATAGAACTCCCATATATTATATAGCTATACCAGTCCTTGCTATAGATCTGAGGCAATTAAAGTTAATATAGTCTAGAGATACCTGCATGCATGTGTTTGTTGCAGCACCATTCACAATAGTCAAGATATGGAATCACCCAAGACACATATCGAGAAATGAATAGATAAAAAATGTGATGTTTATATGCAATGGATTACCAGTCATAAAACAAACAAAATTATATCATTTGCAAGAAAATGGGTGGAACTGGAAACCATCATGTTAAGTGAAATAAAAACAAATGATAGGAAGGGAAGAGGGAAGGCCCATGAGCGTATAAGGGAAGATAATGGAAGGATAGATATGAATAATATTTGTTATATCCATTATGAAAATGCCACACCAAAACCTGATATTTTGTTATATTAATATATATATACATATTGTATGTACATATTATATATATATAGAGAGAGAGAGAGAGAGAGTGAGAGAGAGAGAGAGAAACAAAAACCACTGTCATAATGATTGAACAGATTATTGTTGGGCACTTTACAGGTGGGTAAATTGCTATTGTGAATAGGTTGTTTTTCTTTTGGATTTCCAGTGCTTAAATCTAGAATATATAATGATGGTATTAATTTTTGTGCACTGATAATGATGTCTAATGCAGTGATTAAATCATTGTATTCCAATAACATACAAACCTGTTTTCTTGCTACTTTAGGCAAGTTATCATATTGCTTACAAGAGTTTACATATTTTTTTAGTCTTTTAAAGGGTCGCACTATTTTGTCTTATTTTCAGATTTATTTTATTGGATAACTTTTAGGAACAGTAATTACAAATAATGAGTGAATGATTGTATGCACCTTGTAATGTCTTTCTAAAATATTTTATCATTTTCACTAAGATTCTGGATGCTTAATAAACATATTCCTTTTCCTATTAGCAAATACTATTTTTGTTTTGAGTGTTTAAATGAAGAATAAATGTTTCAGTTTAACAAATACCTTTTCATTTTACATATACAAAATCTTTTGCGTTATATAATAAACCCATTGATAGGAATAACAGAAATGTATCATAGGAGTCTATATCATACCAAATTGTTTTATTCTAATATTTCTATCCTAAGGCATTGCCACTGATTGTAAAATCCTAACCTGCGTTCAGAGTATCTTAGTTACTAAGATAAACTTCTGTCAAAAAATTTAAAAGTCCTTGGGCTGTGAACATAATTCAGTTGTAGAGTGCTTACTTGCATGTGCAAGGCCCTGGGTTTCATTTCAAAAGCTGAAAAAAAGTCCTAATTTACTTTTGTCTGGTTTTATAATTATATATTTCATACATATATAAAATACTACTTTGTACCCTATATTATGTGCTAAAAATAAGGAATGACAATATGTCAAAAATACTTATAATGCAAGAAACAAAAACAACTCATAGAAAGATGCATTTTATTATATAAAAATTATATTTATCTCTGTTAGGTTAACTTTTTTATTTTTGGTACCAGCGATTGAAGTCAGGTCCTTGAGCTTGCAGGGCAATTGGTGGAAACACTGAGCTAAATCCCCAGCCCACAGTGAGGTAAACTTTTAAAAAGCAGAAAGCCAGCTTTGTTGAGTTTGATCATATTAACTAACTGATTTAACTGTAGGCATTATTCTATTCAGTTTGGGACAAAATGAGATATCAAGACTAACAACAATAAAAATATTTTTTCTGTCTCACAGAGTATGCAGAGTGATAGAAAAACATGGGAAATGTTTCATTTTTTAAAAATATAACAATAAAAGATACACTGTCAGTAGCCCCCCTTAAAATACTCCCCCTTTTTTCAAACACTTATTCCATCATTTTTGACACTTTCTGAAACAACTCTGGAAATTCTCTTTTGTGCCTTTATACAGTGTGATAAAAAAAAATGGAGGGAATCCTACTGTTGAGTGTCATCCAGTGGAAAGGCACAGCATTTTGGTGTGTTTTCATCCACCTTACTTTTTGGATCTGGCACCCCGCAACTTCTGGCTCTTCCCCAATATCAAAATGGCCATGAAAGGTAAAGTTTTGGAGAGATTCAGGACATCCAGACAGCCACTACGGCACAACAGAACACTCACCATAGAAGACTTCCAGAACTGGTTCAGAAAGTGGTAAGAACTATGGGATAAATGAGCTTTAAAAAGGGGGGGGGCGGGTTTTGAGAGGAAATAATTGCAATATATCTTATAGTGTAATAAATTAAAAATCACTGTATTTTTGTATCATATTCTATGCTCCTGCTAAATCAAAACTATTACAATTGTAAAAGAAACTTTTTCTTAAACAATTGTATAGGTCACAACTTCAAAGGGATTTATACTTCCCTTAATTTCAATGTATTTGTAAGCTTTATGTATTGCTAAGATTTTAGCTACATTTCATATAAATCAACTGTGGTAGCATTAGCAGACATCACAGCTGTAAGGGAGGAAGTACCAATTGTTGAGGAACTCGATCATGTTCTCTGTCTCCATCCTTCCCTTCTGCCTTCTCTCTCCATGTTACTTCCCTCTTTCAGGTAGACTTCATCAGTTCCCTCCAGCAAGAGTACTGCCATGGTACAGATTTCAGTCCTGCTTCAATTTTAATTCTTTCACTGGTCTAATTCTAAATCCCTGTGTCACTGAGAGTAATGTGAGATGTGAGCTCTTTCCTCCCACCTCCTATAGTTGAGATTATTCCAAAGATTATTCTAAAACGTCCATGTTACTCTTGAATTATGGCCCATGGAGCTTCAGTCTGGCCTGCAGTATTATTGAAGTTACAGACACTTAGGTTGGTCACACCTCAGTCCCACTGCACTTTAATAAGATCCTCAAGTGATGTTTATGCAAATTAATGTTTAAAAAGCACTTTTTAATTTCACTTTATTTTGTGCCTTCAGTACGGAAGATGGGTTGCTATTGGCTGATATATATTTTATTTATCATTTTCTGTATAAGAAGAAAAGTGTTAAAGTGTTTTTGCCCTTTGAAACCTCAGCTAACATTGGCACAGTATAAAAATATGTGCTTTATTCTAATGCTCATCATAAACATGCAAAATCATGAAAATAGGTAAGTAGAAATTTTTATGATTATATCACTGAAAGACAGTTTATTGTGAAAGTTCCACTCTTACGTTTATTTCAAATTATACCTTTGATAGTGTACAATAATGTAATGAAAATGTTTAATGTTATGATAAGCCTACAAAGGAAAAATAAAATGTTTATTTCTATTCTACATATTCTTGATCATATGTTCTTATGCAATTAAAATGGATAGGGATATTGGTTAAAAAACCATAATTCTCTTTCATTGTTCCATTTACTTTTCTACTCCTCTTTCCTTAGCAAATTTTGCTTTATCACTTGGAATATATTGTTGAAGACATTTTTCTATAAATAAATGTAGCAAAAATGTAATATTATTGGTCTTCATTATAATTCTATTATATATTTTTTTAAAACTTGACCTACCCTAGCTATTGTTGTATGTTAATACAATTGAATCTGAATCAACTTTTGAATGACTGAATAGTATCCAAATTTGTGAATAATATTCAAACTTGGAGCCTTTCCTCTATTCATATTTACAGTCTTTGGGTTTTCCTGTTGCTAAAACAGCAGCAATGAACGGATCCATTGCCAATTCCTCTCCTTCAGGGCAGTTCACTTCAGAGCACTGGAGTTACTTTCACCAGGGTTTCATTCTTTAGAATACTCAGCCTATACAGTTACTGAAAAATAGACACTTTCCACTTACACTCAGCACAGCCAAGGACTCTGAAGACACACATACGGGTCTTTAGCAACTCAGATTCTCAGCAGTTAGGTGTGACCTTCCCATGTAATTTTGTTTTGCAGCAGCTCTTGCTTCCTAGACTCACGGTTATTTTTCTTTCTGTTTTTAGTTTGCTTTCAGCTCCCTTAGTTTGGGGCTGTTTACACTAACATCTGTTTCGTTTTGGAACTCTGTTTCCACTTAGTTGTTGATGTTACACATGCACTAGGTTTGGGCACTCTCTACCCACGAGTGCTGGAGACAGATCTTAATTCCAACCAACGGTTTGTTTCAGTGTGCTGATTTCCAAGTTGATTTCTAATAAATTCAGTTGGTATGTAAAGTTCTTCTCTATTTTAGGATTGTATCTTGCCTTTGATTTTCAGTAGTAGATTCATTTTGTAGAGAGACATTTTAAGAGTTTTGGGTCAGATTACTAAAGAGCTTTAGAAAACTGTGCATTTTTAATCCTAATTATGAATTACTTTCCTCAATCATCAATCCTAGATGTTTTCTCAGTATATATGTCTATTTAATGTCTTGTGGGGTTATTTTTTTCAAACGCCCATTCTTAACATTTCTATGTATCTAGATACATTATCATTATTAATAAATATACGGTGTTCAATTTATAATAAATCTTAAATGTATGTTAATATGTTGAGATAACCTACAAAGTTACCAATTTTTAATTTAGAACTGAAAAACTATCAAGTTTTGTATTTCATGATTTCCAATTTTCAAACTCATTTTTAGACTTATTTGTCATATTTTTGACTTCCAAATTTATATCCTCAGCTTAACTTTGTATATTCAGCTGTCCACTTGTGACCCAAATACCCATTAACTCAGTTGTCTAACAAGCACCTTACACTTAATGCCTTTAAAAGCATTTTTCACAATTTAAAAATTATAAATTATTTATTTCTGAAATTTCCCATTTAACATTTTTCAGATCATGGTTGATTGTGCATAAATGATACCATGAGAAACAAAACCACAGAAAAGAGTGGAGCTACTTTATTCAGAAAACTAGGTTCTTCTAAGTCTGGTCTCAACATTCTTCAGCTTCCTTCCAACTATCTGAGCCCTTAAAATCCAACCAGACATTCCCAGAGTTGTGATCCTAAATTCACCTCTGGAATGGTTTCCCAACCTTCCATGGAGAATGAATCACTTCCTTGTTGTAACCATTTTTTAAATACAATTGTATGATCCCTTCATATT
The DNA here is from genome assembly GCF_000247695.1 of Heterocephalus glaber. Next base: position 4,142,843 of record NW_004624819.1, on the reverse strand, counting down.
TATGAATCATCCTGGTTTTAAAATAGAAGTGTGATTGAGATCAAGAATGAGATAGGTGTGGCTGGGCATGGTGGCTCACACCTGTAATCCCAGCACTCAGGAGGCTGAGCCAGGAGGATTGCCATGAGTTTGAGGCCAGCCTGAGCTACATAGTGAGACTCTGTCTCCAAAACCAAAAAAAAAAAAAAAAAAAGAAGAAGAAGAAGAAGAAGAAGAAGAAGAAGAAGAAGAAGAAGAAGAAGAAATGAGATAAGACATTGAGCATAGAACAAATAAAATAGTTAAAGTGTTTAAATAATGAAAAAGCAAACCCTTGATCTCCCTATTCTAACCTACTTCTCCCAGTTTTCCCCACCTCAGTTAATGGCCACTCCATGCTCAATCCAGAACTCTCGAATATACTCTTTGTCTTATGCCATACAGCTAATCTTCCTGAATAATCCTGCCACATACATGCCCACGCCATCTCCCAGAGACCACTGTAATGGCCTTTCATCTTGGCTTCCAAGTGACCAGAAGAGTCTTAGTAATTCAATAAAAATTCAAGTCAGTTTATATCTTTCATCTCAAAACCTTCAGTTTATATCCTGTCTCACTCTTTTCTTCACTCTGTTTTGAATCCAGGGCCTTTAAAGTGAGATACATGTCCAGCTCTTTTGAAAAAAATTTTGCAACAGGATCTCACTAAGTCTCTAAATTGTCCAGGATGGATTTGAATTTGTGATTCTCCTGCTTGAGCCTCCAAGGGTGCTGGGATTATAGGCATGCATCACCTTGACCAGCTCCATCTCATTGTTATAACAGGCAAAATTCCTAGAATGATCTGCAAGGCCCTACACAATTTCAAACCCCTAAGATCTCTCAGACCTCATATCTGACTTTTCACCTGGTTCTCTCTGGCCACGCCATGTTTGTGTCACTGCTGATCCTAGAACATGGGAATTTAAAGCATGGATGACAGTCCTGTCTCTTGCTTTTGAACTTCTCATTTCTTTTGCCTACAACATTCTTTCCCTTCTTTTATTTGAAACCACATTTTTCCCCTCTTTCATGACTTTATTTAAATAATGGCAGTTGGTGAAATCTCTGCATACTGTTTCAGACAATCTCTTAGGGTTGGACATGTTGGACAATGGTAGAGTGCTTGCCTTGGTGTCTATCCATAGCATACATAAAATAAAGTAAAATAAAATACTTGGGCCTTTCATATTCCCCATTCCTTTTTACATTTATTTTTCTCCTTAATGTTGACTTTTAAATTTATTTATTTTCCTTTATTCACTGTAGTATACAAAGCTGTACAGCACCAGTCACTTTTTGCTTACTTATCTCCAGTATCTACAATAGAGTATGGAACATAGGAGAAGCTTAATAAGTAATTATGAATAAGTGATTCCATAAACAAGTGGACTGTTCATTTCACAATGAATCTTTGATGCATATATATGTAGGTATTTATTTAACATTAAATCAACTGTAGTCATATAAAATGAATTAAAACCATTCAGGTGAAATTTCTTTTTCTATGATGAAAAGAAGATCAAAGATAACAAAAGCCAGCAATGATAACAGTACAGGAAAGCACTACTCCCTTTCATAGGTTTTAGAATAATTTATATCAAAAACCTTAAAAATGTATTTCCCCATTGGGCCAATCATTACACTACAAGGAAAAAATATTATAAGAATATAATCATGACATTTGCAAATATCCTTTTTGTTGATTTTAGATTCAAAATTATTTATAATTGTAACACACTTGAAACAATTTTTTACCCTAAAAGGGGATTAATACAGTTTATTCCATGTTGAAGATGAAGTGAGATACAATTATTAAAAATAATGGTTTAAAAGATTAAATGATAACATGGAAAACTGCCCTTTATATTATTAAATGAGCCATAGCAAATTATAAATCAATTTATATAGTCTACCCTTTGTAGCACCATAGATTAACATTCACTTTCAGTTGCTCCATCTAATTGTTATAAATATAATCTTACAATAGGCAAAGATATTCTATCACAAGAAGGCAGAATAGTAAGGAAATCACATACTGGAAGTTTAAGAATAGTGCCCTTGATTACAGTGAGTTTTATACCCTGAAAAAATATATTGCTTATGCTGTGATATTTCTATTTAATTAAAATGATTATTTACTAATTATCTGATTTCTCTGCTAATTTATTTTGAGCATCAAACCTCTGGCCTTTTGCTAATTTGAATTGATACCATTTTTAAAAGAATCAGTGAGAAATGCTAATGTCAGCCTTCCTGTACTACTTAACATAGTTAAGTTAATCCCATTTTCAAATCTTTCCATGTCTTGTCTTACAAAATATTTCATAATACTGGTCTCACTGTCCACGACCTTTCTTTCTCTGCCATCTTTCATTCTCATTTTTCCTTAGTCATAAATATTTCCACAAACTCCAGCCTTAAGCCTATTCCTTTTTTGCCATTTCTCTCATGATAGTATCAATTCACTCATCCAGTCACTCTGTCATTTATACATATTTTCTTTCAACACATATTCATTTGTTACTCACTATCTGCCAGGTATAGGTTAGATGTGACAGCACACTTATGAGAGCAGACTCACTTGAATTACTCAAGGGATTTCATGGCTAGAGATGAAGATTGACATTGTTTCTAATGAGCAAGATACACAAATAGTATATAGAATTCTCATAAAACCTAATCAAGTAGAACTAAATCATCCTGATTTTAGAGATAAGGGAGAACAAAGGGATAGAATAGCAATAAGCAGATCATTACAAAAACTAATTGATGAATTAAAATTTAAATATATGCTATATAATAATTTTAATGCTATCAGAGACTATAACAGGAATACTTGATCTGTGAATTAAAGAATACAAAAGAAAGTGACTTTTTTTTTGGTACCAGGGATCCAACTCGGGTACTTGCACTTGTGAGGCAGGTGGTAGAAACACTGAGCTAAATCCCCGGCCAGAAAGTGACTTTTTAACCAAGATGTGAAGCAGAAGTAAACATTAGGGAATCAAATCAGTGGGAGAAGACACTGACCTTGAGACAGGTGAGAACAGCCTGTGAAAATACTGTAAGGTGGGAAAAAGTAAAGTGTGTTCCAGGAAGTGGAAGAAGGAAAGTGTGTGGAGACACTCAAGGGGCAACCAGACACAAAATCAGAGTGGGAAATTTGTTAATGAAGTGCAGAGACCACTTAGGAGTCAAGCTAAATAATCTCAGCCAGGAGACAGTGGCATCCTATGGTGGCTATGGAATTGCAACAAGTTGACAGACTTGATCAATAGTAGAAAGTGAGCGTAAAAGCAGATTGGTGATGTGACCCAAGGAAGAATGGTAATTAACTGTTGACTGGCAAAATTTCTGCCTTTATTTATATGACTGGGACATTTGGTAAAAATAGAAAAGCAAAGAGAAGAATATAAGAGTTCACCAGCTGTTTGTGACATCTCTAGAATCTCCATTGTGTGCCCAGAATACATGATGTTTAAGGTAGATTCACACACCTGCTTCTCATTCATCCACTCATTCACTGCATGCTGTTGACCACACACTTTGCTAGTGATTGGAGTAAAACACCAGAGGGATTAGATCTTAATAGGTCTAAGGCCCGGGTCTGAGATGCTAGGTCTCCAGCCTCTGAAAGAAAGCCATTGCTTTTCACTGGATCTCAGCCAAAAGGCCAAGAAGTGAGGAGCCACTGCTTTAACTTGGTAATTAATCCCTAAAGGGGTCCAGGAAGGATGTTCCTACAGTGAAGAAGGAGGACTCTTGAACCCCCTGCTACTGAAATGAGCTGGTGCACCTAGTAGGAAGAGCCACCATTGTGGATACCTCAGGACTATGACAAAGAAATGAGTCCCTTTCCTATCCTCCCACCTTTATGGGACCTTTGGACTCATCATTCATAGGAACAGAGAAGGAATGAAGCTTGTAGAGCCTAAACTACAGAAACACAGAGAGGTTAGAAACTTGGGTTTGGAGCCAATGCAACAGCTCAGCTCTCAGGTTGTCAAGAGGCTCTGACATTTCTGTTTCCACTACAGAACTCTATCCTAATTCTGGACTGTTTATCTAACTGCCTACCTGGGAGCTGTGATCATGAGATTATTATTTTTTTTAATTTATAAGGTTATTTTATGATAATTACTCAAAGAGTCAGATGCAAAGGAGTGCAAGAGATTAACCACACACTAGAAGCCCAAAGAAATTCACCTGAGGGCCTAGATGGCAGCAGTCTCCCACACAAGTACAGCTGAAGGCCCAGAGTCCAAGGCAATGTCCTCCTCGAGTCCTGCCAGTGGCCTAGAGCCCACAGCAATGTCTCATGCTGGTCCATATTGAGGATCTGTACCTGGAAGGCCCAAAGGCCAGTGGTAAAAACCAGAAAATCTACGTTGATCAGTTGAAGGAATTCTGCCACCAAGCTGAGGGATCCACATTGGAGCCAGGAAGTGATGCTCATGGTGAAGATCAGAGCTTCCCTGAGGAAAAACAGCAGCCATTCCCAGCAACATGAACCTGAGAGAAACCTCCGAGAACATGTTCAAAACCAAATTCCCAATTTCCCCGTGTCTCTTCTTTCTCTGATAATCTCAGTAAAATCTCTTTCTATTCTTCCATTTCTTAAAAAAAAAAAACTTTGAATCAATTTTGACTTCTTTTTTACTCATCATGCAATCCAGCAAAAACTCATGATGTTTTTGCCTCCAAAATGATGTCCAGAATGTTACCAGATCCAAGCTATTACATTTAATTGGATAATTCAAATAGCTTTATTTTATAATTTTTGCTTTTGACTTTACTCCTATGCCCAAGATCGAAAATATTCTTTTAAAAGACAAACCCGGTAACTGTCATCCTCTTTCAAAATCCTTGGAAGATGTTTCAATTCAGCCCAAATAAAAACTGAAACACATCACTGATCTACATAACTGTAAATGAGCTTTGGAGTCCACTATCTGACTATGCCCAGTCATGCCCCCTCCTCCCCAATACTTGCTCTTTCTTAGCATAGCATGTACTCATCCCTAAGTTTTTATAGTTGCTATTATCTCAGTCTGAAATGAGCTATTCTAAGTCTTTCTAGAATAGTATCTGGCCCACTGTTCAATGCATAAATAGTCACTGACTGACTTAAGGAATCAGAAAAGGCTTCCTATTCAAAGTAATATTTTGTTCAAGATTATAAAATAAGTATATTAGTCAGTTCTTACAAGAGCTTGTGGGGCTGAGGCAAGCAAGACTCAAAAGGATGAAAACACTCTGAATCAGATTTAACGCAGGACAAAGGAATTTACAAGACTGACCTACAGTGCCACCCACAGAATCAAATGTAGAAAAATGCAAAAGATCTGTCCTCCCACTAGAGATCCCAAGGCCTGGAGCCCATGGCTGTGTCCATAGGAGTCCGCATCAGGAGGCCAAAGGGTCCAGTGACAGAAGACTGAGGGATCTGTGCAGGGAGGGTGAAAGGAAGACGCTAGGAGCTAAAGAGTTTTTTGTGGCAGGCTGAAAGGCCTGTGCTGGAAGTTGAAGAATCTTCACTGAAAGCCAGGAGACAATGCCCAAGGCAAAGGTGAGCTCCTCCAAAGAGAACAGCAGCCATCCTTGGCCAAAGTGAGGACTGGAGCTCTTCCAAGGAAAATCAGCTGAAATCCTTCCCTCCCATTCTCTGTTTATACCACTCTGACACCAATCTTCCTTGAAGTGAGTCTTCCATACCCAGAACCATGCTGACTCAATTGAGCTGGCCATTCCCACTCAAGTTGCCAATTAATCAATTAACCAGCACAATAGATACACCTCACGTAGATGAAATAAGGAAAGAAAATCCTGGCAGAAGAATAGCATTTCCAAAGGTCAGGAAGCAGTTGTGAATATATCCCCTGTATACTTAATGTGTGTTAAAAAAAGAGAGGACCATAAAAAAGCAAGATTTTATGAAAAATGAAATTAATACATAAGAATGAGTTCTACATTCCAAATATTACTTTTATTAATTGCATTATCTTTCTCCCACAGAGCTAAGCATTAAGAACTTGAAATATCCTATAGTCCTCCTTTTTCATTCATGGAATCATCTGAACCTTGATCCAATGATATCTCCTTTCACTTTATTCTATTCTTTATATTTTACCACCTCTTTAATTTGGAATGAATTTCCTCTTCCTAGACTATTTTAAAAACACTGATGTTCACTGCCTTTATGTCTCCTTCTTTGTCTAAAGCAAATGAAATTGCCTCTGGTAGTTTTTCTGCAAAGAATATCTTCACTTCTGTCTCCTCCCGCTCACTAAACTTTAGCAACTGTCTGCTTCCTGCTATAATAAGTCAAAGCTCCTGATCTCCGCATTCAAATTTCATTAGCAAATGCTCTTATTTCTATACCTATTTATATACTCCAACTAAACTTGAAGAATAGAATTTCTAATAGTTCATATTCCGTGCATCAACACAGCCAGCCAGCCACATTTATGGAACATGTCTAATCCTTCACCTGGTTTTTCATGATACCTGAATGTCCTGTTCCCACTTTCCCATGTTCAACTGCTATTTTTCAAGCAGCTCTCCAGATATTTTATACCCTAAATGAGTAATATTTTAGCATCACTTTATCTTCTCTAACTATATTGCATTCTGATTCTAATGCAGTTATTTATTTTATTAGTTAAAATTTTAGTAAACATAAAATTATACTGCAATAAAATTTCAAAGTAAATGTAAGGTTTCATGTGTTTCATGGTAATTATTTTCCATATTTACTTTCCCATTTTATCCCTCAGTATAAGTTGGAAAATTCACTGAAACGTGGATAACTTACTTATAATCCTATTCATTGAAGTAATGATCACAATGATATGAATACAAGTAACAAACCAATAAATATATTTTTGAAATCGATTGATAATGACCATATGTCCTAGATTAAAACATTTAAATATGTGTACATACATTAAAATGAAATATATATTCACATCACAGAATTATTTGTTTCAAAGTTGTCAGAAGCACTGTTTCAGATATTGTATTTCGGATATTTTTATCAGACCAGGAAAATCTCTTTCAGATGTCACCTTTCCTCACCTGTTTAGTGGCAGAAAGCTAAGCAGTGGCTCCAAATCAGTGGTCCTCATCTTGAAATCACATTGTATATATTCACTTATATTGCAATGTCTACAACACAAACCAAATCATGTAAATCAGAACCTGTGGTGATGGCATGTAGGCATCAGTGTTACTTAAAACTCTCAGGGTAGTTCCAATGTATAAAGATTGAGGATCCCTGCTTCAAACTTATCTGTACATTAGAATCACCAGAGGAGCTCCAAAAATTGATGTTAGATACCCCTAAAATTTTTTTTTGTCCTGAGGTTATGATGAGGCATTGAGACATTTTAAAGCCCCCATAGATATTCTAATATTTTAAAAGGAATAAGAATCTTTGTAGAGTAAGCCCATTCACTTATTTACAATTACTAGATTGCTGAATTATTTAAAACAATTATTTTCCCTTTTCTTAAACTTCTTTCACACACAAAAATAGAACATCTTTGAGGATTTATTTAGTCTTTCTGTACAGAAGCGAGTTCTGTAATTATAATTGGGTTTATTCCATATGTTTAAAGAACTGCGATTCATGGAAAATTCCTCTCTTGTCTTTTTATTTTATTTTTTTCCTTAAATTATTTTATTGGTACATTTAGGTATACAATACATTTACATTTATCATTGGGTGCTTGTACCTGTCCATGATGTATCTTGGTTCTTATTTTTTTCCCCATTACCTGTGCACCCCTAACACCCTCCACCCTTCCCTATTTACATAGACTTGGTTTCCATTTTTTTTTCTTTTCTCATAATTTTTCCTTTCCTTTCGTTCCTTTCCCCATCCCCTCCCACCATCCCTACCCCTTTGGAACTTTTCCTATTTCAAAGTATCAATTTTTTGTTATTAATCCTTTTAATCTTTATTTACACTTTCAGTTTCTCACGCTAGAGAAACTATTCGGTATTTACACGTGTGTCCTATTTATTTCACTTAAGAGTATGACCTCAATA